>ML661346.1:4112403-4365347 GCA_007570785.1 Antilocapra americana | reverse complement strand
CCCCCGCCCCGCCGCGGCCCCGCCGCCCGGCCCCCCCAGCGCGCCGCGCGGGCGGCGCCCTCCGCCGGCCCTCCGCCCTCCGCCGCAGCGCCCACCCCCTGGCCGCGAGGGCGCCGCCAGCGCCTACCCGAGCCGGGTTACCTGCTCCGCGCCGCGGCGGACACGTGCGGAGGTCGGCCGGTCCCCGCAGCCCCCTGGCGAGGCCCGCCGCGGCCGGGCGCTTCAGGTGAGGCGCTGTGCGCTCCGGTGGGTGGGCGGCGGGGGGGGGTCCTCGGGGAAGACTTGGGGGCTTGGCCGGGGTCGGAGGCGAGGGTGGGTGCGGGTGGCTGGGCGGGGGGGCGGTAGGTTCTCGGGATGGCCTTTGGTTAACCCCTTACGATCCGAGGCGGGGCAGCCACAGGGGCCAGCCTGGGGGGGAGCTACGGGGGTTGCTCCTAATCTGACTAGGGGGGCACATCCCACACGAGGGACTCCCACCACGCCGAGCTCCTGTGCCTGCTCGCACACAGCCTTGCACACCGACACCCACACAGACACTTCTTATCCAGTTCTCCAAACGGAACTCGGGCTCCACTGGGAAACTCACCGAGCAGTGTACGTTCATGGTTTAAAATGCAACTGCTTCTGGGGGACCTCACGCGGGAGAGAACGTGGTTCGGGGCCTCGTATTTATTTCCCCACGAAAGCCCCCCCCCGCCTCCATCTCGCCGAGGTGTGGGTGTGAGCTCCACCTTCCCCGCCGCGAGACAAATGCTAACGCAGACTTCTCGCGGGCAGCCCCCGCGGGCGTGTTGTGCACTTGAGAGGGATGCACGCCGGCGGCCAGTGCCCAGGCCGGGAGTCCCCCGCAAGCACGGACGCTTGCTTTAGTTTCCCAGTTTACTCTTCTCTTTTAAAATATCGACGTTCCAATGCACGCCCCCGCAGTGAACACCTCCGGGCCCGAGCCCCGCGCCCGTCGCTGTGCACGTGGGCGCATCTGCGTGTGCACACACGCGGGGGTCGTGGTCCCCGGGGCGGCCTCTGGTCGCCGCGCGGGTGGCGACCCTTGCGGTGCTTTGGCAGGCTTCGGGAGAGGCACATGAAGGATTTCATTGAGTGTGAAGACAGAGAGCAGAGACAGAAAGCAGAAGGAGGCGGCTGCAGCCTTTGTAGTCGCGGAGGAATGCGGAAATGTTGAAGCACTCTGTCAAACTTTTTTGAAATGGGGTCAAGTCACATTCAGCCAGCGTGGGAAAGCAACAACAACAACAAAAAAAAGTGGACGGGCCGGGGGGGAAGGCACGGCTGCTCGCGTTTCTCTCCGCCGGAGCCGACAGGCCGGGGAGCGAGGGGGCAGAGCCGGGGCGGGCGGTGCGGGGCCCGGCGGGGGCGGCGGGCGCAGCTCCCTGCGGGGGTGGGACGTCCCCGCCGCTTCCTTCGCCGCCGGGCGGCGGGCAGGGCCGGGGCGCCGAGGGGGCCCGCGGGGGCGGGGGGGCGGCGGCGCTGCTCGCCACGGCTCCTCCGCTACCTGTGTGGCCCTCGGCCTGGCTCCGGCCGCTGGCTCCTCGGCTCCCCCGGGACTGGCCTTCACCTTTTAAGGAGACTTTGGAATGGAGAGCGCGAGGGGCCCTGTGCTCTCCGCGGTCCTCGCCGCCCGCAGACCGCGGGGGTCGCGCAGTCTCTATCTTTAATTCCTGGCGGAAGGCGAGCGAGCGAGAGGCTGCGGGGCAGGTAATTCCGAGGAGCTCGGGGAATTTCGGACACGCGGTGGGAGCGGCGAACGTCCGGCGGGGGCCACCGCTTTGGTGGAGCGGACGTCCCCCGGGTCCTGGATTGCAGCTTGAATGGGAAAGAAGAGTGCGACCCCCCCCTTTCCCCGCTTTGTTGTGTGTGTTGAGGGGTGGGCTCCGGGGGCGACTGGCAGCTGTTCGGACCCGACCTTACGCTGAAAGGGGAGTGGAGCAACCACCTCTGTACCCACTTTGGGAACAACCCTGGGAGTGGGGAAAGGTTCGTGAGTCCTGGCCCCGAGGGCTCAACCCCTTTTCGCTTTCCCCTGGAGGCGCAGCCTTTACTCCCCCGACCCCTCACCCTTTTTAAGGGCAGGCTGAGTTTTGCCCAGGTTGCAATCGGTTGAAAAATTCAAGGCGAGTCACGATTATGCCGCCTTGCTTCAGAAGTTGTTCTCCAAGGAGGCGACAAGCTGAAGAGCGGCGAGCACCTCTTTATCCCATTCTTAGGGTTCGGTAGGCGACTTCACCCGCCCCCCCGCCCCGCCACTCCGCCGGGGGAGGCATCGCTCACCCGCTCCCGAGTAGCGGGAGCTCCCGCCCTCTCGGATCTGATGGGTTTCCACCAGGGAGGTCTTCCCAAGCCCGAGGACGGATTCCGTTTCCAACGCAGACTCTTTTACCCTAAAGAGACCATTTGTGTGTCGTTTTTAAATGTCTCCTCGTAGAAAAACTGAAAGTGGAAATAAAGGAAGCAATTTCCGAGCAGATGTCTGACCACCCCTTCTCGCACACTCCCAGCATCGGGTTACAAAGGTCCTGGGAGCCCCCACCCACATTCTGCGGCCGCACTCGGGCGGCCCCGAGGTCTCTCCACGCCAGGCTGCGCACGACCCCAGAACGCCCCCGCGGCGCCCGTGGGGCCCCCGTCCGCTGGCGTCCAGGCCCGGCAGGCAGGGAGGGCAGCGGCGCAACGCAGTGATACGGGGCAATATTGAGCCGTGACATTGACGTGCCCGGCGCCTCCCCTCCCCCGCGCTCCCGGCACACTCCGGGCTGCTTGGCACGCCCCCTCTCGCTGCACTGCGTCCCGCGCCCCGCGCTCATCCCCGAGGGGCCCCTGCAGCCTCTCCGCGCGAAGACGGCTCCAGCTCTGCAGGCAAAGAAAAGTAACCTCGTTTTTTCTCGGAGGAACCAGAAAGGATTAAGCGGCCTGGGAGAGGGCAGGAGCTCGCCGAGGGTAGCGATGGGGGCTGCGTAAAGGAGGAGGAGGGGGTCCCGGTAGGAACCCCGGAGAAGGCGCCTGGGATGGTCTGATTACGCTCTCTTCTTGTCCTCCCGTCTCCTCTTCTAGGTGGGATGACCGTGGACTGAGACGCGCTCGGGCGGAGGCTGAGACTATGTGATCGCCTCGGCGTCTGCAGAGGACTGCGCTTCGGGGAGGGAAGAGGAGGGACCGGCTCGCTCCTCGGCGGCTCAGCAGGCGGGGTTTCGCAGCGGCGGCACCAGGCTTGCGCCCGCCCGCGGGGAGGTCGCGCCATCCAGCCGCGGCGGCCGCGAGAGAACGAGCGCCCGAGCGCGGCGGCCGGCGGTCGGCGGCGGGGGTGAGAGCGAGCGAGACCGAGCTCCGGGGCGCGAGCGAGCCGGCCGGGGAACGCGGGAGGAGGCGCGCGGCGGCCCGCGCCGGGCGGCATGGAGAAGGACGGCCTGAGCCGTGCGGACCAGCAGTATGAGTGCGTGGCGGAGATCGGGGAGGGCGCCTACGGGAAGGTGTTCAAGGCCCGGGACCTGAAGAACGGGGGCCGTTTCGTGGCGCTGAAGCGCGTGCGAGTGCAGACCGGCGAGGAGGGCATGCCGCTCTCCACCATCCGCGAGGTGGCGGTGCTGAGGCACCTGGAGACCTTCGAGCACCCCAACGTGGTCAGGTGAGCCGGCGGGGCCCCGCGGGGCCGCGGCGCGAGCGGAGCGCGGGGGCGGCGGGCAGGCCGGGCGCCCTCGGCCCCCTCCCGGGGCGCGCGGGCGCTTTGGCGGCCGGGGCGCGAGCCGGAGCTGGTGGGGACCTGCCGGACGGCGAGCGAAAGGACCAGCCGGGAAACCTGCCCGGCGCAGCGTTCCCCGCCGCTGTGCCGGTTCTGAGTGTTTTTCTCCCGGTTCGTCCTGAAAGGGGTCCGGAAAGATGGGTGTCTTTGGGGGGGCGGGGGACAGAACAAGGCAGCCTGAGACGGGCGCCCACCTCCACCCACCAGCCCCCCGCGGAGTTTCCTGGGCCACTGGCGAAGTTTTCGAGAGAATGAATGAGAGGTGCCAGGGTATGGTGGCAATTCGTAGGAAGAAAAGTCTTTTGCCGGAGCCTGGTATAGAGGACGTTTTCAATTGAGAATGATTTTGTCAATTACATCCACAGTTTCCTTTCGCTGACGTTGCATAGGGATAAGGATTTCTGATGGCCCAAGGAGGACTTCTGTGCCGACGCCCAGTTCGTGTCATTTTAAAAATGCCTTCCAAATATGTTACCTGTTTGTATCATTTTGTGTGTCTAAGAGGGCATCGTCCTTGAGCTGCTTCTCCAGTCAGTCAGTCAGTCCAGGTGATGGAATATTTAGCTTCTAAACGCCCTGGCCAGGATTTTCCTGGGTGGCCTGTGCTGGTGGGTGGTGAGGCAGCCGTGTTTAACAGTGTCTCTTGTGTGGGAACCCGTATGAAACCAAAGTGTGTGTGACTTTGGATAATGGTGTTTTCTTAGTGATCCTGGAATTTCCCCATTGTGTATTTGACATTGTGTGGTGTGTCATCCTTTTCTTTTTTAAACAGAGGTGCATAGTTTTAAGCTGAAAAGGAATGCCCGGAAACTTATACAAATTAGGGTGTGATTTTACCTTTCTCAACTTCCAAGATAATAAGTTGGAGAAAGGAGACCTCGAGGTCTTCTTCCTGTCTCCTCATCTGTCGAGGGGCTCTGTTCAATAAATACATATCTACTACTGTATGTGTGCTGTGGATGAGATTATGTAAATAAGCATAGCTAAATATTTTTGTGAAAAGTCAAACAATTTAACATTAGTCACCAAAGTGGAGAGACCCAAGACTGACCTTTGAAATACCAAGCCCTCCATAGACTCAGGGAGCCCGCATGTCTACATAGTCTTCTTCCTGGGAGGTGTCAGCTTGTCTCCTCTTATCCCAGGCTGGATGACTTGTATGGTGCTTTGTTCCTGCCACAGACAGGACTCAGGCTAGAAGACCCCAAAGAATCATAACTACATAAACAAGGCAATGAATGGCTGTAAAGCTAGGATCCCCATATACCTCTGTTTTAGCCAATAGAGAAGAGAGGGACTGAAACAATCAGTGATTTAGGAAGATGAGATTATATATAAAAGCAGTAGTAACCTTCTGTGTATTTTTTTATTGTTGTTGAAAAACAACAGAAACCCTTTTGGGTCGTCTTTGTGATACTGGAGAGGAAAGCAAAGGGTACATTTGTCCCCTGTAACTTAATTGTCTTCCTAGCGCGATCACCCAGTCACTTCCCAAAGGGTGAATTCCACTGCTAGAATTGTAAGTCCAAAATTCTTGTTTTATTTGTCTGTTACCTATGGATAGTGTCCAGTTAAGGATGATTATCATGTATAGAAATAAAATCACGTCCTTCCAATCGTAGAGGTATTTCAGAGGCACCCCTGGGTAACACTGTCCTATCTGTAAAGCACAATTTACTCTCATAACAGAGGGAAGTTGTTTTTGCCCTTGTGCCGGCAAATCCGACTTATTCTCTTAATTTATCCTCTTGAGGTTGGTGTGTCTTTACACATTTCTAACCAACCCATGTCTTGGATTCTGTACTGAGAAATTTTAGGAGATTGCATTGATAAGTCGAGAGTGTACTGATATGTTGAAGACAAAGGCATCATTTTCTAAAACTGTTTCACATGTTAAGTGGTGAAGATGACATCTACCTCTTAAGAATCGTGAGGAGAAACTGAGATAGTATATATGTGAACAGTTAGTAAATTTAAGAGTGCTTCTCATATCCAAGTATTATTTATGTTCAAGAAGATTGACGGTGGAGGTGGGGAGTGGGGAGGGATGGACAGAGGTCTTGCCTTGGTAGAAGTTCCCAGCAAGGCATTAGTTCACCTGTCCTTTCCTGTAGGACGAATCATACTCAAGCCCAAACATTACAAGCTCCGGAACCACGAAGCTACTCGAAATATAATGAGCCTGTAGTTTGTCAGAAAACACCATCAGTCATATGCCATGAAGTTCAATGACACTTGAGAAAATGTTCGATGATGTCATCCTCACGAGCTGCAGATCTCCATTCCGTTTGTTTCCTTCCTGTTTCTTCCCTTCTGCTTCTGCCCCGGGGACAATTACTGGTCCCCATGACTTGCTCATCTTCACTAGGAATTCACATTTTAGATGATGGTGATAATTCTTCAGGCAGGATTAGGAAATCAAGGACAGGTGACAAATTCTTTCCTTCTAAGGGAGAGTTGTCAGAGTTGGGCCCCCAAACTTGTGATTTATTGTTGCCTCAGTGGATCCATTTTACAGTTCTATGGCTGGTTCTTTAAAAGTTTCTTAAAAGGGCAGATAGGTGCCTGTATAAATGCCTTCAAGTCACAAGTAATTGATCGTAATTATAGGCCCTTCCCACAGATAGTGAAGCCTCAAAGCTTGAAGAAGCATAATAAACATTAGTTTTTCAAAAGTTTGAGGTATTTGATGGATTTGCCTGAAAAGCTGTCTTGTTATTGCTGGCTCTGGGACTGCCGGCATGCACAGGGATAATAACTTGAAATTCTTGCTTACCTGTGGCTTGATGTATCCCAGGCCCAGGCTTGATCAGCCAATCAGTGTCTGGGATATAAATTTATTTGTCTTTTGCAGTGAGTAATTCCTAATTCTGGAGGCTTTGCCAGAATCAGACTTCAGTATGAACCTATATTAGAGCTTCTGCACTCCACAAGTGAATCCCATTTTATATTCTGAACTAAGTATACATAGTAGATAAAATAACATGTTTTATCAGCGATCTATCCATCCACAAGTATTTATCAAGGGCCCAGTATTTGCCAGACACTACTGGAAGTTGGGGATACACCAGTGAACAAGTTGAAAAAGTCTCTACATTTACAGAACTTAATCTTGTCTTGGGATGAGCAATTCTTTGATCTTTTTAAAAATTCACTTCTCTTTATTTCCATTGACTTTTTGCTATATTTCACCTAACCATTTTTTTTTAGAGCAGCTAATATTTGTGATAATTTGGTTACCTTGAATTTGCTAATTGAATAGTTAGATAACTGAAACACTAATCAGCATCAAATGCTTTGGCGTGGTTAAATTTCACCTTAGGGACATACACAGAGATCTGTATAAGACAACATTGACATGTGATTGATAGATATGAACATCTGAGCTCCACTTATTCAACAAGGACTGAGGGAGGACCTGCTGTTTAAAAACCAAGGGGATTTTAAACAGTAATTCTCCCTGGTTTGAAGGAATGATATGGTCACCATAACTGGGGACCTGAGTGTCATGTCTTTACAGAGATGCTGGTTAGTGCTATCAGTGTGGTCCCCAGGGATGAAGTTTGTTAGGGTAGCAAAAGGAATTTGAATTCAAGTGCCAGTTTAGTAATCTAAAACTCACAGCATTCCAATGAATAAACTGGTGATGTCTGAATATGTTAAATTATTACTAGTAGCAAATTTAATCACGGCTTTAAGAAAACCAGAAAAATGCATGTAGCTCACTGATTATTATTCAAGGAGAGTTTTCCCATTTCCTCTTTTTAATGATCTCAGTAATATTATAAAAAGAATAAAAATATTATTTCTCTAAGAACACCTATTAAACAGAGTAGAAAGATATATGATTTGTTGCTGCATAAACATGAATCCTCGGGTGGGTTAGTTTATGGGATTCCTTTTGAATAAAATGTTGTTTTGTGGGTGAATAATATATTTATTAGGGCTTGTTTCAGTGAAGGCAGGAGAAGCAGGAATTTAAAATGTCTTTTATGTGAAAAGTAGGCTTTTGTCTTTCATTCTCTGAGAGCTCCTTGAGAAGTTTGAGTTATTGAACTTATTTAGTAAATACATATTTTCATAATGATGTTCTCCCATTCCTTGTTGCCACAGAAGAACTTGGTAGTGCTGAATTGTTGCCGTGGATTGCGCTGTATCCTTTTCACACAACTGTTACCACTATGGAACTATTAGAATTTCTCTATCAGTGAGAAAGTAGCTCCTAAGAGGAAGACTTGTTTAAACTTGAGTATCTTTTAGGGTATTTTCCTATGTTTAGAACAAAGGTAAATGGATATCTGTGAAAACAGACTCATTATATTAAAAGTAAATTACCTTTAGGAAGGAGAGAGTAGCAATGAAACATATATATTACCCTGTGTAAAATAGATAGCTAGCTGGTGGGAAGTTGCTGTATAACACAGGGAGCACAACCTGGCCTTCTGTGACGACCAAGAGGGGGATGGGGGTTGGGAAGAAGGCTCAAGAGGAAGGAGATATATATATATATATATATATATATATATACACATACACACAGACACACGTATATGTACTTAATAGCTGATTCACATTGTTGTATGGAAGAAACCAACATAGCGTTGTGAAGCAACTATCCTCCAATTAAAAATCAAATTAAAAAAAATTACCTTAAAAAAAATCATGCCTCATTATTAATGATTTCCTAAGAATGTTTTCAACATCCAATTGTTTTATTCACACTGTGTCATTGGAAACTCATGAATAATAGGATTCGAAGACACTTTGGAGGTCTTTCAGCCCTTTGATACTATAGATAAACTGAAGTCCAGAGGTCAAGCAGCTTGCCTGTCATGCCATTTGAAAGTTGTTGACATGCTATAAAATCTCAGTAGCAGTTTTAAAACAATTTTTTTTGTTTAATGGAAGAAGTTAGCTCCAGTGAGTACATTTCTAGTTTGGAAAAAATGAACTATATGTAGACAAAGGTGATGGTTTGCCAGGAATAAATGACATGTCAACTTGGGAAATTCCTGAATTCTGCAGTATGCCTTACTGAAGTAAATCTGTAAAAAGTGTGGTGATTATCCATTAAATTCTGCTTTTAAGGAAATTGGGTAATAACTATGATCATTTAAATAGCTATAGTTAAGTAAAAATATGGGTAAATAATGTAGTTAAATAAGTAATAATACTAAATTCATTTGAGACAAAGAACAGTTAAAAAAAATCTAAATGCTTGGTATTCATCTTATGAATGAACTATTACATAATGTGGCCCTGGCATCTAATACCTAGTTAGTGAAATAAACACTGTAATACTTGAAAATTAGGTAGGATAACAACTTCTAGAAACCTAAGCAAGTATGTGTTGCCCATGCTTCTTGAGCTAATCACACTATTTCTAGTTCTCAGGAGGCTCAGATAAGCTTCTCGGTCTTCTTTTTTAAGCTTTATTTAGGTGTGCAGGCTTCTCACTGCAGAGGCTTCTTTCATTGGGGCGCTGAGGCCCTGGCTGTGTGGGCTCCCTGGCTTACAGCTCAGGGGCTCCTGAGCACCCACTCAGTAGTTACGGCACACAGGCTTAAGTTGCTCGGTGGTGTATGGAATCTTCCTGGACCAGGGATTGAACCTGTGTCCCCTGCATTGGCAGGTAAATTCTTAACCACTGGGCCCCCAGAGAAGTCCTTCTCAGTCTTCTCAGGAAGGAAATTAATCATGAGCTTCCTGGTGTTCTAGAACACAGCGGAGATGAAATCTGGGTACAGGAGGAGTGGGAGGACAAGAAGGTGGTGTTTGGAAGTGGGGCCTTTTCCAGGGGCATGGAAAATGGACACAGGTGGTTGGTGACAAGCCTGCCCACATGAAGGTTACCGTTTGATTGATTGATGATAGATGCTAAGTCTACTGGGGCAGGCGGGTGAGCAATCAGAGGGAGGAGTTTTGTAAGAGCTACCGGGCAGTTGTTCTAAATGTCACCCGTGTGTTGCCATGCTTGATTTTGTTTTACCAGCTACTCATGTAACTGCTCCCCATTAAGGTGAAATAAAGGCATCGTTTTTAAAAAATATTTAAAATTCCTGCCCTGCAAATAGGTCTATCAGTACCCTTTTTCTAGATTCCATATCTGTGCATTAATATATGATATTTGTTTTTCTCTTTCTGACTTACTTCACTCTGTATAACAGACTCTAGGCTCATCCACTTCAGTGCAACCAACTCAAATTCGTTCCTTTTTATGGCTGAGTAATAATCCATTGTATATATGTATCTCAAAATAAAGGCAGTTTACAGAAGGAAAAACAACAATACAGTATACTAACGCATATATATGGAATTTAGAAAGATGGCAGCGAGAACCCGGCATGCGAGACAGCAAAAGGAACGCAGATGTATAGAACAGACACATGGACTCTGTGGCAGAGGGCAAGGGTGGGATGATATGGGAGAATGGCATTGAAACATGTTAATTATCATATGTGAAATCAATCGCCAGCCCAGGACTGATGCTCGGGGCTGGTGCACAGAGACGTCCCAGGGGGAGGGAATCGGGAGGGAGGCGGGAGGGGGGTTCTGGAGGGGGAGCATATGTAAACCCATGGTGGTTTCATGTCCTTGTATGGCAAAACCAACACAATAAAGTAAAGAAAATTTAAAAAAATAAAAATAAAGCAGAAATAACTAAAAATAAATAAATAAATAAAGGCAGCTTAAAGCATGTGGCAGGAATCTGTGTGTGTGTGTGTGTGTGTGCATGTGCACGCACGCACGTGTGCAACAGTAGCCTGGAAGTCCACTTGGGACAGAATCATTATTAAGCAGTTAGTAGTTTACCTAAATCTGGACAGCTACTTACCTTGTCATTTAAATAGCCATTTTGATTACTGAGTCCTATTTAGCCTTCCTAAAGGATTTTAGTTCAGGAGAATTAGAGTCACAGTACAGGATTTGTTTTCATTGAAAAGGGTTTTAGATTTAACTTGATTCAGCCCTTTTTGACTTGTGTAGGAATTGTTTTGTAAACGCATAAAAAAATTGTCTGATTTTTAGTCAGTTATTTTATTCCTCAGTTATATGCGTTGTGGATACAAACTGAGGATAACTAAAGTTCAAAAACAGGTTTATATCCAGTGTTAACAGAACAGCATGGCTGATGGGCGTTGCATATCAGAAAACATTCCACTGAATTAGCAAAGGATTTTCAGTTTAATGATTTTATGTTTGCTGACTTGAAGACAAGGGTCGGCTGTATCTTTTACATCCATGAATAACAGGGTCCATAGTGTTAGTTGCCCAATATGTTTCCTGAATGAAGTAGAGTAAATTAAATTAGAAGCCCCTCACATGAGAACTTTTCATCATTTTAGAGTTGCGTATAACATTAGTAGGGCTTCCCTGGTGGCTCAGTGGGAAAGAATCTGCCTGTAGTGCAGGAGACGTGGAGACACTGGTTCAGTCGCTGGGTTAGGAAGCTCCCCTGGAGCAGGGCATGGCAACCCACTCTAGTGCTCCTGCCTGGAGAATCGCTTGGACAGAGAAGCCTGGAGGGCCACAATCCATGGGGTCTCAAAGAGACGGACACCACTGAAGTGACTGAGCAAGGACGAAGGCACACATAGTAAGCATCTCGAGCTAAACGTTGACGGATTATTGGTTTTAACTGTATCTGTACACCAAACTATTTAGTAAGAGCATTCAAATATTTACTGATATTTAACATCTTCCCTGTGACTGTCTATTTTTTTGATCTTTACTCCTAGCTTCAACTTTGATAGGATTTTCTTGTGTTCTTTGGGTACATTCACTGCTTGTATCCTACAGTAATATTGACTAGCCCATTTCCTCTCCCTGGGCTCCTTGCCACCACCTCTGTGTTTAATGGGAGCTGCTCTCAGAGTATGCCCTCCTCCCTGTACCACCTGCCCCCACCTGTTGAAATGCTATGTATGCATCCTTCAGAACCAAGCTCTAATGCCACTTTTTTTTTTTTTTGTATAGAGTCCTCTTTATTGTTTGTAGTATTGCTGTTGGGTTGTGCCTTATAAACAAAGGAATTCTGATAAATTCAATTTCACACCTTTTTTATCCTAAAAGAAGAAATTAGTGCAGTGTTCATAATTGCATATGTTGAATTATCAAAGTTATCTATGACGGGGGTGAATTTCCATTTTGAGGAAACACTGGTGAAAATCAGTTACTTCACTTAAAATTTTACACATGGGAGGGTTGGAAGAGTTTTCCACAGTCCAGATTCTGTCTTCCAGTGTTTCAGACTCTGTTTCTCCTCCATTTGTCATGTGCTTCCTGACTTTTATGTGTCCTTAATACCTTCATTTGGATAAAATTTCTGCTTCCTTTGAACCTTAACTACTTCAGCCCTCCCTTATGGTATTTAGTATATGTCTGTCTGCCCTGTATATGCCCTGTATATGCCTTTTATGTAAGGTATAATATCAGTCTCCCCTCTTCCAACTGTTTTCTGATCCTTTAACTTTCCACACCCCAGTGGTGAGCTCCTTGAGGCAGAAAGTGTGTATTGGGTCACATCTACGTTCTACATCCGGTGGAAATAAAATGAATAAATGAACAAATGAATGAAATAGTGGAAAGGGAGTCTAGCTATTAAGTAAGGGATCATGTGGGTTATTTCCATCACATGAATGTTAATACAAAGGAGTGTCAACTAACGAGGGAAAATGGATCTGTATATTGGGTTATACTTACTTGGTTTCCTGGGAATAATAAATATTGAAAAGAGGAATTTTCACTTTTGTTTCACTCAAGCATATATGGTTTATAGTTAAGTGAGTTTTAAAATTTAAGTAATTCCCATGGTTAACTGTACAGTCTTGGACTTAATTTACGTACTATAGAGAAGACATTAATATCCGGAAATGTGCAGACATTCAGTAAAAGTTGAAAATGATTTGCACATTTTTTTAATATACGAATGTAAGTTACTCTGAATACATTTTAATCAATTGCTTGAATTCTTTTCCTTTTCTTATTACCACTAATGTGGCTATCTGTGCTGGAAGAACTCTTCGAAGGAATGGAATTCAGTGAAATCTTTCTGTGTGCTAAGTCATTCAGTTGTGTCTGACTCTTTGTAACCCTGTGGTAGCCTGCCAGGCTCCTCTGTCCATGGGATTCTCCAGGCAAAAATACTGGAGTGGGTTGCCATTTCTTCCTCCAGGGGATCTTCCCAACCTGGGGATCAAACCCTTGTCTCTTCTGTCTCCTGCACTGGCAGGCAGGTTCTTTACCATTGAGCTACCGGGGAAGCCCCTTTTACCTAATATCCTGTTCATTAATGGATTCATTGTGGACAAGTCTGAGGACACAGCACCCCCAAGAACACATTGTCAGAACTGTTGGAAGCGTGATGATATCTTTTTTAGTTCACTGTTCAATTTAACTCAAGGAGGAATTGAATTCTTTGTTCTTTCTTTCTTTATTTCAAAATCTCAAACAGAATTATTCCTTTTTATGTCACACAGTGGAATTTCTGCTTGTTTATTTTCCGAGGCTTTTCTTATGGCATGACTACCTTAGGACATTTTAAATTTCATTCCATAGCCTCTGTGTTTAAGTCATTAAGATCTATCCACAGAAAAGAGGTCATTCTCTTTCAGGGACACTAATCTCTAATGAAGTCTCTCTTTTGTTTTGCTACCTTTGATTATTAAGTAATCTCATAAATTTCTGTTAGGTATTCCTAACGATTAGTGTAAAACATGTACTTTTCCTAATGTTTTCTTTTTAGAAGGTAAGGTATGAATGTGTAAAGTTTGGAAACATTAACGCTTAGCCCTATTCAGCAACAGAACAAGAAAAACAAAATATGTCTTTGCATTTTAAATGTTAGGCTATTGGCTCTGACCAATACATTTTAAAACGTTTTGGTGGAAACCAGGAAACTAACTGAGTGGTTTCAAGTTGGGAGTTTTAGATGATGTCGTCTACATTCCAACCATGTAGAATCACTTAAAGGAGCTATTAAATAGCCTTGGATAAAAATGGGATGTTTTCTTGTTGAGCCATAAGAAACCAAGAGACAAGATTTAGAGATTGGGCTGTTTCTGATCATGACTGAAGTGTATTTAAGTCTCCTTAAAGAACAGAGACAGCATCCCTTCTTTGAAGTAACATACTTCTTACATATTAAGATAAAAAGAAAAGTTTCGACATCCTGCTAGTTGTTACAAATTCCTTTAAGCCCATGAGATTTAATCAGTGGTAATTTCTCTAACCAAGAGCTCATTAGGCTAGAACTTAGGGTTGATGATGCCTCTTGGGTCCTCAACTAAACCAGTTAGTTTTGCAAAGAGCAAAAAGTTGACTTAGAGGAGTGGGGTTGGTCTCCAGGAGAACTATAAAGAAGCATGGTTAATTCGGTGGTACCCATTCCTCATCCTAGAAAAATACGACTTTTGAGATGAGTCAAGAGTAGCATCTTTGTTTATGAAAAATGATGTAATTTTTTTCCCACTTTAGGTGATAAGGTTGAGAGGTGAAACCATCATTAGGCCAATAGAGAATGGTTAAGAGATACACCTTGTGAACTGAAAGGACCACAGACTCATTAAAAGGAGGGAAGAATATGGCAGAAGGTGAGCTAAGGTGAGGTAGAAGTGAGAGATACTATATGCTGAAGATGTAAAATAGTGACTGAATCTGGCCATGCTTACGTAAATCTGAATTTTCTTAGAGTTCAAGATTTGAAACCTAGTAAAGCCTAAAGTTCTGGCACGTTTAGAAAGACCACAACCAGTGTTTTTTGAATAAGTAAACTCAAGCTATTTTTAATTCATAATGATAAAATGGCATAGTTGTCTGATTCCTTTTTCTTGGGAATCTTATTTTAGCCGTATTGCATTGTCCATTGTGCCTAGCATGCAAATGTCTTGAAGTAATGCATGAATTAATACAGAATGTATGCTTCACATTAGAATATAAGCTCCATGAAGGCATGAATTTTTGTCTCTTTTGTTCACTGCTTTTATCCCCAGTGTCTAGAACAGTGTCTGGCACATAAATACCTGTTGAGTGACTTACCAAAGAGCTAAGCAGTGAGCAAAGATTACTCTTTTACGGGAGTTTTTATGATGGCAAAAATGTAAATTAACACCAAATTTAGCAGCTGTGTCATTTTTCAATTCACTCATTAGTATTGCATTTACAACTCTTAAGATTATCTAGTCTAATAATTATATTAGTAAATTGAATTATGACAGCAATTAGGAGTTACTGAATAATTTAATAATTAGCAAGTAGACTGGACACTAAGATATATTCCCTCTAAACTAATTTTTCCACTGATATTTTCATTCAATTATGAACATAATTTTACATAAACAGTATTAACTGATATTTTAAATAGTCATATGATTTGTGGCAGAATTGATTTAGATATTCTGGTGGAAATTTTAAGATACAGTTTCAGATTCTCTAGGTCATGAAATTTTATCGAAAGGATTGACATACAGTTTCCTGAAGAGTTTGAAATGATCTGTAAAGTCATGGCATGAGCCCCTGTAGGTGTCCGTACCATGGGCCACCTCACCATGAACCTTGTCCCAGTACTGCTGTTTGCTGCTGCTGCCCATTCCAGGCACCTTTTTTTGCTTCGATCAGCTGGTTGTGATCACCCAAGGGATCTGACATTGCTTAGTTGTGACTGACAGTAATAATGAAAAGAAAAGGAGAAAAAAGCAAAAGAGGAAGGAAAGGGGGAGGAATGGAATGGTGTGCCATTGACTAGAATAGAGTGAAAATGTGTGGTGGTCCCAGTCTGTTGTCAGATACGTTGCAAGGAGTTGGAACTGAAGTGGAATACCAACGAGGTTATTTGTAGTTTTTAATTTAAAGTAATTATGTTTTCTATGAAAGAAGTTGTTCTGATGAATATTGCTGTGTAGTAAATTACCCCAGAATTCAAGGGCTGAAGACAACCTTTTTCTTAGGCTCATGGACTCAGTGGCTGGGAAACAGAGTGCAATGAGAATAGGATCTCTGCTCTGTGATGTCCGAGTCTTCACCTCGAGCTGACACAGCTACTCGGGATTTGGTTCCTTTGGAGATGATGTCTTCATTCACAAGTCTGGTGTTCACTCTGAAACATGCTAAGACCTGAGCAGGGGGCCTGTGGACCGAAGCCCGTATGCCTTGCCTCTCCACGTGTCCTGAGCTTCGTCTCAGCATCAAGGCTGCAAAGTAATTGGGCTCCTGTGGCTCTGCATGGCTCCACAAGCCAGTCAGTGTCCTTAGGAACAGGCAGGGTTACATCTGCCACATTCTGTTGTACAAGTGAGTTCAGAGCCCCACCAATTCAGGGGAGGGCACATCTACCATCTCTTACTAGAAAATATTAAAGAATTTATGCCTCCCCCATTGATAATCATGACATACGTGCTTGGTGATTGATATAGCAGAGTATATGATAAAAAAGCAGGTTCCTGTCCCAACTATCTCTGTGCCCAGTACTCAGATACAACTTCTTTTAATTCTGTTTTTGGTGCTTCTGGTTGGTTGTTCCTCTATGAATCTAGGTAATATACTATGCTCTATTTCTTGATATCTAAACTTCAGATAATAACTATTGACTTCCTATTCTGAAAGATGAAGATTTAGCTCATCAGTACTACTCCTTGTTAATCTTCTTCCTCTTTTGTTTGATAGGGACATTTTTATTTTTTATAATGATTTAAAATAATACCTTTAAACATAATTTTTTTGTTGTTGTTCTTTCTCTTTTGGCAGTGTCTCTTGAGTCTACATTTAGTAAGAGAGGAATTCTTGATTTCTCTCGCCCTTCCTCTACCTTTGTACTGCCTTTAAGGTCACAACTTCCATCAGCTACTTCGCTAAAGTTGTTAAACATTTGCATTCTGTTTTGCAACCTCAGGTATAGGTCCCATGTTAAAACCCTGTGAGGCTGAGAGAGTCCTTCTTTCTTAAATACAAACATCTGGATTCTCTTTTCTTATTCTGCATCACTTTAAAAAAATTATCTATTTTAGTGCACTGCTTTTTCAGACCATGGCTTTCTTGTGCTGCTTTGTTTTTCCTGGAGTTTATGATTGCCTTTTTATTTTTCTTACACTATTTGCCTTTATCACAGCCAGAACATTTTCTTTTCAAACACTTCATCATATCATCGATTTCTGTTGAATTGCCCGGTTTCCTGAAGTTTCTCTGAAGTTTTGGTTTACTTAGGATTGGGTACTTACTTGGATTGATGAGCCGTTGTCTTCCTGGGACTGTTTCACTGCTCCTCTGACTTGGAGCTACTCATTCCTGCATCCTGACTCTTCCTCTTTAGTGGCTCACACCCTTCTTTTGCTAGTGTAGGTTTGTGAGAAACTCTTAAGAAATTGTGTATGGGAGATAAACTTTTCTGAATCCTCACCTGTTTGAAAACATCTTTATTGTCTCTCACGATTGATTATGACTTGACTATTTTTAGAAATCTAGGATGAAAAAGTTTTGCCGCAAAATGCTTTCTCTGTATTCAGTGTTATAAAAAATCCGTCTACTGATATGATTTTCTAATTAGTTTTTAGTGACTTTTTTTGCTCTGAAAGCTGCTAGGATGTGTTCTTCAGAAATATGTGGCTGGGTGTGGTGCTTTTTTAAGTTGAATTTGCTGGGCATTCCTTGAGATCTTTCTGTGCATTTTATTTTGTTTTTAAAAGTTACTTTTTCCTATTTGTTCTGTTCTTTATGAATTCCTCTTGTTTGTCAGATATCCAGTCTTTCAACTGGGACTTCTAAGTCTCGTAAAATTCAGTTTTACAGGTGGGCCTCTATGTTTCTTACCTTCTTTTCCTCTACTTTCTAATTATTCTATTTCCTTTGGGCTTGTTTTGCTTTATTCTAAAGAAATCTGTGCTATTTTCTAAACATCTGTTAAATTTACTCTTTTTGCAGTTATATTTTTAACCTCCAACCATCTTTTTTGTTGTTGTTCTTTGCTTGTTGTTTTTCTCTTAATAAACATTCTATTCTGGGTTTATGGCTGTACTATGTGCGTGAATTGCTCTAAATTTTGAAAAGGTTCTCCATATTATCTCTGTGTTAGTCAGTATTTTGTTCCTAACTTTTTTGTTTTTCCTGTTGCTGGATTCCTTAAATGCTGAGTAGTATTTGGATGGGCTTCTGTGGTGGTTCAGACGGTGAAGAATTCACCTGCATTGCAGGAGTCGTGGGTTCAATCTCTGGATCAGGAAGATCCCCTTGAGGAGGGAATGGCCACCCACACCAGTATTCTTGCCTGGAGAATCCCATGGACAGAGGAGCCTGGCAGGCTACAGTCTGTGGGGTCGAAAAGAGTTGGACACAACTGAGCGACTTTCACTTCACTTCAATATTTTGCTTTTTTTAAAAAATCAAAGTTTATTGAGATATAATTTACATACAGTAAAAGACATCCATTTTGAGTGTGTTTTTTAATGAAGTCTGACAAGTGTATGCTCTCCTATAAACTACCATCACAATCAGGATCTAAGATGTTTCCATTACTCCAGAAGTTCCCTTAGGCCCCTTTGCAGTCAGTTTCCTTCCTCTACCTGAACCCCTGGTAACCCTCATCTTTTTGTCATTATAGATTTTATTTGTCCTTTCTAGACTTTCATACATGGTCTCAAACAGTATTGTGTTTTTTGGTATCTGACTTGCACAGGTATTTTTGAGGTTCATTTATGTTGACTCTATTAGTGGTACACTTTCTCATATGAATTTGCATTATTTATTCATTCATTCACCTGTTGACGGTTATTTGCGTTGCTTCCAGTTTGAGGTTATTATGAATAATGCTGCTGTGAACATTCATGTACAGGTCTTTGTGTTGATATGACACATGCTTTCATTTCATTTGAGTAAATATATCTAGAGGGCCTCCCTCATAGCTTAGTCAGTAAAGAATCTGCTGCAATGCAGGAGACCCAGGTTTGATTCCTGGGTCTGTAAAATCCCCTGGAGAAGGACACGGCAACCCACTCCAGCATTCTTGCCTGGAGAATGCCATGAACAGAGGAGCCTGGCAGGCTACAGTTCAGGAGGTTGCAGGAGTCGGACACAACTTAGTGACTAAAACCAGATATCTAGAAGTGGTTTGTTGACTTGTATGGCAAATGTATTAATATGTTTAATTTTCAAAGAAACTACCAAACTTTTCCAGACTGGTTGTATCATTTTTTATTTCCACCAGCAGTATATAAAGGTTCCACTTGATTTGCTTTCTACTCAACGTTTGGTATTGTCAATCCTTTTAATGTTAACTCCTTCTATATTAAGTGTGAACTGATACCGCATTGTGGTTTTAATTTGCATTTACCTAATGACTAATATTATTGAACATCTTTTCATTTGCTTATTGGTCATTCTCTTACCTTCTTTTGGGAAGTATCTATTCAAATATTTTGACCATTAAAAAACTGAATCATCTGGTTGTGTGAGTTATTTATGTATTGTGGAACCCTCTTTTGTCAGGTGTATATGTTGCAAATATCTTCTCCAGGTCTTTGGCTTGCCTTTTCATTTTCTTAACGGTGTCTGCCAAAGAGGACATTTTCATTTTTCCAAAGTTTATAATTTTTTTCTTTGATGGATTTTTTTTTTTGTATACTATCTTTGCTTACCCCAAAGGCACATAGATTTTTTCATGTTTTCTTCTAGAATTTTATAATTATTTCTTTTATGTCAAGTCTGTGGTACATTCAGGTTAAATCTGTGTGTGGCTTGAGGGAAGAGTCAGGTTTCATTTTTTTTTCTTGTGTGGATATCCATCTGTTCTAGCACCATTTGTTAAAAAAGACCATGCCTTCTTCATTTTGAATTACCTCGGCACTTTTGTCTCAAATGAACTGACCATATAAATTTAGGTCTATTTGTGGACTCTCTGCTCTGTTCCATTGGTTTATATATTTATGCTTTTGCCAGTGCCATGATGTTTTGATTACTGTAGTCTTCTAGTAAGTCCTGAAATCAGGTAGTATAAGTTTTCCAAATATTTTCTTCTTCTTTTGGAAAATTGCTTTTGCAGTTTTGTCTGCTGAAATTTTGCTAAGAATTTTTGCATCTATGTTCATGAAGCATATTGTTATATAATTTTCTTTTTTAAATAAAGTCTCAGGTTTTGGTTTAGAGGTAATTCTTATATCATATAGTGAATTTTATAAGTGTTTCTAGATCTTCTGAAAGATTTCATGTAGCATTAGTATTATTTTCTACATAGTTAACAGAAGTTACCAATGAAGTCATCTGAGCCTAGCATTTTCCTCATGGGATGGTTTTTAACTTCAGATTTTATTTCTTTAGTGGACATGGAGCCATATAGGTTGAATCACTTTGTACCTTGTTTTTCAAAGAATTGTATGTTTCATCTAGCCTTTGGGTTTTATTGGCATAGATTCTTTCATTTTCTTATCTTTTTAATGTCTAGAATCTGTAGTGATGTCTTCCCCTTTCATTTCTGATATTAGTAATTTGTATGTTCTCCCTGTTTTTCTTGATAATACAGGTAGATTTTTGTTAACTCTGTTGATGATAAACCAGTTTTTGGCTTCATTAATTTTCTTTATAATTTGTCTATTGTCTATTCCACTGATATTTACTTTTAGTTTTATTTCCTTTTCCTACTTAGAGTTTAATTTGTTCTTATTTTTTAACTTCTTGAAATAGTAGCTTTGTTCATCGTTTTTAGAATTTTTTTCTCTTCTAATATAAGCATTTATGTTGTTTTATTTGCTTCCCACAAATGTTGACATATTGTGATTCCATTTTTGTGTGATACAAAATATTTTAGCCCTGATTTGGTGATTAATTTTTAACTTGTGGGTTATATAGATGTGTTTTTAAGTTTCCAGACATATACAGAATTTTTCAAATGCCTTTCTGTCTAATTAAATTCTGTTGTGATCAGAGAGCAATGCTATATGATTTTATCCTTTTTAAATTTATTAAGACATGCGTTGGTCCAAAAAGTGTACCCTGGTACTTGTTCCATTTGACTCTTTTAGAAATATTTCCCATTTTCCTCTCCTATGTTCATGTTTTCCTTTAAGTCTTTAAGGACTTTTATAATAGTTGCTCTTTGTCTGCTATTCCATAATCTGTGTTATTTCTGGGTCTATTCCTTTTTTTTTTTTTAATAACTTTAAATAAACCTGTATTGCAGGCAGATTCTTTACCAGCTGAGCCACCAGGGAAGCTCAAAATTGCTATGAACAATTGTATTTAAAATCTCTGTGCAGATTTTGCTTTGTTGTTGTTGCTTGGCCACTAAGTCATGTCCAACTCTTTACAACCCCGTGGACTGTAGCCCGCCAGGCTCCTCTGTCCATGGGATTTCCTAGGCAGGAATACTGGAGTGGGTTGCCGTTTCCTTCTCCAGGGTCTAGGTCTATTCCTATTGACTGATTTTTCTCCTATATATATGCATGTCTGATACTTTTTTATCGGATGCCAAACACTGTGAATATTTCATTGACTGCTTGGTTTTGTTCCATTCTTTTTACAGGATGCTGAACTTTTGTTCTGAGGGGCAGTAAGTTACTTGCAGTTGAGTTTGATCCTTCCAAGGCTTACTTTTAGTTTTTGTGAAATGTAGTCCATGGGGTAGCAAAGAGCTGGAGACAACTTAGCAACTGAACAACAGCAACAAAATGAGGAGGGGAGCTACTCTGCTTTAGACTTCATTTCAGGGCTAGGTAAGGCCCCTGACTAAGGCAGCGTTACCCTAATGTGGTCTCTCCTCTTGGGTTAGTGAGAACTAGAAAGATTTCTTGCCTGGTGTGAGCTCTAGGAATCATTCAGTTTACAACTTCCTGGTAATTGTTCTTCCTCAGAAGCAGTTTTTCGCTTGGCCTCAGGCAGTTGCACATGTGCCGATTCAGGCAAGAACTCACTAGATCCCGTGTAGATTTCTGAAGCTCTTTTTCTGGGTAGTTTTTTCTTCAGTTCTCTGTCTCACGAATTTTAGTCACCTTAGCTGCCTTGTCTTCTCAGCTCTGATTTCTACCTGCTCAACTCAGATGATGGACCTCACGGGCTGTTTCTCTTGCCTGTGCCCCGTGGTCTGGAAATTGCCTCCAGGCGTAAAGGCAGGGTGGTCCAAGGCACCTCATTTGTTTCCCTTGTCTCCGGGACCACAGTCCTGTGCTTCCTGTACTCCAGTATCTGAAAACAGTTGTTTCATATGTTTGTTCAATTCCTAATTGTTTCTGTCAGGTGAATAGGTCAGCCCTCTTGCTTTCTTATAGCCCTAAATACCCATTAGTTTTTGTAAAAACTGGGTAGCTAGAATGGCTGTTTACTGCTGCATTCCCTAATTTGGAGGACAGTGTAATTAATCATCTGGAAAGGAGTGATAAATGTAGAAAGAACATCATCTTTTTCTTCCATTACCTATCGCATCTGGCTATCTAAATTCATCATCATTCTAGATTTTCATAGCATATTCCCCCCTAACACCAACAGCCAGTATGAAGCCCATATCATGCAATAACTAGTTTGATGTCATATTGATTTTAACCAGTTGGTTTTTCTTATGAGAAACAAACTGAGAAAAATAAAACTCAAGACGAATTAATTTCTTTGCAGGAATTTCCCATGTCTTGATGATTTAAAAGAATCTATTTTGCATTTAAATGAATCATTATGAGCTTGATTGAAGCTTGTTGGATACTCCAGATTACTCACTGTAGTGTTTTTTGACGGAGGCAGGAAGTGAAAAAGCAGGGTCTATGAGATTTTTGTGTCTGTAAAGTTGTTTAATGTTTCTCATTGAAGCTTTGGTCACTAGGGTAAATGACTCAAGGTATCTATTGCTGCTTAGCAGTTCTTCAGGGGGAATTTCCCCCACCGTGTTTCTCCCCTCCCCCAAATAACTAATTATATACTGGAAGTTTCAGTAAGTTGTTCACAGTTTGTGAAGTCAGCATATTTCTGGAAGCTCACTGTGAATGTAATTCTTCGCTGTACTCATGCTTTTGTTTCCCATCCTTGCAGCCAGCACTGTACTGTAAGGACACAATTCTATCGCTATTTTTTTTTCCCCCTCTCTCATTTGATGTGGTAGTTTGCATACAGCTGCAGAGTAGACAGTTACCTTTGAAAGGAACATTTGGCCGCTCTAATTTGATTAAAGAAAACCACCTCAATCATTTCTAGACTGAGAACGTTTTCATTTTAACTTGGCAGTCGGAGTTGGGAATGTACTCGGTGCACTTAGATATGTGGGGAGCCTAGTCAGAGAACAAACCGACTGCTCAAATGAAGAAAGCTTTGCTGCAATTTTTTTCTCTCTCTCTCTCTCTCTCTCTCTCTCTTCTTAGGGCAAGCAGTGTTATATAGGATTGCTTCTCTTCTCTCCCAAATTTTCTATAACCATGGTTTTCACCTCCATCTCCTCTTCACGGTTATTTACTTAGGAATTCCAGTAAACTAATTCTGGCAGGGATAAATTACTACCCTAACACGATCCAAAGGACTTTTAAATCCTTAAAAATTACCTCGTTTTTATATAGAAATAAAACCCCAAATCATAAGTGACTGTGAATGGTATATACTTTTTTGGCCACTGTTGGGAATGTCCAAAGAAGTGTTTAGACCATGGGTACAAACTGAGAGTCTAAACGACAGCAAAAATGCAGACCAAGGTTTGGAATTTAGCTGTGGCTTGCATGGAAGAAAATTACTCCCCATCCGAAGCCTGCGGCTCCAGCTCTAGGCAGTTATCTCACACGTGCGTCCTTCGATTCTGAGATAGAAGATCTGATCACCTAGCTAGTGTGACAGTTGAAAATATATTCTGCAGATTGTGGGTTGGCATCAACTTCATAGATGTTATTGAAAATGCTCAAGCAGGGGCTTAATGTCTATCAGGTAAACCATGAACAAATTCATGAACCACACTTCAGTATTGTATGGTCTTTTGGGGAAAGATACTATGTGGGCATCTTAAATTTGAAAGTTAAGAGTGTGAAATTTTAAACATGAGTTTCAGAGTACACATGGGCCCTTGGAGACACAATTACATTATTATTTATTAAACAGTTCATGTCTTGAAGCTACTATTAATATCTGGTATGATACCTGCGGTTTGATCCATGGGTTGGGAAGATCCCCTGGAGAAGGAAGTGGCAAACCCACTCCAGTATTCTTACCCGGAGAATTCCATGGACTGAGAAGCCTGCTGGGATACAGTCCATAGGGTCACAAGAGTCGGACCCAACTGAGCAACTAAACCACCACAAGGATATTTGCCTGGGGCTTGCTGTCTGTAGGAAAACTAGGTAGACCTGAGAGATTCCTGCAAGACTTAATCATTCAGTCTAAGAGAATGAGAGATGCACATAATAGTAGAATTTGAAGAGGGCTTGATCGAGATCAGCCTCCCTATTTCATGAACAAAATCACTCTCCTTAAAAAAAAACAAAGCAGAACATTCCAAATGGTTGAGCGGATGTATTGATATTAAGGGCTGTCCAATAAATGTCTCACAAAGAGGCATGACTGAGCAACAACCGATAAATGTTTGCTGTTTGACAGAGCTGTGTGGTCATCGTGCGTTCTTCTCCGTCTTCTGCCGTTTTCGAGCGCTGGAGTCATTTCTCCCTTTAATCTCAAGACTTGTAGTCACCCTGGTCTTGTTCTTCCTTAGAGAGTCAAGGGCCAAGAAGCAGCGCAGTCTTCCTGTGGAGTCTTCCTTTCACTCGCAGTAGGGAGAGTGTAAATCTCTCTTTAGTCACGTCTATATCATCAAAGCATCCGAAGATGGTAAAGGGACTGAAAAGATGACTGTCCCGAGGCCACTGCTAAACTGGGGCTTGGGGGCTCAAACAGGTTTGTAAATGTCGTTGAACCCCACCCTGGCTGCGTACAAAGCTTACTTGTTCCAATATAGCCTCGCTTCTTCTACCCATGTGATTTTTCCGGCAAGAATACTGGAGTGGGTTGCCATTTCCTCCTCTGGGGGTTCTTCCTGACCCAAGGATCAAAGCTGAATCTCCTCTGTCTCCTGCATTGCAAGCAGATTCTTTACCCACTGAGCCATCTGGGAAGCCTGACTAATATACTACAGTGCAATCAAATATTGCAAAAAGTAATGCTTGCTGTTTTTGTTTTGTTCATATTCTTCAAGTATAACATTAAGTAGCATTTGAGAAATAAAATACTGATGATTGAGGAAAAGTTGGTTTAATATGAATAAGGCATTTGGAGACTTACGGAAATTCTGGAGGAAACTGCTTAATAGTGATTCTTTAACATCAACTTCAGACTTTGTCTCTCCTCAGTAGAGTATTGTTGTAATACTTCTCATAGATAATTGCCTTTTTAAAAGTATACTTTTGCATTGCCCAGTACTACGTACAGAACATTGCCCAGGAACTACTGTTGGAGGCCTCAGGTTTATCTTCTGTGGATTCTAACTTTGGGGTGACAGCTGTTGAAATGCAATGAAATTATTGAATGTTTCTGATGAAATGTATAGAAACTACCCTGAGACCAAGGTCCCATTTTGTTTTGAATTGTTTTTAAATAGGAAAAGAATTTGTCATTCCTTTTTGTATGGCAGTGATCTACTTAAGCGTGGTTAGTAGGTATATTCTTACAGGGACAGAGGATGGGGGAAGATTGTTAGTCCAATTGTGCAGGTAAAGAAACAGACACGGAACTTCTGAATGATCTGCTCAAGGTCACCTTGACTCCAGGGGTTATTTCCCCTTAGGGTTTTTGTGTAGTACTACAAAGTGTTTTAGTTGCTCAGTCCTGTCCTGCTCTTGCCGACACCATGGACTATGGCCCACCAGGCCCCTCTTTCCATGGAAGTCTCTAGGCCAGAATACTGGCATGGGTTGCCATGCCCTCCTCCAGGGGATCTTCCTGACCCAGGGATTGAACCTGCATCTCTTGCGTCTGCTGTGTCGGCAGGCAGATTCTTTGCCACTGAGCCACCAAGTGTTTTAGACGTGCAAAAACCGTTTGGACGTAGGACTCTTTTTGGCTAAGGCCTCTTTGGGAAATGAAGCAAACATATACTGCATGCTGACAGAGGCTGGACTGATTTTTTGGGGAGAAAATTATCTTCTTATAACCAGAAACTAGAGATATAATTGCTTAATTGTGACAAGTATTAAATGCTGAATACATAACATATCCACGTTTTTAAATTAAAAGCTTTTTTTTCAACTAGTTGTTTTAATAACGTATGTAGAGACAAGTGGACGTGGAATTGGGACTGTTCAATAGTATTATTTGTTAGGGTTCATGCTGCCCCACTTGATAGCAGGCAGTTTTCCGTTCCCGAGGCCGGTGAGCAAAGGAAGAGCCGGAGGTCAAAGGAAGTCAGCTCACCTCTGAATCTGGCACCAGAAATGCTGACGAGGTGTCACTTAGGCTCAAGATGACTCAGCACTTCCTGGTTGCTCTCTGCAGCCTCGCTGCGGCTAATAATATCAAATGACCTTGGTCCCAAGTGAGGGTTTCAGGGAACCTTTGGTTTCCTCACTGTCAAAACTTTGAAATAAAAAAATCATGCCTTCCTTTCTGTTTTTACTGAATTCAGGGTGTTAGGTGTGAGCCCTTAGTCTCTGCACTGGTTTACATGCTTTTTTGTTCTGGATTGGAAGTAGCTTTGGCCCTGAGCTGTACATAAATATATCCTTACTTCTCAAGTGAAGGCAGCCGTGTTATCATTCATTTGGTCTTTGTATTACTTCTGTTCAGTCCAGTGACTGGGGCAGGAATTGAAGGAAGTGAAGTTCAAACTACAGTTGCCGTGTATTTGTTAAGTTCGATCTTAGGAAAGGTTTAGGGACACCAGAGGCCAAGAGAGGGAGGGAAATCATAGATCTGTTCATTGGCACCACATCAGTTTCTGAATAGTCCACACAGGCCCACTATGTGAGCAAAAAGGAATTATTTTTATTAATTAGTTTTATACTTAGAGCTAAGCAAAATTGTTACACTCTAAAGTCATTCTTGAGCTTCCCAGCTGTCTCAGTGGTAAAGAATCCACCCACCCATGCAGGAGACGTGGGTTCGATTCCTGGGTTGGGAAAATCCCTTGGAAAAGGGAATGGCAACCCACTCCACTATTCTTACCTGGGAAATCCCATGGACAGAGGAGCCTGGCAGGCTTCCGTCCATGGTGTCTCAGCATCCAACACAACTGAGCATGCACGGACACACGCAAAGTTATTAATAACAAGACATCTGAAGATGAACTATTTCAGAAAACCTTAAAAATTTTAGAAGACGTTTTTTACCTGTTTCCCTGAGGTGTTACGTTAGTTAATAGGACCTGGTTGAGAGTATATCCTTGTTAACGACCAGCTGGTTTAAAATTTTATGAAAAAGATTTTAAACCATTTTTATTATTTATAATAGAGTTTATAAACAAAGTTCACTAAAACTTGTTATTGGACAATATTAAAAAGGTTTTTAGAGAAATAATACCTATATCACAGCAAGAATAATGTATTTAAAACACAAATATTTATTGTTAAATATTTCTGTATGTATTTCTATCTTTACAGAGGCTTCTAAATAGCAAGAATTTCTAGCCCTTTAACTGCTTCCAAATAAGCAAAAGTGAAAACTCCTACAGAAAACACAGCCCTGACCTTTTTGCACATGTAATCCAAACGAAAAGTTAGCTTTGAAGTGGCGTCTTGTTACATAATCATACTGAAAATATGCAGTAATATGTATCCTTTTGAATATCTTTCATTCAGAAACATATTTTTGTTTTTTTGACTATCCTACCAGTTGAAAATAGGTTGTTTTCTGGTTGTTCATCTAGCCACCAGCCTCAAGGTACTTTTACATGAAGAGCTTCATTTCAAAGCATGAAATTTTCAGAAAGGTTCAGGCCACTGGAAAGTTGAAAGTGGAATTTCACTCTGATGATGATTAAAATAAAAAGTAAATAATGGAAGAAGAGAAACAGAATTGACAAACCCAGTTTTTGCCAGTCAGAACATCTGTCCAGTCAATTGTAAATTTAACTTACACAACATTTACTTTCTAGAAGGTGCTTAATGTGAATTATTTGTTTGAGACATGTCTAAGCATTTCTACCAAACTATTTGGCCAACTCAACTTTGGGGTATACAGTGTTAGAAAGCATTGCAAATCATTACAGAGAATATGAGAATAATGACCAGTACAGGCAGAAGCAAAGGAAACCTCATCTTTTCTTGTGCAGTCTCTGAGATGGTGCTCTAGAACTGAGAGAACGGATGGCAATACTTAAGACTCTACGTTTTTGGTCCTGCTTACCACAGTACAGAAACTCACATTTTTATTTCTTCTGCGTTTTCTCGTCTTTTGCTGATTCAGTGAGTGTTTTGTGTATTGAGCTATAGTAGGGAATTCTACATGATTATCACCGAAAATGAAAAGTACTTTCTGAGATTTCTAATTTTTTAAACTGTTTTTTTTCAACGTTAATAAGGGAGTCTTTTTGTTAATTTGCATGATTAACTGAGGAATCAAGTGCTCCTGTTAATAAGAAAGCCTAGAAAATAGAAGGTTATCATCTCTCTGAGCTTTGTCTCATTTTCCTAGAATTAGAATATGACAAACTACATTGAACAGTAAAACTAATAATTTATTACTTTGTTGATATTTGAGGAAATATTTCAAGATTTATCCTTTATTGTAATCTTTATGAGCTACAGTTATGATGAACACTGACTATGCCTACTGTTAGAGAATTATAGTTAATAAAATGTTTACTTGGTTATACAGTTTGGCTATTCATGACAGGCAAGAAAAGGCCTTGTATCATGTCTGTTGAAGAAACAGTTATTATGGTATTGTGCTTTGATTAGATAATAAAATTTTACTCTTTAAACTTGTAGATTACAGAGGGAAAAGTTGAGATATTAAGGTAGTAGTAGTGAGAGGCATGCAGGAAGTTTAGATGGAGAATAAAATAATGAAAAATATAGAGGAAGAAGAAATTCTGAGAGTGTATGAATAAATAAAATTGAAAAGAACCCCCAAATTTAAAAGTGATCACATTAAGGAAATTCTATTCTAAAGTTTTGAAAGGTCAAAATAAGTATGGCAAAAAACTGATTCTGGGTGGGTGTCTCTAGACTAGACAGAAGAAATGAAGCTAAAGAGGGAAAATAAAGAAAAAACACACCTAGAAATACAAAGGAGTCATAGAGAATTAAAATGAGTTTGGCTCCAAAATGAATAAAAGCTACAGTTTCAGTATGCTTAATCTTACATTGTTGACCTCTTGCCCAAAACCTAAACAAACATACATTTGTTTGTTCTTTTCATTTTCTGTCTCTTATGGGAAACAGAAGGTACATTCATCCTGTATTCATCCAGCTTTGGGTCTTACGGTAGAAAAATAGAAATAAAAGAGTTGTTATACTTGACATGCAAACAAGGTTTTGGTCTGGCCCATATGTTGTGAAGTTCCTGTTGGTTTTTCTCGTTGGCATTATGATACCCGGTATGCTGTGCCCATTATCTGGTTCCAGAGAAACTCTTGCCTTGTGGTGTTAAAACATGAACTGACTTCTTTAAACATATAGATAAGTGGTAATCAATTTAGGACATTGGGTTCTTCTTTTCTCACAGTCCCACCCCGCCCCTCCCTGTCTTCTTTTTCATATGGATAAATGTGCATATCCATCGCATTTCATTGCATCTGTTTATAAAGATGCTAATAAAGTGGCAAGCAGTGACAAAAATTGAGGAATGGTGGTGGAACAGGAATCATTAAAAAAGGGGGGGTAGTCACTTTGTAGTCTTCAATTATTTACTTTTTGAAAAAGACATTTTAAACAGTCCTTGATACATTCTCAAATACATTGCTAAGCTTGGAACAATTTGGAACATACTTTTGTGAATATTCTATTGGGGGAAAATCCCCAACTATCTAGTCTTACTTAATGGTGAGGATTAGAATCATCTATAGACAGAATGTTTCAGTCACACTTTTTTTGAGAAGATAGTTGTTTTTTTTTACTTTTTTCCTCTCAGTGGTAAAATATACATAACATAAAATTTACCATTTTAACCATTTTCAAGTCTATAATTCAGTGTCATTAAGCACATCCACACTGTCGTGTAGTCATCACCACTATCTATCTCCAAAACATTTTTGGTCATCCAACTCTGTAGTAATTAAAATGCTAACTCCCCATGCCCCTCTCCCTCACAAGAAGATAGATTTTTAAATGACTTTTTATGGCCAGGAGATGAGAACCATGCAGTAGTTCATGACATATCCAGATAGTAGCTTAGTATTAGGACTGGAAAGAATAGAGACCCACTGAAGCTACCTCAAGAAGGAGGGGTTTTATCTAAGGGAACATGAATATCTTTACACACTTGGTCTCCTGAAATGGGTTCTGGACTCCGGGAGTCCCTAAGGAGTTAGCCCATAGTTCATCTTGCATGTGGGGATTAATCACCTCTGACTTCTGCCCTCACTGCTTCCTGTGTGTCTTCATACTCAGGGCTCCCCCAAACTCCACTTCCATGAGCCATCGTGGTCTTCACAGCACTGGTGCCGTTTGAGGGTGATGCCCTGGATTCCAGGGAGTCTTAAGGTCTGGTGTGGAGACTGAAAGCCCCAGCCTAGCAAAGACTGGATTTTGGTCTCTGTTTCATATGGTTAAGAAAACTGGTTGACATTTGATTCTTTGTTGTTCTAGCTAAGATCTGAGTCTTTAAGAAGCAAAATCCCGTGTTTGTCATGAAAACACAGCTTTAGGATAATTCTTAAATCATTTTGCAGTCTGACGAAACACTTCCAAAACCATCTGTGTGTCACTAGACAGATTTGAAGTTGTATGCAAAGACTCAACAGAACATGTTTCGTCATAAAAACCTGGAGACATTTCAGCTGTAGCAGGCCCCGAGAACCCTGAAGGAGTTCCTAGGTTGCATGGATGAGCGTGACCCGTTCCGGGCCACAGTGGTGTCTCCCACTTAATCGTTTTGGTGGGGAAATCATGCTCCTCAGATGGAGAAGTTGGAACATCATTATAGATAATGGATTTTAAACCACTGAGCAGAAATGCTGCTTGGCTTCATGGTTTTAAAAGACACCTATGTATAATGAACTCACTAGCCTTTGCCTTTATGAACCAGCCTTCAGAGCAGCCTCATTTTGATCCCAAATGACTTAAGCCTGGGGAAGTGGTGACCTGGTGATTGTGGTGGTGGAGCAGACTGCATTATTCAATTTTCAGCTCATCCCACCTCGAGTTGTGCCACTCTTCATGTGTCTCCCTTGAGGGCACATATCCATTGGGACTTCCAGCATCTCTGTTCCTCATGTCTTAGTGCCTGTCACAGTGATTGCATGTCAAGTTTTATGGTTTTCGTTCCAGTGCCTCCATTTATAAAATGTCATTGTAAAATAATCCGTGGAGAACTCTTAAGGTTAATTAGGGTGGGTGATATTGAAGTCTGTGAATATGATAGACACATCGATAGGTTGAGACCCCATTGTTATCTGAGTCGTTCGGACTTGAACTTGAAGATTAATGTCTTTTCTGCTTGACACAATCTGGTATCATCCAAGTCCAGTAGGTTTTCCCTTCAGAATGCCCCCAGTACTGATTTCCCCCTCTTCATTGCCATTGTTACTATTCCAGGGCTCCATCAATACAGAGCCACATAACTTTTTTCCCCTGCCTTTTGTGTTAACCATCTTCTAGTTCACACCGTGCCCTCTTCCAATGAAACTTCATGCCCAAAATGACCTTGAATGCCTGCCGCATCAAGTCCAGGTTTTCTTATCTTTCGGAGCCCACTATAGTCTGGATCTGTCTTATGTGTTCATGCTCCACTGTCCTCTAAATGAACTCTTGCTTACGTGACTCTCTGGCAGAGCCTGTTGGCTTCTTCCAGCAAGTCTTGCTCCTGTGGCTCCCTTGTCTGGCTTGCCTTCTCTTCTAATTTGTTTGATATGCACACATCTTCAAAGCTTGAGCTAGATCTCATCAACTCCACAAGGGCCTGTCTGGAGACTTGAGTGCTCCCATTGACCACGTCGGCCCTAGGCAGTTGCTTTCACATGCTTAGCTCTGTGTTCTGCCTGGTCCTGCAGTGCCTGTGGCTGCTTCACACATGCACGTTCCCTTTCCTCAACTGTAATGAAAGCCCTTTGTGAAAAGCGGCCACAACTTTCATCTTTTTTCGTTGTTGTTCAGTCGCTCAGTCGTGTCCGACCCGCTGCAACCCCATGGATTGCAGTACGCCAGCCTTCCCTGTCCATCACTATTTCCTAGAGTTTGCTCAAACTCATGTCCATTGAGTCGGTGATGCCATCCAACCATCTCAATTCCCTGTTGTCCCCGTCTTCTCGTGCCTTCAATCTTTCCCAGCATCAGGGTCTTTTCCAGTGAGTCCACTCTTTGCATCAGGTGGCCAAAGTATTAGAGCTTTAGCTTCAGCATCAGTCCTTTCAATGAATATTCAGGGTTGATTTTCTTTTAGATTGACTGCTTTGATCTCCTTGCTGTCCAAGGGACTCTCAAGAGTCTTCTCCAACACCACAGTTCAAAAGCACCAGTTCTTACACTCAGCCTTCTTTATGGTCCATCTCTCACACCCATACATGACTACTGGAAAAATCATAGCTTTGACTGGACAGACCTTTGTTGGCAAAGTGACGTCTCTGATTTATAATACGTTGTCTAGGTTTGTCATAGCTTTTCTTCCAAGGAGCAAGCATCTTTTAATTTTGTGGCTGCAGTCACCATCCATAGTGATTTTGGAGACCAAGAAAAGAAAATCTGTCACTGTATCTCTTTGGTGGTTAGCAAAATGCTGTTCATACTGCAGGTGCTTAATAAATGCTTGCTTGGTTGACTGTATGAGATATTCTCTTTCTTTAAAAATTACACCGAAATAAGGTGTACAAAACCAGTAACAGTTTTTATATATAAGAACATTTGAAAAGATTAACTACCACCAGTCATCCTGGGATTACATGGGAAGGGTGTGTTTCAGAAATTTTATTAGAACATAATGCGATGTGGACTCTCCTCCCTCAATATTAATAGTTCTCCCCTGAGGGTGGCTTTACCCCCAGGGGAATTTGGCGGATATTTTTTGGTTGTCAATCTGAGGGATAGTATTGCAGTCCAGTGGGTAGGAAGTCTTGCCTGGAGGCTCAGCAGTGAAGAATCCGCCTGCTCTACAGGAGACGTGGGTTTGGTCCCTGGGTCAGAAAGATCCCCTAGAGAAGAAGTGGCAACCCACTCCAGTACTCTTGCCTGGAGAATCCCTGTGACAGTGGAGCCTGGCGGGCTACAGTCCATGGGTTAGCAAAAGAGTCGGATATAACTGAGCGACTAAACAGCAAAACACCTAGTGCTGGAGGCTGGGGGACTGTCTTGGGCATTGGACGAGACAGTCCCCCAGAGCAAAGCGTTAGGTGGCCTCAAGTGTGGCGGGACCGAAAGCCCAGTCTGCAGCATGGTGTGGGCACCACAGTTGGCATTTTTTTTTATCACCTAAAGGAATGAGAATGTTCAAACACTGATGCCATTTTATGCAGAGGGAATGGTCATAGGCTGTGAATTCCTAAATGGTGGGAACTGCAGCTATGTGCCTAGACCAGAATGACAGAGTTGACAGCTGCTCATGTAGTAAACGGGCACTGCATGTCCTGGGCCGTGCCTTTGCGGGGAGAGGACAGTATGTAGAGAGAATCCTTTTAAAGCTGAGTCCACGTGTCTCGGGGTTTTGGAGAATGAGAGGCATTTGCTATCCCAGAGGGATGTGTTAGAATATTTGGTCACGTTTTTAATAAGGTGAGATTCCTTTGAAATGATTGATAGTTACGTTAGAAGACTGAAGCTTACACCCTTTTACTTCTCCAAATATGTTTGAAAGCTTCCTTGAAGAACACTTGATAATTTTTAATAGTCTTCCTCCTGAAAATAAGTTTGGAAGGTACATTTTTGCTGCATGCAGGGGCAGAATGGTGCAGTGGAAAGACCAGACAGTTCTCAGAGAGATCCTAGGTAGGACATCTTAGTCATTCTCCAGCTCAGTTTTCTCATTTCAAAAAGAAGGACTAAGACTAAGGACTAAAATTCGTATTTTCAAAAGGAAGGACTAAGATTTGGTGACCTCTTGCTTTAAAATTCTATATTCCTGTAATTTCAGCTTCAAGTAGTAAAAAACAAAAGATTGTTTATACAAAGTAGTTTATGAAAGAAACTTTGAAGACGTTAATTATTCTAGTTTGTTTCTTAGAACCTTCGGAAACATCTTCTATAAAGGCTTAACTCCAATGTTTAAAGAAAGAAAGGAATTCCTGTTATAAGTAAAAGTTGTCCCCACCCCCAAGCAAAATAAAGAGTCAAATGAAATTTACAGCTGATTTTAAAATGTCATCGTTAGCTAATTTTGTCCTTTTTTTGTGATGTGTAAAGAAAAATTGTGTCCATTTTTTCTGATGTGTAAAAAAAATGTTTTAGGTATAAAGAGAACATGTTAATAGTACTGATAATACTGAAATTTTCACCCATCTCATGTTAAGCTCAGTGCATCCAGATCCGAGAAATTTCCTGTTTGTAAAGGTAGAATGCATTTAGAAGCTCTATTAAGGTTGTTCAGCCTACCACTTACTAAGTTATTGGGCTCTGAATCAAGTGATGAAGCTTTCCTGTTTGTTAAATGAACAATTAAACAGAACCTTAATAATTTTCTCCTTTATTCATTCTTTAAGTTGACAGTTCAAGATATTCACAAGGCTGGGGATATTGTAGGATCCCCAGAAATGAAATGGCTTCTGTACTCTCTATTCTGCAGAAACTGAGAGATTGGTTTTGGCATATTCTCCTTTGCCCAGGACCTATTCTAGAACTTGGGTAGTGGGATGGCCTGAAAAGAAGATGCTTTCAGCATAGATCCAGATGCTGAGGGCATCCAGCTACAGTTTGAATCTTGTTTCCAAAGTCCGTTGCCTACAGGGAATAGCAGTATGCCACCGGGAGATGTTCGTAAAATAGTGCCGGAGATGATGCCGCACGGAGCAGAGGTTAGCTAGCACCTCCTGGATGCAGGGCACCCACTCGAGCGAGTGTGCACAGTGCGAAACCAAAATAGGGATCACTCAGTCCCTGCTTTCAGTGAGATCATAGCCTAGTGGGAGGAGAGAAAGCTTGGGCTCTATGCAGACTGCTGCTGTTATGCCCAGGTCGTGATCTCCATAAATCACCAGGAGGCCATACACAAGAGGGATGCAAGCACAAGAGGGAATTTATTGCAGACCCGGGTCTGGACCCCACACACACACACACACACACACACACACACACACACACACACACTCAGCGGAGTGAGGGCAGACACACACACACACACACACACACACTCAGCGGAGTGAGGGCACACACACACACACACACACACACACACACACACACACTCAGCGGAGTGAGGGCAGCGGCCCCCAGCACACACACACACACACACACTCAGCGGAGTGAGGGCAGCGGCCCCCAGCCGAATGGTACAAGGCTTTTAAAGGGAGAAGACAAAGGGAAAATGGCTACAGGTGGGGTGACCTATCTTGGTGCTCTGTGATTGGTCAGGACAGGGGGGGAGGTCAGGGGCTTTACACTCGCTGGCCCCTGATAGGTATATTTAACGGCAGGCAGTCCCCTGATTGGCATATCTTTGGCACACTGTGATTGGTCGTGTCTAGGGTGGTGACCTGGGGGTGGGGGAACTTGGGTGTTGCCTTCTATCGCAAGATGGCGGCTCCTTTTTTTTTTTTTGTAAGATGGAGTCACTTAGGCTCTACACTGTGGTACAAAGATCGTAGGGGTAAGGCCCATCCCCGGATAGAGATACATGTCACGGCTACTTCGGAAGAAGAAATTTAGTTCAGTCTGTGGGAGCAAGAGCTTGTGCCTCCGTGGAAGAGGTGACCCATGTGAACAGAATCAGAGCTGTGGAGAGGAGTGACACCTGACACGCCTGAGCGGTGGACGTGACAGGGGCCTGGGGGCAGGGAGAGCTAGAGATGTGCCCAGGTGGGGTCAGAGTACTAGCAGAGGGTTAACCAGGTGGAAACAGAATCTAGAGATGCGCAGACCTGTTCGGAGATGGGCCATTTCCTGGGACGTGAGGAAAAAACGGTAGCCTACATTGGGGCCGGTCCCTTAAAGGGAGAGAGATGAGCCGACTGCAGGAATTGGCCAGTCTGAGTAGCTGGGTGGGTGTGTGGGGGGACAGAGCTCTCCGGTCAACCAGGTAAATTGCATTTTTTTTTTTTTTTGGCTGCACCTCAAGGCATGTGGGATCTTAGTTCCCTGACCAGGGATTGAACTGCTGCCTCCTGCAGTGAAAGCACGGGTTCTGACCACTGGACCGTCGGGGAAGCCCTGAATTGCAGTTTTAAGCCAGATGGGGGTGCTGCAGCTAGAAACAAGATTCGAGGGAGAAGGAGTGGGACCCGGATGAGTTCCGTTTCGAACGGGTTGAGTTGTATGGGCTCTCAGGAAACAGCCAAGGCAGAGTTAGGATTGAAATGCAGAAAACAGACCTGCAGAGGAGTTCAGAAAGCCTGGGACACTCTTCAAGGAGACGTAGGTCGTTTTGAGCTCCACACTTGGAGTCCCTCGAATGCACGTCGTGTGTCCCACCTCAGGGAGCAGCCCACAGATGCCGCAGTGTGGGAGCAGAGCATGTGACTGGCCTGGGCTGAGCGGCTTGTTCACCTCCGTCAGCCTGTACAGCACAGGGGGTTCAAATCGTGCCCAGACATAACTGCTGTCTGTATGGTAAGTTATATCGTAGATCTGTAGTATACGCATATACTATAGAGTATAGTAGATACATGGGCTTCCCGTGGATTTTCCAGGCAAGAGTCCTGGAGTGGGTTGCCATTGCCTTCTCCAGAGGATCTTCCCGACCCAGGGATTGAACCCAGGTCTCCCACATTGCAGGCAGACGCTTTGCCGTCTCAGCCACCGTGGAAGGGTAGAGTATAGTAGATATATAGGCTTCCCAGACACTAGTGGTAAAGAAATGACATAAGACACGTGGGTTCAATCCCTGGGCTGCGAAGATCCCCAGGAGGAGGGCATGGCAACCCACTCCAGTATTCTTGCCTGGAGAATCCCACGGACAGAGGAGCCTCGTGGGCTGCAATCCATGGGGTTGCACAGAGTGAGACACTACTGAAGTGACTTAACACACATAGTAAATGCACAGTAAATCCTGAAGGTTGCTGTCGACTATGACCCTACATGTTACATAAGTGATTAAGAACTGCCATGTTTTGAGGGGAAAGATAAGACTAAGAATGGAACCTTGAGATTATGTACATTTGGGAATTTTTTGTATAGTTGCTTTAGCTTGTTAGTTGCTGTTGCTGCTGTTGCGAAGTCGCTTCAGTCGTGTCCGACTCTGTGCGACCCCACAGATGGCAACCCACCAGGCTCCCCCGTCCCTGGGATTCTCCAGGCAAGAACATTGGAGTGGGTTGCCATTTCCTTCTCCAGTGCATGAGAGTGAATAGTGAAAGTGAAGTCGCTCCGTCGGGTCTGACTCTTCACGACCCCATGGACTGCAGCCCACCAGGTTCCTCCGTCCGTGGGATTTTCCAGGCAAGAGTACTGGAGTGGGGTGCCATTGCCTTCTCCTGTTAGTTGCTATTGTCGTGTTAATTTCTACTGTATAGTAAAGTGAATCAGCTATATGTATATGCATATCCCTTCTTTTTTGGATTTCCTTTCCCCTTTAGGTCACCACAGTACACTAAGTAGAGTTCCCTGGGCTATACAGAAGTTTCTCTTTTGTTATCTGTTTTATATACAGTAGTGTATATGTGTCAACTCCAGTCTCTCAGTCCATCCCATACCCTGCTTTCCCCCTTGGTATTCATACAGTTGTTCTGTACACTGCATTTAGGATTGAAGGGCAAAAGAGGGGCAGAGCGGAAGTCAGAGATCAGAGAAGTAGAGGGAGAAAAACCAAAGAACAGCAGGGAAGCCACAGGAGGGGAGCATGTCAAGGAAAAGGAGACATTTCACTCCATTGCCTCAGGTGCTGCCAACTGGTTGAAGAGATGGAAGACTGCCTTTAGTGGTGGGGAGCTGTCCGTTTCCATGTCTGAGATTTTACTGGAAGAAAGGAAGCCCGTTAACAGAGAACAGAGTGAGAAGCTGTAGCACAGAGTGTAGCCAGACAGTGTTTGTCACTCAGTCATGTCTGACTCTCTGCGACCCCATGGACTGTAGCCTGTCAGGCTCCTCTGTCCATGGAATGTTCCAGGTGAGACTACTGAAATGGGTTGCCATTCCCTTCTCCATGAGATCTTCCCGACCCAGGAATCGAACCTGGGTTTCCTGTCTGAGCCACCAGGGAGTGGCACGTTGTTGGTAGAATGACACTCCAGTTGACGTAAAACTGATGTAATTTTTTTTGTTATAGAAAGTAAATATGAGTGTTTGTAGGTGTGCAGAGGAGAGGCTGGGGAGGAATGGTAGGAAGTAAAACTGATGAAATGAGGACTTAGAAGGAGGAGGGCGCTGGTGGTGGGGGAACACTTCTCCTTGGAGAGGAGAATACTCTCCCTTGAACACAAGGCAGGACAGAAGGTCTGTTGGTGAGCTGCATGGCTTTGATTTTCTTCTTTTACAAGAAAAGGCCGTTTTCAGAGAGACATGAGAAACTGGGAGCCTTCAGTCAAGGCTGAAGGTGTAATTCTTGAGAATTGGGTGGTGAGGGCGGGCCACAATTTGATGACCAGAGGTGGAGGAAGGAGCTGTCCTGAGAGGGACTTGAATGGATAGAAGAGTCTAAAGTGGTCAGTATCCTTGGAGTCCCTCACCCCAGACACTGTCCCTTGTTACTCAGTCAGTGGAGGCTTTATAATGTGCTAAAGGCTTGCATCAGAAGAAGGCTTATGCTTTTAAAAAATAGCTCTAATGAATGAAATAAAAGCTAAAATTCTTATTAACAATAAGTCACTTTCATCCTCATCCTCCTCATCTCACACCTAACCTTTTAATTGAACACTTAGCATGTCCCAAGCCCTTTCCAGCCACCCTACTGTATTATTGGTCAGTGTACCTTAGATAGTTTCCTTGCTTTGCATGCTTTGTTTATTGTTTCAAAGATTTGATAGATAGGTAGCTTCTTGGTATATACTAAAGATGATTAATTCACTTATGTGTAGACACTTAAAATTGTTAAGGTGACATATTTATAAAAGGAAGACCTCTTTTACATGGCAGCCAATCTATCAAAAATGAATGCTTGGTACAAGTTGGATGAGTCTTCCACGAAACAGTTACTATTTGTTGAATTCCTGTTTTACAGAAATGTTAACTCAGAGTTGAAATGCAAAAGATTTGATACAGTGTTTTGACGTTTGGCATTTTAAAGTAATTTCATTAGATCATCAAGCTTTGAATTATTGAAGATTGTTCTACTGTAAACAGTTTTTTCCATTATCTGTCTTTGAATTAGAAACAAGTTGCATACTGTTTGGGGAAGAAGGTAAATGTATTATGTGCTAAAATATACAAAGCTTTTTGGCACTGTATTTTCTCTGCTTTTTCTTTAATGAATGCTTTTGTTTTGTCTTCCATCAGATGAATAGAACAGATTTTTGTTTTGAATAGCTCAAGGCAAAAACAGTATTCGCTATCAAAGTGTTGACAAAATTCACTTGAAAAGGCTCATTAAATCTCAATCAAGGTGAGTCCTTTTCAGCCTTATTTGTGCAACAGCGCACCTGAGACAGGAAGCAGACTTATCCATGCCAGTGGCTCGCCAGGACAGCAATACCAGTAACTTCTTGAGGGGACAGTTTTGTTAACTGCCATATCTCCAGCACTGGCACATGGAAAGTTCCAGAAACCCACTCTTGATTCACTGGCTGATGCTCAGTGGACAGTAAGGAGGAAGTGTCTGACAAAGCCCAACAGGGGTTTTTATATTATCTGGTCCTCTCACCCTCTAGCATTTCTCACGCAGGAGGCAATTCATAATAAAAACAACTCACTATAAACAAAGTCTAAAAATGAGCCTTTTTAAAAGTGCTCATCAAGACTGATCTCCTCTATAGGAGTTCTTCTGGCAAACCTGGGTAAGTACATTTGGAGGCAGTGTCTTTCTTCTTCCAGTTAAAAGTTGCTGAATTAAAAATCAAAATGCAGAAACAATTCTGTTACAGTCTGAAGAAAAGGTATGTCCGAAGGTCAAGGTAACCACTGTTGCCTTTTCAGGAGGCAGTCAGAATTATGGCTAGCTGCCTACACTCAGGGAGCCAGTTCTCTGGCGTGGTTGCCATGTTCCAGGATCTGCCTGGCATTGGAGGCTGGAAGCCTGATTTTATTAGTATACCTAGAGGGATTGAGCGTCCAGGGATGCTGGACTCATGCCAACCTCACAGGAAACCGAGGTTTGAACCAAGATGTTAATTGACTCTTTTCCAGTAAAAGCTGTACTTCTGCAAGGGTACTCTGATCTTCCAGCCAGGGCATTGCCCTTGTGTGCCTATCTGTGGGAAAGCCAGATTACAGAGGACAGTTGCGCAGAGTGCAGAGCCTGTGAAGGGAATTGGAAGGTAATCTTCATGTCTGTCGGCCTCAAACTCCATGTCCAGTGCATCGTCTTGACTTTAGGGAAGGAAGTTCTACTTGTCACGAAAACTCCCCAGCCTGTGCAGAGTCGGCGCCCCACTGCCAGACTGTGTCTTTCCAGGGATGGGTTTTTTTTAAATATAATTTTCTTTCTTTCTCTCTTTATTTTTGGCTGTTCTGTGTCTTTGTTGCTGTGCGGGTTTTTCTCTAGTTACGGTGAGCAGAGGCTGCTCTTCATTGCAGTGTAGGGGCGTCTCATTGCAGTGACATCTCCTGTTGCGGAGCACAGGCTGTAGGTGTGCAGGCTTCAGTAGCTGGGGCACGTGGGCTCAGGAGGTGCGCTTCCTGGGCTCTGGAGCACAGGGTCAGCAGTTGTGGTACACAGGCTTAGTTGTTCCACAGCGTGTGACATCTTCCTGGAACAGGGATCGAACCCACGTCCCCTGCATTGGCAGGTTGATTATTTACCACTGAGTCACCAGGGAAGCCCACAGAGATTGCTTCTATACAGAAAAAAAATATGGAATTCTTGTAAAAGTAAGTTGGATTGATTACTTTGTACTGTGTTAGTTGCATCGCAGCCTGATCCTTTAGATTTGGCGTGGCTGGAGTCTCTTGGCCCTTTTTACTGGTAGCTCAGCCTCTTCTCTTACATTTTGATTTCCCCTCCTTCCATCTTAGAGTTTTCCCTTCAGTTTAGTTCAGACACTTAACATGTTTTCTGTCCCATGGTCCTACTTATGAATACTTTTGTGTCTGTTCATTGAAATAATTTCCCTGACTAAAAGTAACCTTCTAAAGATAACTTTTTCACATCATTTGATAGTGAAAAAAGTTAACTAGTGTAGAAGTGGACTATTTTAGAGTTCCCTGGTATTTTATTTACATCTGTAGTTAACAAGTACTGAACATTTCATGCAAAGATGGGAACAATAAAGGAAAGAAATGGTATGGACCTAATAGAAGCTGAAGATATTCAGAAGAGGTGGCAAGAATACACAGAAGAACTATACAAAAAAGATCTTCACAGCCCAGATAATCATGATGGTGTGATCACTCACCTAGAGCAGGACATCCTGGAATGCAAAGTCAAGTGGACCTTAGGAAACCACACTACGAACACAGCTAGTGGAGGGGATGGAATTCCAGTTGAGCTATTTCAAATCCTAAAAGATGATGTTGTGAAAGTGCTGCACTCAATATGCCAGCAAATTTGGAAAACTCAGCAGTGGCCATAGGACCGGAAAAGGTCAGTTTTCATTCCAGTCCCAGAGAAAGGCAATGCCAAAGAATGCTCAAACTACTGCACAATTGCACTCCTCTCAAATGCTAGCAAAGTAATGCTCAAAACTCTCCAAGCCAGGCTTCAGCAGTACATGAACTGTGAACTTCCAGATGTTCAAGCTGGTTTTAGAAAAGGCAGAAGAAGCAGAGATCAAACTGCCAACATACGTTGGATCATCAAAAAAGCAAGAGAGTTCCAGAAAAACATCTATTTCTGCTTTATTGACTATGCCAAAGCCTTTGACTGTGTGGATCACAACAAACTGTGGAAAGTTCTTCAAGAGATCGGAATACCAGACCACCTGACCTGCCTCTTGAGAAATCTGTATGTAGGTCAGGAAGTAACAGTTAGAACTGGACGTGGAACAACAGACTGGTTCCAAATAGGGAAAGGAGTCCGTCAAGGCTGTATATTGTCACCTTGCTTATTTAACTTCTATGCAGAGTACCTCATGAGAAACACTGGGCTGGATGAAGCACAAGCTGGAATCAAGATTGCTGGGAGAAATATAAATAACCTAAGATATGCAGATGACACCACCCTTATGGCAGAAAGTGAAGAAGAACTAAAGAGCCTCTTGATGAAAGTGAAAGAGGAGAGTGAAAAAGTTGGCTTAAAACTCAACATTCAAAAAACTAAGATCATGGCATCCTGTCCCATCACTTCATGGCTAAAAGATGGGGAAACAGTGGAAACAGTGACAGACTATTTTGGGGGGCTCCAAAATCACTGCAGATGGTGACTGAAGTCATGAAATTAAAAGACACTTACTCCTTGGAAGAAAAGCTATGACCAACCTAGACAGCATATTAAAAAGCAGAGATATTACTTTGCCAACAAAGGTCTGTCTGGTCAAAGCTATGGTTTTTCCAGTAGTCATGTGTAGATGTGAGAGTTGGACTGTAAGGAAAGGTGAGCGCTGAAGAATTGATGCTTTTGAACTGTGGTGTTGGAGAGTACCCTTGAGAGTCCCTTGGACTGCAAGGAGATCCAACCAGTCCTTCCTAAAGGAAATCAGTCCTGAATATTCATTGGAAGGACTACTGATGAAGCTGAAGCTCCAATTCTTTGGGCACCTGATGCGAAGAGCTGACTCATTTGAAAAGACCCTGATGCTGGGAAAGAGTGAGGGCAGGAGGAGAAGGGGACGACAGAGGATGAGATGCTTGGATGCCATCACCAACTCAATGGACATGAGTTTGAGTAAACTCCGGGAGTTGGTGATGGACAGGGAGGCCTGGCGTGCTACGGTTCATGGGGTCACAAAGAGTCAGACACGACTGAGCGACTGAAGTTAATTGAACTAAACTATAGATTTTGTATGTGAAGTTTTAGAATTTTCGCACATAGTTTTTTTTGGAATATCTAAAAAATAATATGCATGTATTTAAGGAGGAAAATGTCCTGCTCTTACTACTCAGTTTTTGAAAAAGAAACTGCTATTCTGATTCTGAAAGGGAAATATACTGTATATCTGAAAAAGAAAAGAGAAACATCAAAGAAAAAGGTCCAACAATATGTTATAGTAATTAACACTTTTACATTTAGCAACTTGTAAAATATAACCTCCTCTCAAAGTATTCTGTGAGAATGATTAGAAAGACTAAAAAGAGACTGTAAACTATTAGGTTTATTATCATTTTAGCATCTGAAAAAGGTCAGTAAAAGCTGTGAGCTCATTGCTCTGTTAAAGAGGGATATTTAGCTGATTTGACTTTTTGGTTTTACTTCTGACAAAGAAATAGCAGCCCAAAGAGCAGTGACTAAATATACATATGTTAAAACTTAATAAAAAATAATTAGTTTCTTATTTTATTTTTATTCAGTTTTAAAAATTTTGGGTGATGCTCTGCAGCATGTGAGATCTTAGTTCCCTATCCAGGGAAGCGCAGTGCACCCCTGCATTGAAAGCACAGAGTCTTAACCACTGGACTGCTAGGGAGGTCCTGTAACTTTTAAAAAGTATAAATATGTTCATTCCTAAGGTTATATTTTTCAAAACTCTTGTTTACTATTAACAAAACTGAAATATTCTAAGTGAAATTCTCTTCCACCCCCTTAGGATAGGATTTCTTTTTCCACTTAATTTCTGCTGCCGGTGATGTTGCCTCTGTCTGTATTTGATAACACTGCTGTGTTTGCTGTTTCTCATCTTAGTTCCAGTGGGTGTTTTACAGACAGCCGTCTTGTTCAGTGCTTGTAGACTCGAGTAACTCCTGTATCCAAGATTAGAAGACAGTGGCTTTAGCAGAATGAAATCCTATCAGCAGCTTAGAACGCCTAGTAACTGACATTTACTCATACGCCGAGCTGTGCTTACTAGGCTGACCCTTGGCTCTAACCTTTGTGTATACTAATTCCAAATTCATAATGTAAAAGTCTATAAAATTCTGGCACGAGAAAAACTGGTTAGATTAAAATATATGAATCGTCCTACTTAGAGCATTGGGCAAGATCTCTGCAGGGCAGTTACACGCGGATGGGCTTGGTGGTGCGTCCAGATCTACCTGGGAGGAGCAGTGAGGATGGACGTGTAGTGTGGCTCAGATAAGCTCTCATCTGTGGTTTTGATCGGGCCCTGAATCCAGATGGGGCTTCTCTCGGATGTGATTTAGGGTATGACGTTCCTTTCTGGAAGCTTCCTTTTTGTAGTTCCTTGGATATTTCTCAAAACATTAGACGAGTGGAACACTGGTGGAAAACATTTTGTGACCCAGTTTTGGCCTCGGTATACTTTCATCCTAGCAAGATACACAAGGGGTTTAGGTTCTACTCTTAACTGCTAAATGAACTCAAATGTATGCTGCACGTAAATTGCTTTGAAGGCTGTGGATCACAAGTTAATAGATTCTGGACCTTATTTTTCCTTTCATGAGCCAGACATTCCTTGGATTTAAGGGTAGGTTTAAATTAAAGAGTAGCAAATTGCTTTCCTCTTTGGAAATAAGCGAAATCACTCTGTGATAATAAAGTATTTCTTTAACATGTCAGGACAGTTACTGAGGAAAGAAAGCACGCAGGGGGAAAAAATGGGGATAACTTATTTAGTGGCTTGCTCTTTAGGAAATGGAATATTTTTCATAAAAATGAACTTGTCTTACACTGTGTGACTTGAAAATAATGAGACCAAGAAAAAAAAAAAAACAAGTACTAGAATTTACATGAACAAATAAATCTTGACCCATGGCAGGCAGTCCAATTTTTATAGCTCGGTCCTAATTGAGCAAAACATTTTCAGACTCTTTTGGAATTGTCTTCAGAACTATTTTATGAGCCAGACCCCAAAATCAGCATCTTTACTTTATTATCACACCTCTTTTTGGAAACAAAAGACTATTACTCAGCCTGATTCCCCCACTGAGTTTATCAGACTTGGCTCAGGCTACTTCCAAAAAATGCAGTGTACTCTTTTATAGGACAATTGAATATTCTCATTCATTTATTTATTCGTTTGCACTTTGTGACTGAATGCCGCTGGTGAGGCAGGTGTGTTGTGGTTACACATAAGGGGCCTGGCTCTGGGAGTGGGAGCCTGGGAGTGGGAACAAAGACGAGTGAGGATTCCAGGGGCTGTTCACCCCTGAGCAGTCTTTGCAGATGAGTAGGAGGTCCCCAGATGCACAGAGAAAAGGAGAATTTTCTAGGCAGAGGTAACAGCTTGTGTCAAGGCACAGCACAAAAGCCATGCACATTTCATGCAAGAAATGCTATAATTTCAGGGTGGACAGAATCCAAGTTAAAAGATGAGAATGGAGTGGTTATTAGGGATGGGATCCTGAGGGTCCTAGAAGCCATGGGATGGAACATACAGAGGATAGGAGTTAGAGTTCTGATGCCTGCTTGTGTTGTGGCCTGCTTAGCCTGGTTATCTGAGCTCAAGTCCTGGTTCCTTCATTTACAAGCTTTGTGATGCTGGGCAGTCTACTAACCTTCTGTACCTTGGTTCTTCTCATTTGTAAAAGAGATGGTGGTACCTGCGTTAAAGGGTTAGGAGGTTTAAATACATAAACACAGAGAAAGTTCAGGCTTCCCAGTTGGCAATAGCAATAAAGAACCCGCCTGCCAGAGCAGAAGACAGAAGAGATTCGGGTTTGATCTCTGTGTGGGGAAGATCCTCTGGAGGAGGTCATGGAAATCCAGCCCGCCCCAGTACTCTTGCCTGGAGGATCCCACGGACAGAGGAGCCTCGCGGGCTACCGTCCATAAGGTCGCAGAGTCAGACGCGACTGAAGCCATTAACACATACAGCACGCAGAGAAAGTTCTTAACGGTTGTGCAACCCTCCCCACAATCTAATTTTAGAACATTTTCATCCCCCCTAAAAGAAATCCCATACCCATGAACAGGGACTTCGCTTCCCCTCCAACCCGCAGGCCTCTGCATCCTCGGCAACCACTGATCTACTTTGTTCTTCTGTAGATTTGTCTGTTCCAGCCACTTAGTGTGAATGGAATAATACAGGATATAGTTTTTAGTGACTGGTTTCTTGCACTTAACATGATATTTTTAAGAATCATCCATGTTGTAGCATGTGTCCATACTTCATTCTTTTTTTTTGGTAGCTGAATAAAACTATTGTGTACATATATTTTCATTTATCCATTCGTCAGCCGATGGGCGTATGGATTGTTTCCCCTTGTTGATTACTATGAATAATGCAGCTCTGAACATTACTGGTATAAGTTTTTTCATGGACCTGTGCTTTTCTTTTTTTCAGGTGTATAGCAGGGAGTGTTTGCTGGGTCATATAATAGCTATGTGCTTAGTAGCATTTTGAGCAACTGCCAAACTGTTTTCCAGAGTATCTGTACCGTATTATAATCCCACTCGTGATATATGGGGTTCCATTTTCTCTACACCTTTGCCAGCATTTGTTATTAACCAACTTAGAGGTAGGAAGTAGTACCTCATAGTTTTGATTTTAATTTTTCTGCTGGCTAATAACACCTTACCATATGCTTGTTGGTCCTTGCTGTATCATCTTGGGAGAACTATCTATTCAGATCCTTTGCTTATTTCATTTGCCTATTTTCAACTTGATTGAATTATAATTGACAGCCTTTGTTTGTAAATTGAGTTATTTGTCTTTTTATTATTCCATTGAAAGAATTTTTTGCATTCTAGTTATAAGTCTCTTATCACATATATAATAGTTTGTACCATTCTTTGGGTTGCCTTTTAATTCTTTGATTGTGTCGCTTGTGGCACAGATGGTTTTATTTTTGATGGCTCTGGTTTATCTGGTCTTTGTTCTATGGCTTGTGCTTTTGGGGTCATAGCTTAGCATTGCCTCACCCAAGCTCATGAATATTTACTCCCACATTTTTTCTAAGTGTTTTATAGTTTTAGCTCCTATATTTAGGTTTGTGATCCATTTTGAATTTAATTTTTGTGTATGTTGTGAGTTAGGAGTCTACCTTCGTTATTCTGCATGTGGATTTTCAGTAGTCCTCACATCATGTATTGTAAAGTCAGTTCTTTCCCCATTGAATGGTCTGGGCACCCTTGTTGAAAAATCAGTTGAGCATAAAGCTGAGAGTTAATACCAGGGTTCTCAGTTCTATTCCATTGATCTTTATCTTTATGGTAGTACCACACTGTCTTGAATACTAAAGCATACTATGGTAAGTTTTAAAATCAAGAAGTGTGAGTCCTCCAATTTTTTCAAGATTATTTGCCCTTGCACTTCATTACAAATTTTAGAATCAGTTTGTCAGTTTCTGCTGAACAGTCTGGAATTTTAATGTGGGTTGCATTGCAGCTGCAGACCAGTTTTAGGGATATTAGCCTCTTAAATTACTAAGTCCTTCTGACTACAAATATGGATATCTTTCTACTTATGTAGCTCTTTAATTTCTTTTAACATTGTTTTATAGTTTTCGTTGTACATCTTTTGTTAAATTTATACCAATGTATTTTGGTTTTGATGCTATTATAAATAGCTTTCTTAATTCCCTTGTTTTTTGTGGGGTTTTTTGGTGTGTGTGTGACATCATTTTCTTCAATTGTTTTCTTGCCCACATCTCTGGTTTATTCAGGGATGCTCTTCTTCCTGTTGCTTATTATAGCCCTCAAAATTGTCTCACTTGTATGCTGATAACTCCCCAAACGATTACTTGACTTGTGTCCAAACTCCCAAGTCTGTGTTTACAACTGGACATCACCAACTGAAAGTCACAGACATCTGAAATTCATCTCTTCTAGAGCGAACTCATTGATTAATCTTCAAGTCTTTTCTTTTTTCTTCTGCTATTTGAAAATAGCTCTACCAACCTAGCTGCCTAAACCAGAACTCTGAAAACTCATTCTAACATTCCTTCCTTACTTCTCATTCTACATCCTAGTTGGTCACAAAACCCTATGTATTCCGCCTCCTCAGATACCATTATGGGAATATAAATTGATGTGGTCTTCTGTAAGGCAATTTGGAGCAAGAGCTTGTAAAAAGTGTGCATGTTTTGATTCAGAAAAAGTGTATTCCTTTTGATTTTTGCAGTGCCACTTAAAGGAACTTACGTGAAGGTCATGAGCCAATATTATGAGCATGGAGAAACAATTTAATGAATCACAAATATAATGTAATTTAGGGTAATTTAAACATGGTTTCATATATACGTATATATAAAGGGACTAGTGAAAGCATTTGCTACATTGTTAATTTTTTTTAATTGCATTACGTTAAGTATGAATCTTGTTTTAACAACAATAGAAAATAAGCTCTAAAAGAACAAGGATCTTGGTGTTGATCTTGCTCTTGATCTCAAGATCTCATTGACCTTGATACGCCTTGAAAAGAGGAGGTGCTCTGTCAATGCTTGTAAGAGGAGGTGCTCTGTCAATGCTTGTTGGTTGTATTGGTCTCTCTCTGCTACTCTTGTTTCTCTAATCTGTTTTTCTTAACTGGACTTTTGCAGGCACTTCCGTTTTGCTCCCCTACAGTCCAGTTTCTATTCTGCAGTCGTAGTGGTTATTTCCAAGTGGTAAATCTGGCCATAGCATTGCCCGCTGTAAAGTCCTTTGGTTCTTTCCCAATGCCCGTAAGATAATTTCCAGATTTCTTAGCCTGGATTACCGAACTCTTCGTAATTTTGCTTCTGTGTACTTTTCCAACTCTTCTCTTGCCATCTTCCAAGATAATCACCAAGGCATGCCAAACTATCCACAATTCCCCAAATATGAATTTTCCTACATACCTACATACCTTTGGACACGCTGTTCCTTCTGCCTGGACCATGCGAAACAGCCTTTGTTTATCTGGCAAATTCCAGATCATCTTGGGAGACTTGGCTCCCCAGCCACTTTCCCTCATTTGAGTTCTTCTTCTTCAGGGTTTCCATAACCTCTTGAACTCTTTTCCAACCCTTAATATGTATGGGATAGACGTCCCTTAATACATACGTGATAGACGTCCCTAGCAGACTGGAGAGTTAGTGAAGGCAGGGACTACATGTTCTTCTGCCTTCCACTCATCAGGTTACCGCTGAGCGGGCAACTTCTCCTATGTCTCCATCTCAGGGATTCTCAGTGTTGGTCTGAGGCCTGGTACCAATTTTCCAACGTCTATGACGAAATTAGAAAAATAAGGGCCCTGTGGTTAATTTTTCAGAAAGCTAAACCTATTTACATTTTGGGTGTTAAAATGTGCTCTTAATGAGATGATGTTGATAGTAGATGGGAGGGTGTATTTATGTCTTTAGTTGGCAGCCGGATGTCAAACCCTAAACTTGTTGGAAATGTTACAGGTCCTTGGAAACCAGAGGTCTGGGAACACTGTATCTCATGGGGTGGCACCAAGTCCCCAAAGTCAAAAGCCCATGAGTCATCCTTGGCTCCTCTTCCTTCTTCATCCCTCCACCCCCACCACATTCAGACACTTAGCAAGTCCTGCCAATTCAACCTCCTAAATATTTCTGGAATCTGTACTCTCCTCTCCATCCTTGCTGCCAATTCCTTAGGACAGGCCCTCTTTATTTTCCTGTACAACTGCGGCAACAGGCTCCTTACACTCTTCTTCTTGCCACTGTTCCTCTTTTATTCCTGCTAATCAGAATGAGCTGTTTCAAAAATCGAAAGAAGATACCTGTTTTCCACAAGATACAAGTTTCTTGTGGCATACAAAACTTCTCTCCAGTGGGACTCCTTTTTTTTTTAAGTCTTTTTGGCTGTGCTCAGTCTTGGCTGCAGCATGCCAAGTCTTCAGTCTTCATTGTGGCATGCGAGATCTTTAGTTGCAGCATGTGAGCTTGGGATTGCAAGTTGCAGCACTTGGGATGTAGTTCCCCAATCAGGGATCAAATCAAACTCCCTGCATCGGGAGCATGGAGTCTTAGCCACTGGACCAGCAGGGAAGTCCCTCCCATGGGACTTCTTGCTGTTTTGCAGCTTCAGTTTTTCTTTTTTCTTTTTTTAAATAATAATTTTATTTTCCTTTACCACTGAGCCACCAGGGAAGCCCTTCCCTTGGTTTTCACTGCCCTTTCTTTGCCACTTGTATAGGTAACACCTGACAGCCTAAGTTCAGTTGTCGCTGCTGCAAACCTTTTCCTACAAGTCTGAGTGGGTTGTGTCTCTCTGTGACTCTTAAAATACCCTGTGTTTATCTCTACCTCAGCATTTCCAGATTAGTTAATATTCATCCACTTAGGTCTGCCACCACACTAGGCTCTGAACAAGTAAGAAAATCTGTTTTATCCTTTGATTTTTCTGTCCCCAGCAGCCATGCATGCGTGTGTGCTATCTCTCAGTCATGTCTGACTCTTTGTGACCCTGTGGACTGTAGCTCACCAGGCTTCTCTGTCTGTGGGATTCTCCAGCAAGAATACTGAAGTGCATTGCCACGCCCTTCTCCAGGGGATCTTCCTGACCCAGGGATCCAACCCGTGTCTCTTACGTCTCTTACTTTGGCAGGCAGGCTCTTTACTACTAGCACCACTTGGGAAGCCCAGTTAATATCTTAAACTTACAAAATTTAGCTTGAAATAATACTCACTTACATTCTATAGTATATAAAAACTTTTTTCCTATACAGCTCTATATCTCTCCCCCTTTATGTTAATTGTCACAAATTATATCTTTATTCATGGTCTACCCATTAACTATAGATTTGTAATTATTTTCATATGCATTTGTCCTTTTAATCGTATTAGGAAAAAAGTTCAAACCGAAACACAGTAATACTGGCTTTTATATTTACCTAAGTGGTCATTTACCTTTGTCAGTGATCTTTATTTCTTCACGTGTCTTTTGATTATTGCCTAGTGTCCTTTCATTTCAACCAGAAGGACTCCCTTTAGCATTTCTTTTAGGATGTGTCTAATGGCAACAGACTGACTCCCTCAGCTTTTGATTATCCGGGAATGTCTTAACTTCAGCTTCTTTTTTAAAAAAAATTATTATTTATTTATATCGGGTTGTTACGAGGTCTTCATTTGCTGTGTACAGGCTTCTTCTAGTCGTGGCAAGCAGGTGTTGCTCTTCCTTGAAGTGCCCAGGCTTGTCTGCAGGTGGAATCCTCCTGGACCAGGCGTCAAACCTGTGACCTGTTCTTATCCACTGTACCACCAGCAAAGTCATTTTCATTTTTAAAGGACAGTTTTTCTGGACGTAGAATTCCTGGCTAACAGTGGCACTTTAAATTGGTCCTCCCACTGCCTTCTGCCCGCCATGGTTTCTGGTGAGAAGTTGGCTGTTAATCTTACTGCATTTCCCTTGCGAGTGATGAGTCACTTATCTCTGGTGGTTTTCTTTGCTTTTTGATGGTTTGATTTACAATATGTCTCAATCTCCTTGCTTTGTGTTCATATGCATTCAGATAAAGGCTCATAAAAATGATGCTGAATCAAATGATTATAATTTAATGTTAATAATAATGACCATGAGTCATTCCTCAGTAGAATGAGGGCACTGTGCTTAAGAAGTCAAGAAAATGTTCAACGCTTATCTCAAAGAACTCCATTAAATTTTTTTAATTAAAAATTTAGGTGCTTGAGATGAATAAAAATCAGTTATCCAAGATAATTACTTATGTGGAACACCCAGTTGGAGAAGGAAATGGCAACCTACTCCATTTTTCTTGCCTGGAACATCCCATGGATAGAGGAGCCTGGCGGGCTGCTGTCCATGGGGTTGCAAAGCGGTGGATGCGATCTAGTGACTAAACAGCAACACCCAGTTGCCTAATTAATTCCTAGGGTGAGTTATTCCTCTGGTTCTCTGCAAAAGAAAAAGTATGCCTTGGAGGAAAGACAATTACAGTTTCATTTACAAATTCTAACTTATTTTAGTTTTTACTCTTGACACTATGGAATATTTACCTTATTATCTGAAATAGTCCTAAAACAAAGATCAAACTCTAAAATAAATTTGAAGTAAAAACATATTAAATCATAACTTAATATTTACACATTTTTACATTTGAACAAAACCTGATTTCAGATCCTTAAGGGTAGTAGTTGATAGAGATACCAGTTCTTTGAACTTTTTCAACTGTGTTCTGTTTTCTAATCTTCTAATATAATTTCCTGATGATGTTCTTAAAATATATATATATATATATATAGAATTTTTCTCAGTTCTTAAAAAAATCATTCCTGGAAATTTTGTTGGAATAGACCTAATTTCAAAATGTAAGATGTTAGGTGTTAATTTTTAATGCCTTTTTTAAAGTCATGCTTTAGGTATTTTGGTTGCTTATACCATATTATGTTAATATGGACACTAAATTCTGTCCTGAGACCTTAGTATCTTATTCCTTCGTTAGTTTTGATATTCTGCACTCTCTTGGCCTGTGTTCCTCATCTGTGAAATGAATGTATAGAACCAGGTAATCTCCAAAGCTCACCATAGTTATAAAATTATGTAATTCTGCCATGCAGGATTTTTTTTCTTTGGGGGCTTGTATAATGAGCATTAGAATAATTTTAAGATATTTTGAGTTACTGTTGTTTCTCTTTTATTTCATGGTAGCTCTTACTTTTGACCTGTTAGCCAGATATCAGAAAAGTAGTTTAATTTTTCCTAATTTCTTCTATGTAGAGTTAATCCATCCATAACAGGGAAGATTGAAAATCACATACCTTTAGTGAGGCAGTAATGCATGCATATTGTTTTTTTTTTCTAGAAAAAAATTAAGAATTTAACATATTTAAGTTTTAAAACTACCTTTTCAGAACTGATGATCAGGATTGCCTTATTAATGTAGTGGAGCAGATGGAAAGAAAAATATAAGTGATGGAAGGAAAAACCTTGATCAAGAAAAAAACTTATAATTCTTGTTTTTAAAATGGTGATTTTTTTTCTTGTTAAAAATTGGTAATTTTCTTTGTGTTGATAATAAAAATACAATGATATTCTCATTGTATGTAAAAACTGATAATTATCATTGTATCAACAAATAGAAAACACAATTCTGTAATTTCACCACCTAGAGAGCTAGCCATGCTATTAATAGCATCTTGATTTGCCTTTCTACTATTTTGTTTATATATGTAGAGTCATACTGTATGTATTCTTTTGAAGCCTGAATTTTTTCTTAATAACACCATTCTCGATCCCTGGGTTGGGAAGATCCCCTGGAGAAGGGCATGGCAACCCACTCCAGTATTCTTGCCTGGAGAATCCCAAAGAGAAAGGAGCCTGGTGGGCTACGATCCATGGGATCACAGAGTTGGACACAACTGAGTGACTAACACCTTCCATGTTCAAAAATATGACTCTGTGTCATCATTCTAAGGACCATATGATATCTGTGTGTGTGTATCCAGATTACTCTTCTAAAAAGGTTTTTAAAATTAATATTTACTCCTATAGTCATGTGGGTCCATTTTCACAAACCCTCACAAATGCTGTGCCCTTTTAGCATTTAAACATTTTTGTTATACAGTTTGAGGGGCTTATAAATAGTGTATCATGATGGTATCATTTATGTTTATTTATTACTAAAGTTTAACATTTTCTCCTGTGTTTCTGTTCCTTTATGTTTCCTTAAAAGGAACTGACTTAAATGGTGGTTTTGTGAGATAATAACCCCATCAGCAGTATCTGAGTGAATTAGTGCAGGGATAGATTTACTCACCTAGTAAGGATGTGATTAGGAAAGATATTTGGCTTATGGTGTAGGTAAAATTTGGGTGTTGTTTTTTTTTTTTTTCCTAAGACCCAGCAGACAGTCTTCATCACAGACGGCTGCCTAGTTTTGGCTGATTCCTCGTTTTTCCTCAAGAGAGGCCCAGAGCTGAAGAACAGGGCTTTTACAGGTCAGAAACGGAGACAGAACTGAATGTTGAAAGCTGGCCAGAGTGTTCCTGCTCTCCTTGTGACTCGGGCCAGAGCTGCTCACTTTGCTTTCAAAAGATCACTGCACTCTTATATTTTTGAGATCTAGATACATTTTTCAGGCTCTGTTGGGTGAATTACAGTGTGTCATTTTCTAACTAGACAAGGGAAGGAGTCAAGAGGTGAGAGTCTAGGAGATGAACAGTCTTCAGCTTTTTCTTAATTTTCCTGTGAATTTGCCGGCACATTTTTGTCTTTTCAGCCCAGGAGGTAACATATATACTGGTATAGCCAAGCTAAGCAAAGACCTCTGAGAGCTGGCATTACCACCATATCTGTCAGCAGTGGGTCTCATTTACCATAAAGAAGTCTCTGCCCCCAAAGGTGTGCTTCACACGGAGGTAGTTTGCAAAGTGGTCAGCAGATCAGACTTGGAAACCAGGCAACCTGATTTCAGATCCCGTCTCCACCACTTACATTGCCTGGGCCTTAGACAAGACACTGAACCTCTCTGTGACTCTTTTCTTGAGATATACTCTGTGTGTGTGCTCAGTCGCTCAGTCGTGTCCGACTCTCTGTGACCCCCTGGACTGTAGCCCACCAGACTCCTTCGTCCATGGGATTCTCCAGGCAAGAGTACTGGAGTGGGCTGCCATGCCCTCTTCCTTCCCAACTCAGCTGTCAAACCTGCATCTCTTTCTTTGGCAGGTGGATGCTTTACCCTGGAGCCACCTAGAAAGCCCTGAGATAGACTATGCGTACGATCAAATTCACCCACATACGTAAATACAGTTTGGTGCTTCTTTAGGATGTTTACAGAGTTCTGCAGCCATCACCATGTTGTAATTTTAGAACATTTTATTACCCTAAAAAGAAACAGAAGTCATTCTTCATTCCTTCCACTCCTCCTCCTCCACCACCCCCAGCCCTATGTGCTAAGTTGCTTCAGTCGTGTCCAACTCTTTGTGACCCTGTGGACTGTAGCCCGCCAGGCTCCTCTGTCCATGGGATTCTCCAGGCAAGAATACTGGAGTGGGTTGCCATGCCCTCCTCCAAGAGTTCTTCCCGATCCAGGGATCCAACTCACGTCTCTTATGATCTCCTGCATTGGCAGATGGGTTCTTTACCACTAGTGCCACCTGCTAACCCCCAGCACTAGGCAAACACTAATCTATTGCCTGTCTCTATGGGTCTGCCTATTCTGGAGGTTTCACATAAAAGGAATTATGAAATATTTGGCCTTTCGTGATCGGTACCCTTCAGTGAGCATAATCTTGTTCATTCTTGTTGATTCATGTCCCAGCATGTATCTGCACTTCATTCCTTCTATTACTAAATAATATTCTGCTCTATGGTGATACCATGTTATATTCTTCCATTTAGCAATCAATAGACATTTGGGTTCTTTCTGTTTGGGGCTGTTAGATGCTGCAATGAACATTTCTGTCATTGTACATTTGGACGTTGTACATTGAACATCTCTGCAATGTACATACGTCTGTCTCTTCACCTATAAAAATGAGCACCATTTCATAGAGTTGGTATGAGGATTAAAAAAGTCAAAATACATAGAAGTAACTAGTGAGGAGCAAACTCACAACTATTTGGGCTCTCTTACCGGGTAAATGGGATACTGTATACTGCTCTGTTCACATTTAAAATGAGTTCCTGAAATGAACGTAAAATAATAGAGTTCAGACTTCCTTCGTAGTCCCCTGGCAGGCACAGTGTGGGCTGTGCTGTGCTTAGTCGCTCAGTCGTTCTGGCTCTCTGCCACTCTATGGACTGTTGCCCACCGGGCTCCTCTGTCCATGGCTTGGTAAATGGTGTTAATTTCTTTTTTGCATGTATTTATTACTTTATTTGGCTGCACTGGATCTTCATTGCCGCACTCAGGACTTCTGTAGCAGTAGCAGCATGGGATCTAGCTCCCTGACCAGGGATCAAACCCAGGCCCCTTGCGTTGGGAGCACAGAATCTTAGCCACTGGACCACCAGGGAAGTTCCAGTGGTGTTTATTCTATTAGTAATCAAGACGTAAGCTCCGGGAGTTGGTGATGGACAGGGAAGCCTGGTGTGCTGCAGTCCATGGGGTTGCAAAGAGTCGGATGCGACTGAGCGACTGAACTGAACTGAACTGAATCAAGACATAATGGTCCCTAATTTTCTTAGTCAAAAGGCTTCTTCTTTTTGTAGAGTTGACTTTATGCTGTTGTTGACCTTATGGAAACACTTTTGTATTGGAGCTGGCCGAAGCAGAAGTGTGAAAGTCATCATTATCTAGCTGCCTCTGTTTTTCTTTCTCTTGGTTTTGGGGAGATGGTGATCCACATGGTGACTCAGAATATTTTGCCTCTGCTACCATCCTCTTCCCTTTAAGAGATATAATATAGGTTTCTACGATTTCCTCATGTGTCTTAGCTTGTGTCCCTTAATAGCATATAGTTAGCGTAACGGAATGATGTTACTCCCTCATTCTTCTCTATGCCTTTCATTCACATAAACTGCATTAGGCGTTTGAAGGATTGTGCTTGAAATAGGAATGCCTCTGGGGTTTGCTATGGGCTTCCCAGGTGGTGCTAGTGGTAAAGGACCCACATGCCAGTGCAAGAGACTCCAGTTCGATCCCTGGGTCAGGAAGATTCCCTGCAGGAAGGCATGGCAGCCCACTCCAGTATTCTTGCCTGGAGAAGCCCATGGACAAAGGAGCCTGATGGGCGACAATCTACGGGGTCGCAAAGAGTCAGATAGAGCTGAAACAACTAAGCACAGACCAGCACACAGAGTAGTTTGCTAGAGGACTATGAAAGAAATTTGAATTCTGTTATTTTATTTCCATTTCAGGAGTTCATCTTGAATGTGAGCCTAGCAGTATGCAGTATCTCATATACCCATTAAGACAGCCCAAATAGCTTATTTGGGGCCCAGCTTGTAGTACACCAGTGTTCCACTACTGGGTGATAGCAGTGTGTCTCCATATACACAAGCTTTACTTTTGCTGTTTTAAGTGTTCACTGTAGGACAAGTCACATCTTGTAAACTTGCTCGGTTTGGGGGATCCCCATTTTATTTGTAAAACACTTTTTGATTAGTGCATGCAAAAATATAAACTCATAGATCCACACTGCCAGTATATGTGGATAGAAGCAGAAACTACAGAGGAACTGGAAGGAAATGAACTGTGAGGCTTTCTTATGAACACTCTTCTTAAGGCTATAAAGAGTAAAAATGGTTTAGTAAATAAAAAGTGTTGGCTTTGCCTTCCCTTAGCAGACAGAGGTAGCCTTCAGTGTAACTGTATAATCACAACAGGGGTTCCCTCAATGGGGTTACTACTGATACGGAGTCCCTGTGCATTTCCACTTTTCAGCAAGAGCTAGTGGAAGAGGGGTTGCTTAACTGTGGAGTTTTAGGAGTACGTGTCTCTGAGCATTGGACTCAGTCTTTAAGTGAACTAAACTCAGTGTCTTTATATTATTACTTCACTTCCTCTTACCAACTGAGGCCTTTCTGATTCTAGGTTCCATATTCCTGTTTGCTATGAGCTTATCTCTCTTTCTTCCTTTCTTTATTTTTTTCCTCCATAAAATGCCCCTTTGGTCAAACAAGGAACCACAAGGAGGAATCCTGGGAGGAAGCCGCATTGCTCCTTGGCAGACATTACTTAGTCGTCTCTGCTGCTGTCAATTACTCTTTCCTGGCAGGCATACTCATGGAGGACCCTCTTAAGGCAAATAGTCTCCCAGCAAATCAGGGAACTGGGGTAGTCACCCTGCTGCTGTGTTGTTGTTTAGTCACTCAGTCGGGTCTGATTCTCTGTGACCCCACGGACTGCAGCACGCCAGTCTTCCCTGTCCTTCACTATCTCCTGGAGTTTGTTCAAACTCATGTCCTTTGAGTTGATAATGCCATCCAGTCATCTCATCCTCTGTCACCCCCTTCGCCTCCTGCCTTCATTCTTCCCCAGCATCTTGAGCTTAATTCATTTTGTCTAATGTATAAGATGTATTCGGGGTCAGATATTAATGTTTAAAGTCATTTAATTGTTTCAGAATGTTTATAGATGTCTTAGGACTTTTTAAAGTCATATAAAACCCAACTCACACGGGATAAGCACCAAAGCAACATTACTAGCTCATGTAAGTAATGAATCCAGGGGTAGGCTGGGTGCAAATGGATCTAGGGGCTTCACTGATGTCATCCGTAATCTCCTGCCTGTCATCTCCCCACTCAGGCTTTCTGCAGTGTTGGCTGCATTCCCTGGTGGGTACGCTGAAGTGGTGGCAGAGACGGCCACCAGCAGCTGCAGGCTAATCACTTGCCAGTTTGGTAATCCCAGAATAAAGAGAGCTCTACTTTCCCAGAAGTTCTAGTAAAATTCCTTGGACCAATTCTCATGGCCCTGTCCATCCCTAAATCAGTCATTATCACTGTGTCCAGGGGATGGTACATGCCATCCTGATGCAGGCGCCCCACAGCTCTGTTGCCTGAGGATGGGCTAGAAATGGTTCCTTATCAAAAAGTGATGGTATGGTTTCCAGAAGAGATAATGGATGTTGGAAATTGGAGACATCACAGACGTCTCTCTGTAGTAGGATGTAGAATGAATTTACTCTGATGTTGACATTAAAGTTTCACATATTTGTAGAATTAATACATAGCCATACACCACTATTTGTAGTTTTATAAGTTTACACGTTAGTTGTCTTTCCCACAACTGGGTATGACACGCTTAATAACGGTACCCGTCTTAGATCTCTTGGAATCTCTAAAACCAAGTACAGTGCCTGCACACTGATAAATGTTTACAGATGCTGCTGAAATGGTGCTTTCCTTCTAGCAGTATGCTCATTATTGTTGGCAGCAAATACTTCTGGAATTACACCATTCAGTGCTGCTTGAGAATAAGCACACATCGTTTATATTTAATGAGCAAAAGGAGAATACCTTGGCCAGTATCCCATAGTGTAGCGCTAGTGAACATAAATTTGGTACATGCAAGCTGTAACCACAGAAGGTGCTCTGGAGACCATAGAGGAAGAGAGTAGAGATTTTTTTTTTAATTTCTCAATTCTGAAGACTGCCGATAGTTCGAATAAAATTTTATTTAGCACTTTGAGGCAGCTGTGCCAGACATCTCACAGCTCTTGAACTGTTTGATGTCCAAATGTCCAAGAGTATGGAAAGAAAGGGACAGGAAAAAAAATCCTCCTAGAACATTCTGTGACAGGTCAGAGTTTAATCACAGCAAATAATGCAGATTTCCCTTTAATTGTAACCACAATAGAAAGGCAGGGAATGTGTTTACAGAGCATCTTGTTTGGGAGACCTTTGTAAATTGTTAATCTTTGGAAATCCCAGATCTGTTGGACATAATCCCATCCATTAGACGAAGACAATTTGCCTATGCAGTAGATCCAGACTAGCAAGTTAAGTGGAGAACATGAACAGGAAGCAGTCACTCCAAATTACAATGGGTAGGATGCAGAGTTAATTCATGGAGATATTTTGTTATGAGATGATTACATCACTAGGACAGCTGGAAAGCTGAGTGAGGCGCCGGACCGCGGTGCTTGCTCTCTGCCCTGCAGCTGGGATGTCAGGACAGCAGAGACAGGGAGAGGACTTGCTTTATGGGATAGTCAGGGGCTTGTCTGACTTAATTGTGAAATGATAATGACCTTTCTGCCTTTTTGGGGTCACGTTTCCTGCAGCTAAATTGGATTCATAGCTAAATTGGATTCTCAGAAAGCGCTGAAGAACCCCTTTCCATTTCTACTTTTTGAATATTCACTTGGATTGCATTAAGCTAAGCCCTAACGGATAAGTTTTGAATGGTAGTTCTCATTTCCTCCAGAAGTCGTCTGAGGTATTTTGTTCATCTTCGACATAGTGTGATTATATTTCCCTTACAGCCCTGTAGTTATGCAAGTGTTGAAATCGTATTTTTGTCAGTTTACTGAATAGCAAAGAGATTTTTTTTTAAAGTTTTAGAAAGCTTCAAGATGTTGATCAACACCAGAAATCAAACAGTTGAAGTTGTTTCCCAGGGTTTATGTTCAAGTGTTTAGACCTGTCTGGCCCTTTTGTTTTGCAAGTGTAGGGGTTCTAGGCAGCCTGGCCACATTCCTTATTGATTTATATAAGTATATTACAGATTGTTAACCTCCTGCCAAATACCAGGGATTTCAGTTTTTGTTTAGCTCAGTTGCTTTATGTGAGTCTTATCTGTTATATTAAAGCATCTATCTTCTCTTTATTGCTCACCAAAGTGATTACTATTTGCTTTGGGCTGATTCCAGATAGAGTCATTGTAGATGAAAAAGCATCCAAAATATTATGTTATAAAATTCCTAAGATTAGTATTTATAACTGTTGATTCAAAGTGCATTTTCTACCCATTATCACTAATGTCCTGAAGGAGTAAATAGCAACCCACTCCAGTATTCTTGCCTAGAGAATCCCATGGACAGAGGAGCCTGGCAAGCTGTAGTCCATAGGGTTGCAAAGAGTCAGACAAGACTGAAGTGACTTAGCATAACATCACATCACTAATATAACTTAATTTTACTATGATAATGTTTACTAAACAATTAAGTCAGGCTTCCCAGGTGGTGCTAGCGGTACAGAACCCGCTTGACAATACAGGAGACAGATGTGGGTTCAATCCCTGGGTTGGGAAGATCACCTGCAGTAGGCCATGGCAACCCACTCCAGTAACCTTGCCTGGAGAATCCCATGGACAGAGGAGCCTGGTGGGCTACAGTCCACAAGGTTGCAAAGAGTCCGACACAACTAAAGTGACTGAGCACTCAAGCATGCAAACAATTAAGCCAGACTAAATTTCATGTTTACTATAGAGTAGTATTTCCCAAAATGTCTTCTGTGGATTATTGAGTCTGTAGGATGTTGATGGCCAGTGCTGGAGTCCAAAACCTACAGGGTCTTCTAGAACTTTTACTTCTCTTGATGCCACCTTTGAATTTCTAAGGAAACAGTAATAGGCTCCATTTCCCAAGTGAAATCAGTATTATTATTATTATTAAGATTATTATTATTCATAGTATCAAGTGAAATTTATCTTAAAAAATAGAAATTATTGTCTCCTTGAACCAGCATGAGCCGCTTCTACTGAGCACCCTGCTTTTCACAGCCTAGAAGAATATTTAACTATATACATTAAAGATTATACAAGAATATTCTACTCTGTGTCTCTTTAAATATGTCTCTTTGAAAACTCCACTTTTAAAGATATTGCCAGTGAAAATTAGTGCCTTTTCTCCAAGGCTTATCATTAGGGGCAGTTAGCAGCGACCCCAGGGAGCTCACACTTGGATATCACAGGTATGGAGTCCAGGCACTACAGGCAGCAACAGTGAATCTTAAGAAATTGCAGAGTGCTACAACTTTGAGAAAAATAACTTGGGTGGGTTAGATGTTATTCTTGCATTGTGACACATGGAGTGTTTAAAAACGGTTTCACTGAGATGAAGCAACATAGCCTACTGCCAGAGGTGTTAGGTAACCAACAACGATTTGGGAGCCCGTGACCCTTTGGTTTAGCAGTGTTTTATGATCACTTTATTCTCTAGTTATGTTCCTGTCCATTTTTTTTTTCTTGTGAAAATTACTAAAATGTCTGATGTGTACAGACCATAAGTGCAGTAAGAACTAAAGTTACGAGACCTTTGCTGACTGGAGGCAGTGATAAGCAATGTATTTTTATTAAGGAAACGTGTTATTGATAATAGAGAGCATTTGGAAAGTAATATGTAAGAAGCATAGCTGTAGTGATGCAGTTCTCATGTCTGTATCTGATTTTAATACACGCCATTTTTGGTTCATCGCTGTTTTATTTTATCACAAGAATAGAAGCAACTGATATAAAGAAGTAATTGTGGTGATTGTGGGAGAAAAAAGTAAAACTGTCAAAGAATATGGGTTTAATGGAAAGAAGATTTCAAAAGAGCCTATGAATAAATGGTAGTTACCTCGAATTACCAAATTCAGAGAAGTGTTTTCATAAACTTCCCAGGTTTCAGATCCATTGTTGTTCAGCGTCTGACTCTTTGCAACCCAATGGATTGCAGCACGCCAGGCTTCCCTGTCCTTCACTATCTCCCAGAGTTTACTCAAACTGATGTCCATCGAATTGGTGATGCCATCCATCTCATCCTCCGTCACCCCTTTCTCCTGCCCTCAATCTTTCCCATTCTCTGTCTTTTCCAGTGAGTCGACTCTTTGCATCAGGTGGCCAAAGTATTGGAGCTTCAGCTTTGGCATCTGTCCTTCCAATGAATATTCAGGGTAGATTTCCTTTAGGATTGACTGGGTCCATCCATGAATGATAGCAGTCATATTTTTCACAGTATGGCATGCATATGATTTATGGCACTATTTGTAATAAAATTTTTAATTAGGAGTTTTTACTTTATCAGAATCATTTTTTCAGAATAAGTCACATTAGTGATATTCAAAGACTTTAGAAATTTAGACATTAATAAGTAGATGATTAAAAAACTTAGAATGTTTGAAAGTAGACAAAGTAGGGAAGAAATTTGGTTGATCTGAATTGATTTTGCTGGAGTTGGCGAACTCACCCCAGGGTGCCCAGAGTTAAAAAGGAGTTTGGACCTGGCTGTGAAGTATGTGTGGTTGTTGGTGGTGTTCACTCCATCTGATTTAACTTAATGATAGTGTTCTTTTAAAGTTTACTTTAGATTTACAGAGAAGTACCAAAGGTTGTGGAGCCCATCGGTTGCAGAAATGCACTAGAGTGGTATGGTGCACCAGTTAGGCATTAAAAATTAAGTGGTGATGTAAAAAGTGGCTAATTGTGAGTCAACCCTGCATTTTAGTACTTAGGTTATATGCACATTTGTAGTTAATTTCTTTGAAGAAAGTGTTGTTTCATTTTAAAACATAAAAAAAAATAATATGAATAGAACTTTTATTAGCATTTTCTTAGTATTTATATTACATTCTTGTCCTGAAATTTATTTCCAGCTTGTTTATGGGTGGTGTGTTTAATTCTTTGTATGTTTGGTGAGCATCTCATGTCCTCCCTGCCCCACCCCCAACCCCCAGATGGTGTCCTTTGACTGTTGAAACTAAAGGAGGGCCAGTCCTCTGGCTTGAAAACTCTTTTGATTACTGAAGGCTTTGTTTTTAAAACTTAAATTTTGAATTAGTTGTAGGATTTTATGGGGTAAATTGAATTCTCCCATCCAAACATAATTATAAAGTTTATCAATCTGCCTTTATCATCTTAGGGCAGAAAAATTCACAATTTTTATTAGCATGATATTTGGAGTTTTAAAACAAAGAATTCATGCCCTTTCCAGAGAGATTATTGGATTGACCAGGATGAGAACACTTTCTTAGAAATAAACCAGATTTCTCCATATTCCATTCTAATTACTTTCATTGGCATGATTTGAAGACCTTAAATTCCAGGAAAATCTAAATCGCAGAGTCCAGCGTCCTCAAAGAATGCTTAGTCTCTGTCTCTTCAATAATTCTTGACCTATGAGCTAAGCATCATATTTTTTATAGAGGCTGCAGTTTTTGAAACTATCTCCATCAGCAAGTTCTCCCTGAGATCTTAAGTAAGGAACTCTCCAAGCAGACATTCTCATGTTGCTTTCTACTTGCCACTGTGAATTTTGTCACCACTTAACCAAGTGCTCCTCTCCTGAGCTTTCATACTGAAGTGTCAGACCCAGGTGGCACTAGTGGTAAAGAATCTGCCTGCCAATGCAGGAGACACAAGAGATGCGGGTTCAATCCCTGGGTTGGGAATGGGGGATGGCTGCCTACTCCAGTATTCTTGCCTGGATAATCCCAAGGACAGAGGAGCCTGGCAGGTGACAGTCCATGGGGTCCCAAAGAGCAGGACGCAACTGAAGGACTAAGCAGGAATAGATATCCTTACATATTATCGCAAGGAATGATCAAATCTAGTCTTTCCCCTCCTCAGTTTTGTGATCAAAGGATATGCGTAAGACTTACAGATTACTTCTTTTCGTATTACCACCTACCTAATACTTCTTTCTTTTTCCTTTCAGGTTGTTTGATGTGTGTACAGTGTCACGAACAGACAGAGAAACCAAACTAACGTTAGTGTTTGAACACGTGGATCAAGACTTGACCACTTATTTGGATAAAGTGCCAGAACCTGGAGTGCCCACTGAAACCATAAAGGTACTAAGAGTCCTCTCTCTGCCTGGTCAAACAGTCACACTGTTATTTAAACAGTGGCATTCTTTCCTTATGAAAATTGCCAGAAGTAGAGCCTTTGGAACTCAATATATAGTTAAATATATCTAGTATGACTAAGTGGGATGTTTAAAGAATGGGGTATATTCTAGCTCACTGATTTTAGAACTCAGTGGAAAAAACCCTTTAGTCTAATATATATTAAAAATTATTAGGAAATACCTGTTTGTACATTATCTGACCCTAAGCCTACAAAGTATAGTTTAATAGGTATGTTAATAATTCAGCCATTTTCTGATGATTTGTGAACTCTGATTTTTTTTTCCTCACTCATAAAACACTTATAGGAAGCCCCAGAGTATCAGTATCAGGTACCATCCCAGTCTCTTGGGATTCAAAGAAGACTTAAGACTCCTTGGAGGTCAGCAAGCTGGATGCAGTATATTGACTCCAAATCTTTTCTGCCTTTAAGTCTAAAGGGAAGAGCTGCTTATAAACCTTTCTTGGTCTTACTTTGTTCTGCTTAATTGAACTTCCCAGTTGATCCTTTAGATCTCTGCACATATGTGCAAGTGTTTATGGAGATCTGTTTGTTTTGTGAATTAGGTGAAACAGACTCTTTACCTTATCATTCATTGTGTAGAAATGACTTCTAGAATTCAGCATCATTTTATATAGAAGTGAATAGCTAAAAATAGTTTATATTCGGAACAGACTAAGAAAGATTTTAATGACAGCTAGGTGGGTTCCCAGTGTTGGTACATTTAGAACTTGACATACTGAATTATTTATTTGGTTTTTGACCCATATAGAATCTATTTTCTCCCATCTGCCTTTCATAAGAGAATGTGGTGCTCAGGAATGGTCTCATTGCTTCCTGAGCAGTTTCAAGGACAGTAAGGCCCTTTAACCATAGGTATTCCTAATTACGGGTTTCCCAGGTGGCACAGTGATAAAAGAATCTGCCTGCCATTGCAGAAGACACAAGAGATGTGGGTCTGTGTTGGGAAGACCCCCTGGAGGAAGAAATGGCAACCCACTCCAGTATTCTTGCCTGGAGAACTCCATGGACAGATGAGCCTGGTGGGCTGCAGTCCATGGGCTTGCAAAGACTCAGACATGACTGAGCAACTGACACAACACACAGTCCTCATTACATGTTCTTAGTCAGTTTCTCTTCTATCTCTGCATCCTTCCTTCCTCTGAAATTCTTTTCCAGTCTTGTGACTTCAGTTCTCTCCTTTATGAGTGTGTCCAAAATACTATGTTCAGCATGCAGGGCAGAACATAGCCCCATTCTGTGTACGCTGCTTTCTGGCCAAATTGGACTAATCCGCATCCTCTCAGTGTGCCTCACAGCTTCCTCCCTCCGAGGCCTTCCTTCTCATTGCCATTTCTTTGCTCCCCCCACTAATAACTGTCTGCTCACATTTTTCAGGGCTGACCCCAGATACCATTTGACTAACTTTATAGCCGGATGTGATCTCATTTGTGTTTTAGCGCTTGTTCTACACCTCTCTTCCTCTTTATCATATGTTGTTCATCTGTGATTATTTGTGTCCATATCTTACTTGTTTGTTCATCTTTGTGTCCTGACAGTCCACACTCAGAGATTTATACACATAGGTACTCAATCAGTAAGACACATCGCCAACCATTCTTCAGACACAATTAATTGAAAATTATTATTTTTTAAAATGACTTCCAATAGCTTAAACATAGACTGTTAACACAAGCATTGGCTTCCTCTGATCTATTTCTATATTCAAAAATTTCATTTGAGAGAGGTCAGTTTTTTAAACAGCAAGACAAGGTAATCATTTGTTTACACACTACATTTCCAGCTACATAGGTCTTTTGAACTTCACGTTAGGATGTTAGAGGCTGCCAAGTGGACTCATTTGCAAAAGAGAAAGTGAAAGTCGCTCAGTCATGTTTTACTCTTTGCAACCCCAACCCCAAGGACTGTAGCCCACCAGGCTCCTCTGCTCAGGGGGTTTTCCAGGAATACTGGAGTGGGTTGCCATTCTCTTCTTCAGGGGATCTTCCCAACCCAGGGATCTAACCCAGGTCTCCTGCATTGCGGGCAGATTCTTTACCATCTGAGGCACCAGGGGAGCCTAAGAGCACTGGAGTGGGTATCCTAACCCTTCTCCAGGGTATCTTCCTGACCCAGGAATCAAACCGGGGTCTCCTGCATTGCAGGCAGTTTCTTTACCAGCTGAGCTACTGGGGCTTCCCATTTGCAAAAGTATCAGTAGTTGAAACAGTTGATAAACTAAAATGATGTGCTTAAACTAAGGCTTGATCAGGCAAGCATAGAAAATAAAGTGGAGTTGGGGGAATCCCACTTCCCCTCAAGGGTGGAGGTAGAGAGGTGAGCTGGATTAAATGAGGCACAGGCAGAAAGGTGGGCACCGAGGTGAAGAGGAAGGAGAGAGTGGAGTAGGGGAGGGACCAAGCCAGGTTTCAGGAGCAGAGGATTGGTGCTTAGCAACAGAAGCTTTTCATAAGGCAACTTGTTGAAAGTATTTCCGAGTTCTGCATCTATCCACGGAAAAGGAGCGTCACTTCATTCTGTGTCGAACAAAAGATTCTCCTGGAGGCTGTTAAAAGTCTTCAGCCCTCAGGGTCAATGGCAGTCTCACAGAGATGGAGGTGGGTGCAAGGACTGTGGTTATTCCAGATTTGTGGTTAATTGTGTATTGATGTTTTCCAAGTAAAACCAAACTATAGTCAGGCAGTATTTCAGGCAGTTAATTTGTATGTTAGTGGCTAAGTGAACATCCTTTGATAGCTTAAAAGATAGTCACGAGACGCTTTTTGTCTTCATCCTTAATTTTTTTGAATTGAAGTATAGTTGATTTACAGTGTTGTGTTAGTTTCTGGTGTACAGTAAAGTGATTCGGTTACACACACACACATATATATATATTCTTTTTCATATTTTTTCCACTCCGGTTTATTATAGAATATTGAATATCCTATAATATCCCTGTGCTATACAGTAGGACCTTGTTGTTTATTTTATATATAGTAGTTTGTATCTGCTAACTCCAGACTCCTCTAATTTATCCCTACCCATCCCATTTCCCTTTGGGAACCATTTTGTAAATAAGTCCACTTGTATCATTTTTTTTTTTTAGATTCCACCTACAAGTGGAATCATATGATATTTGTCTATCTCTACCTTTCTTCACTTACTGTGATCATCTCTGGATCCCATCCATGTTGCTGCAAATGGCAGTATTTCTTCTTTTTATGACTGAATAATATTCCACTCTGTGACCATTTAGGTTGTTTCCATATGCTGGCTGTTGTAAATAGTGCTGTGATGAACACTGGGGTACATGTATCTTTTCAAATTAGAGTTTTCTCCAGATAAATGCCCATTCATCCTTAATTTTAAAGAATTGCTTTTGAACTGTGCAAATCTACTTTTCTTTCTTATTCAATATAAGAATATTAGGGTTTGGGGTTTCTTTTTTTTTTAGAATTTGAGTGAGATTCTTTAAGGTCATAATCGAAAACATGAATAATCATTTATAAGTGCTGTAATACTATCAAGTGGATAGTGGTTTTTTTTGGAAATGGATAGTTTTAAGTTCAATATGTGATTGATATAAATTTATTTTTAATGAATACTTGTATCTTTTGTTTGTAAGCTGTTGTTTTTTTCAGCATTGGTATGCAGGATAAATAGCTGCTAAATAGAAAGTTGTGGCTAGTTAAATTTTTTGAACCCGCAGCCAGAGAACAGAAATATTTTGTTGTTGTATAGCTCATTTGTGAGAAGTCTTAGTAACTATATCAAGAGAATATTGTTACTATGAGGGACCTATTGGGAACATGGATTGAACTATTTATACAGAATACTTTCTCATAATAAGAGTTTTTCTGAGCATCCTTGTACAAACATTAATTAAAATTTTACAGGGCGAGTTCTGTGCTAGGCACTTTGAGGACACAAAACTGAATGAGTCATGAATCTTTACTCAGGGACCTTAGAATATCAAAGCACACAGAAGCATGTGGGGTACTTCTCTATGGTTATCTACGTAGTTTAGTTGGGTGTTTTTTGAAGTTTTAAAAAACCCACTTATTTATAAATAAACACAGTTTGTAGCTGATTCTTGCATTGTGATACCAAAATATTTTCTAAAATGTTCTTCAGAATCATAAATATTATTATCTTGCATATATCAGAACATGTCACGTTTCAGAATAGGTGAACAGGTTAAACATTTTAACATGAAATAGGCGTAGAACAGAAAGTCAAGGAAAGAGACCTCTTCTTAAGATGCTGTGAGCTGTGAGAATCGTCCTCCACCGCCTGTCCCCTCCGTGTCTCCTCTGACACCGTTTAGCTGGTGGTCCTCCTCAGTTTAGCATCTCTTGAGTGCATGTTCAGGACATACATTGCATTAGGTGAACTGTGTTTGGTAAAACTAGGATGCTGCATGGTTCCTGACTCACTGTTACAGAGGTGAAATCTTTCTGTTGAGGACCGTTGTCATCAGTCTGTTAAAAAAAACAAATAACACGGTGTTAAAACTAGAAGCTGGGCTTGTCCTCCCAGTGTACATACATCACGTGGCAGTTTTTAAATGCATTTAAATACCCTTGTTTTTAAAAGGCAAAAGACTACCCCTGAAGCCCTAAGTATTTGCGATGGTTGATAGTTGGTGAACTCATTAGGGGAAATCCTGTCATTACCATAGGGCTTCCCTGGTGGCTCAGACCGTAAAGGATCTTCCTGCTGTGCAGGAGACGCAGGTTCGATCCCTGGGTCAGGAAGATCCCCTGGAGAAGGAAATGGCAACCCACTCCAGTGTTCTTGCCTGGAGAATTCCATGGACAGAGGAGCCTGGTGGGCTATCCATCAGATCAAAAAGAGTCAGACGTGACTGAGAGGCGAACACTTTCAGTTTTACTTTGTCATTATCGTACAGTCTGGACCGAACATTGTCGTGTCATGACCGATGAGAATACAATAAAATCATAGGTGGTTCTTTCCAACGTTTTAAAATGCTCTTCTCCTAAAAATGAATCAATAATCACATCTCATCCTATTCATACTTGATCTTGAAATTTTCCTCAAATTCTTTCATCTCTTTTCTTGATGTCCCGAGACAACAGTCATTCATGCTGATGGTGACATTTGCATAAAAAACCTCTTGACTGCTAAGCTGTGACGTAAACAAATACTCAGACTTAGCCTAGGCTTACCATTGCTGTTTCTTGTTTTCCTCTTTGTAGTTCAGAATGTTATTTTTTGATCTACTTAACTGTGGAGGAATTCAGTGCCATCTGTTTGATTTGATCACTTGAGATTCGATATTATCTTCTCAGACTTCCTTGCTTAAACTTATGAGGCAGTAGTTGACACCTTATGATTGTCTTATTCTTTTCTTTGGGGGTTCATAATATATTTTGAGTATATGTGTTTATGCAGCATCTTTCACTTGTGGAGGGGTGCTTTATAAGGAAAGAAAAAACAGTGGCTTCCAGATTGTTGGGTTTTCTCTTTCATGCCACTCTGTGAGAAAGAATCTGAAAGAACTGTTCCCTCACTTTGCTTCTTTGTCATGTGTAACTGCTACCCAGAAAAAGAACTGTATGGCAGGATATGTATATGCTAAGCCGCTTCAGTCATGTCCGACTCTTAATGACCCCATGGACTGTAGCCTGCCAGGCTCCTCAGTCCATGGGATTCCCCAGGCAAGCATACTGGAATGGGTTGCCGTGCCCTTCTCCAAGGTATCTTCCCAACCCAAGGATCGAACCCAGGTCTCCCGCATTGTGGGCGGATTCTTAACCACCTGAGCCACCAGGGAAGCCCATGAATACTGACGCGGTTAGCCTATCCCTTCTCCAGGGGATTCTCCCAACCCAGGAATCAAACTGAGGTCTCCTTCATTGCAGGTGGATTCTTTACCAGCTGAGCTACCAGGAAAGCCTATATATATAAACTCACGTGTAAAAATCTCACACTTTACAAGCCTGCAAAATGTAATACCCTCTTTTATTAAGCTGTCAGTTGGTCCTCAGACTTCCCTCTCTCGTACATTATCTCTCCTGGTGTCTGACTGGCTTCTCAGCTATCTTTTAAACTCTCTGAAATCCCTATATCATTCTTTGGACATTCTGTACGTGTAACATGTCTTTCACAAGCAGAAATTCAAAGGCACTGAAAGCTCACACACAACACCAGCTGACTCTCCAAAATAGAACACAGTTCTTTCAGCCCAAGACCACATGGCCTCTTTGCATGACTCAGTCTTGGAATAAAAATTATATTTTGTGTACGTATCTCTGTAACAGACAAATTCTACAGGGCTTGAGAAGGCCGAAAGACCTCAAGGTTTATGAGTCTGTGTGGGTCATTTTCTCTGCGAATTAGATTTCATTTTATCTTCGATTGAATGTTTCTTGGAGATTTCTGTTGGTTGTAACATTTTCAGTAGGAGATAAAATGTACTATTAAGTTTATGTTACAAAACCCAGACTTCAGAGACTGACACACACTCTTAATAGCACCTGTTTTCTGCCTCTGGGAAAGATCTGTTTTCATGAATAATATCTGCTTGCAGTAAACAGTGGCCCTGGTGTCAGGATGGGATGGCCGGGACTGATTCATCTTTCTCCGTCTGACATAATGCGAAGTGACTGCCTGGTCCCTTTACTCTGATGAGGAAAGCCCCCCCACCCAGAGCCGTCTCTCCTCTCACCCCTAAAGGAATCAAGCCATGGCCCCTCTCTGCTCCTGGTGGTCTCCACTTTGCCTGAATTATGAGCAGGTGATTTGTCTCATCTTTGCAGGACACAGAGCAAATTAACATGAAAATATCGCTTCCCAGAAAACAAGGCAGACTTGAATGCCCTGTCGCCGGCGGTCATTAGCCATCTGCCACTGACACTCATACTCTGTTTATCACATTTGAAATTCAGAGCAGATGTTGCATAATAAAGTGATCCCAAAAACAAGACGAGAAACTCCGTGAACAAATACTCCACAATAACGATAAGGGTCCTGGGAGGACATTTTTTTCAATCTAATATCAAGGCTGGACTTCGCTGAATAGACCGTGGGTTTTTAAAACACACACAGGCGTGTGCACACACATCTCTCCTGGTGCTTAAAGCAAACTGCTTTTCAGAGTCACATGAAATAATTTTTTCAAGAAAGGGCGTTCATGAAGGATGCCTGAGAGGGCTGTTTAATCAGAGTAAACAGTGGGATGTTACAGTAACACTAGTTCTGGTGCAGAGGACCTCACTGCCTCTATTGGTTTTTATTCTAAGATGGGCCTCAACCTACAGCAGTTTGGCTTAAAAGAGTTCACGCCTGTGGTCCAGTTGGATTTCTCAGGGTTTGTGACTTGCCAGCACGGTTGCCCAGACAGCTTATTTACTTCTTGGTACTCAGGATCCTGTATTCTCTCTACCCTCTGCCTCCCCTGCCTCCCCTCTGCCCCGCACTGCCCCCCATGCCCCCACTCGGCTACCCCTCCTCACCAGCGCACACTCAGACACACTCTCGGCTTTCCCAAGGTCTTTGGAGCTCTCCCCACAGCTCCCTGCTCAGTCCTGGGCTTTGGGCTTTCTCCAGCCTGAGTCCTGAGAGCCTTTCCTTTACATTTCCCTGCCCTTCCACATTAAAGTAACGTTTTAGGGGACTGCTTATTGTAATGTTTTATCCAAACAACTTGTGCACATTCTACATTGCATTGGCAGCTGGGTTCTTTACCAGGAGCACCACCTGGGAAGCCCCTTAGGCCCATTCTAGAGCCTTAATATGCCTTTTAAAAAGCACATCACTTGTGCATTAATGATCATACCCAGAGGCATTCTGCTTTTCTAAAATCAGGCATCTGAACTTTCATCAGGAATGTAACCTATGTCATAGTTTTTGTTTGTGGGAAGTCAGCTTGGAATGTAGACTTCTGACTCAAAAAAAAAAAAATGCCTTCTCCAAACAAACCACACCCTGGCCCACACCCTTACCTGGGTAGCTGCCCCTCTCACCCCTCTACACACGCACACACACAGAATTGGGGGGATCTTTAAAAACAGGAGCGTCAGCCATAATGCTAAGCGAAAATCAGGCAGCCAGCCTGGGAGTTGCTTGAGGGTTAAATCAAAGTGGCTCTGGCCGTTGGCCACCCTCAGCTCTTAACAGGAGAGATGATCAGAAGGAAGGGAGTCAGCCCTGAGTTCACCTCAGAGTTAGGGGGAAACTTAGGGTGAGTGAGCTACATCTGTAGTAACTTTCAGTAACTCTTCAGGGAGAACATTTTTAGATACTCTAGATTTTGAGGACTCTCCCAGAAACAAATCCTTAAGCAATTTCCCCGGCCCTTGTAGTAGTTGAAAATATCAGAAAGAGGACAGAATTATGCAAATACATGATTATCTAAAAGTATAACAAACGATACTGTTATACTATATATATATATATATATATAATCTATATACTATATATAATGTATATAGTATTTAGATAATACGATTATCTAAAATTATAACAGTATAGTAAATTATAATAGAGTGGGTGGGTTTTTTTCCCCTGACAGGAAATATATGGGTTAAACAAAAAACAAAACTGGTGTCTCACTAAAGGTACTGTAAGACTGACTCATTAAAATAAATACTGACTCACTAAAATAAACAAGTGACACTTTGATCAAGCTAATAATAGGTTAGTTGGAATCTCTTTAGAAAGTGCTTCCTCACCTTGGGCATTGAGTCTGTTTATAAAGCCCATGAAAAAGTTGCAGGCAGTGTATACCCAGTGTGTATCACTATGGTAACAGATGGTGGAGAGATGCTCCACAAAGTAGAGGGATAGTCCTCACCCAAGTTTAGAGTGTGCCTAAGCTGCCTGGTTACAGTTTCTTTCCTGGCTCTCTTCCTGTCAGTGTTGGAACAGTGGAAGCTCCTTCATCCTCAGTTCTCTTCTCTTCCCTGCCTACACTTTCTGGCCAGATGATATCATTCAGTCCTGAACCTTCAGGTATCATTATTCTCTAGCCTGACCTTTCCCTCTTGCTCTGAATGCATTATAATCAACCAGCTGTCTGATATCTTGGAACCAAAATATTACCCGAGTCCTCTCCCCAGCTCAGGCCTTCCCCATTTGCCCAGTTGTTTGAGCCCCAAACCTAAGGATCCTTCTAGGTTTCTTTCTTTCCTTCACAATCTTCATCTAATCCCTTAGCAAGTACTATTAATTTTATCCCCAAAAGATAACCCCAGTCTGACTGCTTCTCAGCATCTTTGTTGCTAAAGCTCTAGTCTGGCCCATCAAACCAGCTTTGTAATTCAATATGCTATTTTCACTCGTGTTCCTATGTAGCTCATCCTTCCTATGACAACCAGAGGCACCTTACTGAAGCATAAATTAAAGTTATTACTCGGACTTCCCTGGTGGTCCATTAGTTGGGAATCCACCTGCCAATACGGGGAGCGTGGGTTGATCTCTGTTCCAGGAGGATTCCACATACTGCAGGGCAGCTAAGCTGCCTGAAGACCACACGTCCTGCAGCCCATGCTCTGAATGAAATAAGAGAAGCCGCTGCAATGAGAAGCATGCACCCTGCAACTAGAGAGCCCCTGCTCCTTACAGCTAGAGAAAGCCCGTGCGCAGCACTGAAGGCCCAGCCCAGCAAAAAATAAATAAATAAACATTTAGAAAAGATTTTTAAAGGTATTACTCCTCTGCTGAAAACCACTTTTCTCCAGTGGTTTCCTATGACCTGTAGAATAAAATCAAAAGTCCTGTACTACCTAGCGCTCTTTCTTCCTCACCTCCCCTCTCCCCCAGACCCTGTTCTGCTTCTGTGGCTCTCTGTCCTTCAACCACACCTGCCTTCTTTCTGTTCTCCCAACATGCTTCCAGCTCAGTGTGGGTACGTATTGTTCATTCTCTTTGGAATGTTACATGCCTCTCCCTCCCAAGCCCCACAGGAAGGGTGCCTATTTCTCATCGTTGTAATGCCAGCTCAGGTCACAGCCTAATGACTTCTTCTGTGCCCACCTCACCTACCACTCCATGTCTGCACACAGTTTACCATGTTACACACGGTGCCCCATTTTAGCTTCTTCACTACACTTGGCCGAAATGATCTCATTACTTTTTCTATGTTTGTTGTGTATCTTTCCCAGCTGGAAGGTAAGAGCTTTGAAGTCTGAACCTAGTTTATTGTGCTGTCTCTAGTACTGTCTGGAAGGTTGAGGACCTTCAGTAAACATGTTAGTAACAATATATCAATGCCTGTATTTCAACATTTAATTAGAGGGTTGATTAACATCAGCACTTACTTTCCCATTGTACAAGTGAGGAAGTTGTACTTTTTCAGGGATAGATTTGTATATATTTATATATATTTACTTTCCTATTACATAGGCACATTATTATCTATATATTTGCATAGATACTAGAATAATTTATATGTATGCATATATATGGGCTTCCCAGGTGGCCCTAGTGGTAAAGAACTCACCTGCCAATGCAAGAGATGTAAAAGACATGAGTTCGATCCCTGGGTAGGGATGATCCCCTGGAGGAGGGCATGGCAACCACTCCAGTATTCTTGCCTGGAGAATCCCATGGACAGAGGAGCCTGGCAGGCTATATAGTCCATGGATCACAAAAGAGTTGGACACGACTTAGCGACTAAACAATAAAACATACATACATATATATGGATATATATATATATATATACAGAGAGAGAGAAAATAGAAAATTAAGTGGAGAATATGCCATATTGTAACATATCTACTTGGTTCTTTCTTCATGCTGGGCAGAGACTGTGGAATTATCCATAAACTAAGGATCTGCTTAGTTGGCTTGGCTTAGATACAGTCTAAAACCAATAACTGATGTCCACTAGAACTATAATGCATTTTCTCCTTTAGTATTAATACTGACTTAACTAAACTCCGGAAGTTGTTCTCTTTCAATGTTTGACTCTGCTAAGTGTGTTTTGTACTATGGATGGGAAACTTGAGTCCAGTAAAGTAAATGATGCTATGAATCTCAGAGCCCAATTCTCCTTTCTCAGGGGTGTATATAGTAGCTAAAAGATGATTTGGTACTGACACATTTTTAAAAATTTAAAGGCAAGTTTCCATATGTTAACTGTTGTGTGCAGAGTTCTTTGTCATTCTCACCATCAGCAGTAGCAGCTTCAAAGAGTTAAGTTACTTTTAAAAAATCTTATTGGAAATACTCTCCTAATAATTTGGGTTATCGTTCTTATCCAGAAATTTCAGATACCCATGTGACTGTAGAGTTGGGAAGTTAAAAAAGTACATTCTACTAGAGCAATTGCTAATAATTTATAGTCACTAAATTTTACATTAGTGAAAGGCAGCTAAATAAAATATCCACCAGTTGTCTAAGACTATAACTTTTCCCTCATTCCTAAGGAAGGTGGAAAGCCTTCATCAATCGTTTCATTGCAGTTAAAATCATTATTGGTTCTATTAAATATTTGTTGAGATGAATAAGGGCTTTCACAAACAGTTGTGTAGTGAACCCCATAATGCAAACCCCATAATGGTGTTCATGAGAACTAACCATCTCCAGCAAATAAAATATTGTTGCAAATACTCTAATTCTGCGCTTCCTCTGTCTTATCATCACTCTCAAAGAGCAGAATTGTCCACAAAGATCGATTCCAGTGGAAAAATCAGATGAGGAGAGTTTGACCTGAATATGGATTCATTTATCTAAATCAGGGCCTTGATGCAAACATCTGGACACTGTGACTCTCCTTTTTTTTTTTTTTTTCTTTTTAGTTCTTTATTTGGCTCTGTCAAGTCTTGGTCGCAGCACATGAGATCTTTCATTGCAACGCACAGACTCTAGTTGCGGCACCCGGGTTCCCTAGCTGCAGCATGCAGGCTTGGTTGCTCCTCTGAATGTGGGATCTTAGTTCCCCACGCAGGGTTTGAACCCACATCCCCTGCACTGCAAGGGAGATTCTTAACCATTGGACTACCAGGGAAGTCCCACCTGTGACTCTTGACACCTTAGGAAGTAAAAGAGAATTCCGTGGATCTTAGAAATGACCAAGTATAAGTCTAATCTTCAGAAATGCTAGCAACTGCCGTACAATGGAAGCCTGATTTGGATGCCTGAAAAACAGACTAAACCAAGGTTTCCAGAAATGGGTCCCCATCTGAAAGTGAAAGTCACTCAGTGGTGTCCAACTCTTTGCCACCCCATGGCTCCACTATGCAGTCCATGGAATTCTCCAGGCCAGAATACTGGAGTGGGTAGCCTTTCCCTTCAGGGGATCTTCCCAACCCAGGGATCGAACCCAGGTCTCCACGTTGCAGGCAGATTCTTCACCAGCTGAGCTATCAGGGAAGCCCTTAGATGGTGGTGTCGCCATCTGCTAAGGGGTTAATGAAGTTAAATATAATGCTCTTTCTCCAGGTGTGGCCAGTGAATCACCTGTATAATCACCACCTGGGGTGCTCATTTAAATCTACAGCCTTGCCCTAAACACAGTCTCAGAAGGGAGTTTCCAATAAGTACCCTCTGATGATGCCTACAGACATTACTGTTTAAGAAATAACTCTCTTACAGTTTGACATATGACCCTACTTGGGAATGGAAAATGTCTTGAGCTGATTCAGACCTTTGGAATATCTGCTTGCTTGTGCGTAGGTGGCCCCGGCCTTTCAGAGGCCTCTAAGGCCAGGTGAATCAGGTGTGGCATTTTAACTAAAGTCGTCCATATGTACTTATTTAAAAGCACTGATATTTTATTCCTTAAGATGATCTATTGGAAATGCTAACTCTTTAATATGCATTAGTGAGAATATGCTTAGGAACATGAGAATTCTAACGAGAAATTCTTAAGCCACCCAGAAAGCTACTCTTTAAAAAAATAAAAAAAAAAAAGTTCATGAAAGCTACTCTTTTAAAAAGTTCATGACACATCATAATTTGACCTTTGAAAGATGTTTTTTGTTTCCTTTCGCTTAATGTTCTCACAGTTCTCTGTGGTCCTAAATTAGTAAACCATTACCAGGCTTGCACGTGTAACTGATCAGAATTCCTAACCCTGTTCTACTGATGAGGAGCCAAGACTGTGTGAAACCTAAGTGGATCATAGGTGGAGATTTTTTAGTGCTGACACTAATGTGCCAGAGTGTTCAGGTGTTTCCTTTGAGGTTCATGAATTAGAAGATATGAGTGCTCAGAATTTCTTCCACTTGTGGCTCTAAGCCTTTAGCAAATATAAGCTAGTAGCTTTGTTGGTTTTTATATTTACTATTGCTCTCTGCTGTCCCTGACCATACTTGTTCATTTTTCCTTTCTTGGACAAAACCAAAGAAATATTTATCATTCTACTCTAGTATAGTCACAGCACTTTTAGATTGGAAAGCTAAAATAGAACATAGCAGAGAATTGGGGACCAGAGGGCGTAGGAGGTTTCACTCTGAATTAAGTTCAGAAACTGCAGTGTTAAAAGGTTTAAGTCTAGGGACTTCACAGGTAGTACAGTGGTTACGGCTGCCAATACAGGGGGCGTGGGTTTGATCCCTGGTTGGGAAACTAAGATCTACATGCCGTGTGGTGAGGCTAAAAGATTAAAAATGATGAGTTCTAGATTTAAAAAAATTTTTTTTTAAGGTTTAGGGCTACCCTGAGTGATCAGATACTGATTGATCTGGAAAGAGATATCCTTAATTGAAGTTTTTCTATGAATGTGTGGTTCTGTTGATATGTTGGAACAATTACTGAACACTTAATGAATATTTTAATCAATCACAGTTTATCATTGAAATCTGGAACTCACCATCACCCATAGCTGAACACCTGAAGTGTTACTGACACAGAGGTGGTGTAAAAGCTTCAGGTGAGGGCTCTGCTTCCCTCTGTCCCTTCCCTCTATGAAAATATATTCCAAATCAGGAGGATGGGGGTACAAGAAGAGGGAAGACGTAGGTTTGTGGTCACAAGAGCAGAATTGATTTAATGGGCTCCAGGGGAAAAGGAGAAATATATGTACCCTCAGTAAATACCCCCAAGTTAGCTCTTTTAGAAGCATGTGATACCAAGTGTAAATACCTAGAACATTACATAACTGACTTGTGTTTTCCTCGTTATGATTCTTACTCCAGTCGTGGCAATTCGTGTCAATTTATCTTGTAGACCTGAAGTCCTTGAGTGTTTCAACCAGATAAAGATAGCTTGATTCATGTCTTCAGTGCAAAAGTCCATGAAACCAAATAAATGAAAATCAAAGACATAAATATTGATTAAGTTTTGTCTTTGGCATCATCTGTTCTAAATGTTGCCACTGTATTTACGGCCCTTGATATGTATCTCGTCATTGCTGTAAGATCTTGATAAAAAACAGGAGTTGGGAAGAAAGTGAAATATAAATTAAATTAGAATGAATTACGAAAAGAGTTGCATTTTGGTGTTCTACCAAGCAGGGAGATTTATGAAAGCATCACACACCAAGAGAAAGGACTTCTTTCCTTTTCTGTTTCAACTCCATCACTTTTACCACCACAGTTTCATAGGACTTCTTACTTTATTTATCACCGGGTTCCATAATTAACATATGGTTCATGTTATTGATTTCTCAGGTTTCAAAGTAAAATAAATTGAGCTTTCTTCCACATTTAGAATATACAGTTTTTTTAAGGAACTCTAAACAAAGACATGCATTATTTGTAAGTTAGAGAGCAGCTGCCAGAAAACAGAAAATTAGGAATGGAGTCATGGGTGAAATAATGGAGATACTGTTCAGAGGTAACCCTTTGTATGGCAGGAAATTTTCCTTAGAAAAGAGACAGCTGAGTTTGCTTGTAAATTTTGCTAGAAACAGTCCTGATTTAGTAACATTTAGTGCTGGTTAGGAGGCTGAAGACAGCATTTCCGCCTCGGACACTGAGCAAGCATTCTCTTTTGTGGTTTTGCATAAACTCTAAACACTTTATAGTTTTAACAGGTATTTGTATATGGGGGGTGGCACTATTAATTTTTTAATGATAGAATAATATATCAACTAAGAGTATTCTAAGCATAAAACAGTAGAAATGATCACAAAGGAAACAATTCATAGATTAGACCCTAGCATTTTTAACTTAAAATATTACAAATAGAACTAAAAGGCAAATAAAATATTTGCCAAAAGCACAGCAGAGATTTCATATCCTTAACGTACAAAAAACCCTTAGAAACCAATAAGAAAAAGAAAAATATCTAATTTAGATATAAATAAAGAACATTAACAGACAGATCCACAAAGAAATGATACATAGACCCAGAATGGCTGGTAGAAGTGTATTCTACTGCACAAATAATCAGTGAAATGTACATTTAAATCAGAAGGTACCATAATAGGAGATGATTAAATGAATTATGAAAATGCATTTAACAGAATAATGTTTCAAAAAGGCTTATTTTATAAGAATTGTCTAAAGAAAGATGTTATTCATTTTTATTATCTGTATATATAGTATGATCTCAACTTTGAAATGTATTTTAAATTTATGTATAGAAAACTAGAAGGCAATATGCTAAAATGCTAAAAGTGTCTTTGTTAAGGTATTATGGGTTTTTCTTTTTTTTGGTCTAAAATGAGCATGTACATTAATTAAGCCATATAAAGTTGTCAGTGGTTCACTGCTTTTGCCCAGTAAAAATGGCAGTTTCATATATTTCAACCTAGTATTTTTATCATCTGACAAAAGGGTGTTATAACTTGTGCTTTCGTGGGGAATGCCTTCTGTTACAGAAAAGTTCAAGTTCTTTTGTCTGCATCTTTTCTTGAGCCTAGGATAAGAATTAGCAACGTAATATGCCATTTGTTGTTAGGTGACACAATAGAGCAGATTTGTAAAATAGTCAATGTGTGTATATTGAAAACATGTAGTATGTGATTCTTGATGATGATGATATGGATAAGGGCACAGATATTAAAAGATTGGGAAAAAATAATGTGATTGATTTTCTAATAAAACCCCTGACACTATTATTACTATCCCCTTTAATCTTTTTGGCATTTTACCCCGTTAAATAGAATAAATAGGCAATGGAGGAATGGAAGCAATTGCTGGTGAGTAGTAAACTTTTAAATTAATATCTGCACTTAGAATAAAGTAAAGTTACAAGCTTGTTTTTACTACAATGGCAGGTACTGGTGTGGGGTTTCTTTAATGATCTCTAGGTCATTAAATATTTTTCAGTATTTTTTACGTGAAATCAACTTTCAGTCCTCTTGTTAAAATGAGCTCATAACACTTATAGTGGAAGCCCAGTATACAGTTTAGCAAAGAATTTTTAGGACTATGTGTTATTCTGTGCCTGCTAAAAAAGGGACATTTCTTTTCAAATCATGAATCGACATGTACCAGGAGATTGCTCACAAATAGATAAGATGCTGTGAATACAGAGTTAGTTTAATGAAAAGTGTCAGATGTCTTTCCAATTTTTTCTGAAGTAAATTATTTAATTTGAGACTCAAAATGCCAACAGCAGCTTGGTAACCTTCATTTGCCTTAAAATAATGTGAATAATTCCACCATCGACTCCAAGACAGCCCTACATTTTTTTCACAATTAAAGAGGAACAGTGATGCCAAACAAAGGGAATTTGGATATATGTTTATTATTATTATTTTTGAACCATTCCTTAAAGCATATTGTCTTTTCCCATTGTGGCCTTTTGAACACATGAGGATGAAAACAGACCGGGCTAGATGATAGAAATGAAAACTGTTGAGGATAAGATGTTTATAGGAAGATGAACACCACAGCTTTGGCGGTCCCCTTGTTGGGTTTAGAAAACCGCATCGCCAGACACATTCAGAATAGCTTGGATCCCATACCTAAATCCTTGGTACAGTAGGTAAAGTTGGCTGGGTTTCAGCTGAGCCCTAAGCACATTCTCTGAAGGCAAAGACACAGCAGCTCTTGATGATAACCTCAAATATTGGGTAGGAGAGAGTCCCATTTCACTTGGAGAGAAACCACTGAGCTTTCTTTCCTCCAGCGGAATAACAAAGTCCTAGACCCTGATGATTGATGAGCATGTTGCCAGGGGAAATGGACTGGAAAATCATCGCCTTGTCTTTTACTTGCCACAGGAAAGCCATAACAGAGATCTCTATTCTTCTTGTTCTGATAAGATGCCTAACGAAGCATCAGAAAGGGTCATGAAGCCTGAAAAGTGTGTTACATCCAGCTGCCTCTTAAAATCCTACTCACAGTTCCCTGACTCACAGATGGAACATGTGTGCAGTTCGATAGCCTTTGACACGCCATGCAGCTTTTTTGACCATTACTCTGTGGCCTTTGAGCTGAGAGAGACTGTTTTAATAAGTACAGGTATCCCCTGTTTAACCTAAAAATATGCGTTTCAAAATATATCTGTGCAATCAGATTCCATATGTAGCATTCTTTTACTCCATCTGGCATTATTAAATAGGCTATTTATAGTCTGGGAAAACTTGGGAGCTCAGAAATAAAAACTAGGGCTAAATTTGTAAATGCAGATAATATTTTAACTAATAAGAAACGCTGTGAGTGGCACCTCCTGCCCCCAGGCACACCTCCTGCCCACCATCATGTAAGGCTGCAGAGAGCTCTGGGCATCCCATTGTAAGCACAAGATTGCATGTGTCTTCAGGAAGCCCTGAGAGGTTCAGACTCAGAGCAGGCAGTTGTCACATGAGGGGAAATGTCTAAATTTGTTTGGGATTTCTGTTTATTGAGGTTTCCACACTGATCTTGGCAGAAGGGGACCTGTTATTTAGGCTGTAGGTTCTCAGCACTGTTTGAATTTTCATTAAGATAACTCCGTTGTTATTAGAAAGCATGGGCAGTGAACACGAAAAACAGACTCAGGTAGCCTTATATAGTATATTTTGGAAATGTGTTTGTTTAAGAGATTAGGGTTTCCACTTCCATGACTTCTTCCTCTGTATTTTTTCCAGGCCTGCATTCCAGTTCTGAGTTGGAAACATTGTAAACCTTTCCTAAATTATACTTATGGAAACAACAGCCCATCCACTAAAGTTATTCCCATAGCCTTTATGTGCTAGAGGTGGGCTTGCAAGCTGTTTCATTCTTTGTCTCTGGTCTTGTACTTCCTGCCTAAGTGACTCGGAGACCTTTGTTCATTCCATTTTCTTGTAGAAAGCGAGATGGCTAAAGAAGGATGTTCCTGAGGCTGCCAATCTAATGCTGGCTTTCAAAAGTCCTCTCAGAAGTGAAAACAGTGTCTTTTCTCCCCCTGGGCCAACCTGGTAACCCTGGAGGTTATTTCAGTTTCTCCTCCCATTCTTCCTTCCCCCAAAACAAGAGGCCTGTTGAACTTAGATCAAAACTTCCACATTGTTCACTTGCTGAATTTCCTGGTTGCTGCAAGTATTCCCTATGTTCTCAGAAACTGCCTACATCTTCACTTTGGTTAGTACACTGTAAAACTGGGGATAAAGAGAAAGTGAATTGAACAGATTCTAGTTTTGTTTTTTCTGTTTTTTTGTTTAATATTTATTATTTGGCTGTCCCAGGTCTTAGTTGCTGCACGCAGGATCTTCGATTCTCATTGCAGCATCTTTATTTGTGGCATGTTCTGGGATGTACTTCCCCCAAACAGGGATGGAACCCCGGACTCCTGCATTGGGAGTGTGGAGTCTTCGCTCCTGAACCACCAGGGAAGTCCTCAGATTCTTGTTTTCAGGAGAGTATCTATCTGCTCCTTCAGAGCACCCAAATTTCACTCCATGCTGTGCCCGAACACAAAATTGAGGCACCCCTTTGTTGTGCCTTTCTGACATGTGCCTTGATTTGTCCTTCTGGGCCGAAATCAGCAGGGCCAGGTCTACAACAGAGACACCATTTAAGTGCCCACCAGCTGAGCCTGAATCCTGATTACAGAACGGGGAGAGCGCGAATCTTGCCAAGATGGGGGCAGGTTCCCCCAACCTTGCAAAATGTTGCAGAGGATTAACGGGCTTGAACTGGAGATTCTTTTGTGCATGTACTTGTATATGTGAGAAAGAGGGGGAAAAAATACCCCACGCATAGAATTTTTTAACTGGGCAGCCCCATGGTAGTTCGCTAGAGGCAAGAGATATCCTGCTGGCTTGTGGGCTTACTGGAAAAGCATCCTTGGAGACAGATCTCACGTGGCTTCCTTGTGCCTGAAGGATGTTCCTCCCCGAGTGATAGCTGAGAAGGCTTTGGGAGAGGAATCCTCCTTCTACCCAGAGTTCTGTGGACACTGGGGTCCTGCCGTTTGCCACTCAGGAAAAAAAACCAGCATATGAACTCACAGCGAACGTTACCTCCTTGGTTGGAAGCAGTTTGTAAAGCGTTTTCTTCCTGGTTTGTGCGCCCCACATTGTTTCGGCTCCTGTCATCACTGACCAGCTGGCTTGTTGGTGAATAGAGCTGTGGGCCCCTCGCCATGTTTCATGTGAGGTCTTGGCTGGGTGGCAAACAGGCAGCCTGTAGCCAGTGTCAGCAATTCAGGAGGAATTGGCACAGCAGTGTCCCCATTAATTTCTGCTTGTCACATACTGTCATGCAAGTTACACCAGAGAGGAAATGACCGTTAAAAAAAAAAAGGTACCCTTGTGGCACTGGGTCCCCTCCAGACGTTCCCCGAGGTTAAACAAGTGGATACAATTTGCTTTACACAGACAGCTGCGGGCACGGGAACGCCTCGAAGTGGGCCCCCCAGCGATGTGTCTTTCCTGTTAGCAAGGAGTGTCAGCTATCAACATCTGCCATATTTTAACCCTTCAAAGGGGCCGGTAAATTAAGGGGAGCTATTATCCCACGCTCTGCTGCTCATCATCAATCATAATGCCTTGGGAAATTACCTCAGAGCTGCTGCCTTGGTGGCAGGTTCTGTCCCTGCAGGCAGTGTTTTTTCTTTTTTTTGTTTTTGCCAGGAGCAGAGCAGGGTGGTGGGGGCAGAGAGGGTGAGGGGAAACTGGCTCTTTAATTGTTGGTAATTTACTGCCCACAGGGAAGGGGACTAGAGTGGCAATAAACTCTTCTTCAGTTCAAACCGAAGTCATTAAAATTGGTGGGCTCCAGACGGCTTCCATTTCCAAAGAGATCCATCTTGCTGACTGACTTTTGCTAAGCCGTCTTCTCCGAGAGTGACGGTGGCTTTTAGAACACAAGCAAGAGCTTCTGGGAAATGAGCACCAGTTTTTGAGGAGAAGGGCAGTCCAAGATGAGAAAAGAAACTCAAAAATAAATTAGAGGCTTCCAAAAACTGTTTTTTTTTTTTTTTTTAAATTGAAATGATTAAGCTGCTGTGATGCAAATAAGAGTCCTGACTAACGTTTGCTTTAAGCACATTCTGTGCTTTGGGGTAGATTTGTCTGGTGAAAATCTGATTGCCAGCATGGAGGGAAGAGTGAATGAGAGTTGGCGTGTGAAATTTTGTTTATTAAAACTTACTCATTTGGGCTCATCATTAAAATCAGGGGTGGGGAGGAGAGAATGGTTCGTTACCATGTTTTAGCCCCAACAGGTATTGGGTTCGTATTTGTGTACTTAGGACTTTTCTGAAAAGGATTCCATTTTGCTTGAGGACATGAGTACTTCCCTGTCAGACTCGAGTTCTGACAGTGGTCAACAGGGGTGACGATAGGAGATCTGAGGTGGTGCTCACCTGTGTGATGGCACACAAGTCAAGGCAATGAAGGGAAAAATCATCCTTGGATTGTCCTGAGTCCTTAACATTACTACAGAAAATTCTGGCACCATTTAAAAGAACTTTAAGTGAGGGTTAGAAGCTACCATCAGAGTAATAGTAGAAGTAACACTGTTGTATTATCTAGACTTCATCTCGTCCTGTATGGAAGAGGAGGTGGCGTGATCACCAAGGAGAGCTTGGAAGTGTTGTCAGTCATGGATGTTCGAGCTATTCCAGTCCTAGGGCATCATTTCAGTCTGAGACCTTCATTTTCTAGATTAGGTAACGGAATCACCGGGACTGGTCCAAGACCTCACAGTGAAGCGAGGCAGAACTCCAGTCTCTCCTTCCCAGGTGAACTGTTCATATCATTCGATGGGCTGACTCAATAGAGCCAATCTCAGCAGCAACAGATAGGTTCCCTGGTCTGGTTGACAGCAGGGAGTAGGAAGGAACCACCACCAATCTGGGGTGGAGATCACTTTCTTCAACAAGGGCCGCAGTCAGCTTTTGCCACGACGTCAGGCTGTGAATTTGATGTACCAGTTTTAGTTGGCCCCTGTTACGGCAAGAGATTCCAGTGTTAAAAAATGGTCTTCTTGTCCAGTTTTAAGTATATGTAGAAATACCTTAAAGTATTTATAAATTTTAATTTCAGGATAATTAGATTTGGAGAAATTAACTCCTTTAGGTATTTATAATTTTTTAAACATTAGATCACAAAGAAGAGTCAGTTAAGTATATATAAACGTACAATCCCTAACTCTGAAATCTCTTTTTCTCTTGTAAATGTAGACTACATTTAAGTTTTTCTATTACTCAGACTACTGAGCCCTGATTTAGGGGGTAATCAGTGATGGACTTGGAGCTTAGCTGAATATCGAAGTACATAATTTTATTAAGTTGTTAAAAGTCACAATTTGATGTTCAGGAGTGGGTGTATTCACCATAAAGTAGATTCTTAGGTAAGTTAAAAACAAGAACATAGAGAAACTAAATGGTAGCTTTTGGTTGCTCAGAACTGTTTTACTGTTTCTTAGACCTCATTTCAAGATCTGACCTACAACGTCGGGCTTCAGGTGGAGCAGGCTCTGAAGACAATGCAGGCTCCGGAGGAATATCCAATGATTGGAGATGGGATAGCAGGGAAAATACCAATTTAGTGAACAACAATGAGCCAATTAGTCAAAAAACATTGGCTTGAATTTCATGGGAAGGCACCGAATCATTACTAACTCCTGTGGTATTCAGAATCATAACATCCATCATGATGAACCACTTTGGTAGTCATGTGTTCATAATATGTAATTCTGTAAAAATTCTCCTGGTTTTGACATTAATAGTGGCCATATTTTATGAAATGGCATAGTTCATTGAAACCACTAATATTTAATTAAACACATCAGCTAAGAACTTGAAAATATTTTCCCAGTGTTCATTAGAATTTATAATTACTGAGGTCTCATGGGAAAAAGTAGTTTCTCATTTTAAGTCCCAAAGTTTCGATAGGATTTGGTATAGCATTTCATTTCACTTCTAGTCTTAATGACTCACTGCATTCTTTTCCCCAGAACTTATCCCCTGTTTAGCCTCAGCGTTCTCTCTCATGTAGACACAAGCCTTGTGAATCAATAAGCATGACTATTTTCATGAACAGTTGAATAGTTCAGCGCCTGCAATGCCATCGGAAGACATCATCTAGTATGCAAGTTTCAGAAACATGAACTTGGTTTTTTTAAAATGATTAAACTCTGGGGGACAATTGTTAAAGCTGAGCGTGGGACATTCTCTCAGAGTTGAGAAGTAGCACTGTCCTCATTTTGCAGATAGAGGCAGCTGGCATCACCACCTAATTAATGACTTGCCCAAGTTCACACAAGTAAAAAGCCAGGAGCTGGATTTGGGACTCTTGCACAATCCATTAGACTGTTTTCATCTAAGTCATCGTAATGGAATTAAATATAATTTATATATCTTTATCAGTGCTATTTAATGAGTAAGTCCTATTTACATAAATGGTTTAGCATTTCCATGCCCTCCAGGCCATTAAGGCAATTCATTTTTATAATTTTAATTATTATAAGCCTCTAAGTGTATAAAATCAGAAGCAAAATGAAGACAGGTACATGTAATTTTATTGTTAAATCCCATGGCGTCAGTGATAGGACTCAGAAAGAAAAACTGATTGTTAGATATTGGCTGCTCATTACGTATATTGTGTTTTGTTTAACACCTCTAAAATTATATTCAGAGTTAAAGAGAATGTATTCTTATTTCTGCAGGTTTACTTTTAAATCATTCAGGAATATCGCATGTTTTCAAAGCTACAGCTTGATTCTAGAACCTAACAGTCTGTAAACAGTGAACAGAACTGCCCAAGTGATCAGAGCTCTTGTGATTTTCCTCACAGATCTGTAAATCATCACCGGTCTGTGATTGCTGTTGCTGTATTGTCACCGAGAAAGAATTCCACATTAGGATAGTCTCTAGTTAAATTCTTCCCTCCAATGAAAAGATCCTGCCCCTTCTTCTTTTTTTTTTTTTTTTTTAAATTTTGGGAGAATGACAGAGGAACTTTAAAGCAGTTGTGAGTGAGAACCCAGCTTAGTTTTTGACACAAATTTATCCCAAATACCCTTTTTCTTCCTAAAATATCATTAATATCCAGCATCTGACAGGAGATTCACTATTGCTTTAGACCTCTTAGAAGTTTTTCTTGTGACTTAGTATCTTATGCCTTTATTTGAGAACAAATAATGATTGTTAGAGACCACTAAAAATAGAATTTTGGCATTTTGAAGGAATTATTGTATTATATTGTTCCTCCAAACAATTTAGAAACTACTCCTGGAATTTCTTTTTGTGTATTTAGTGTTCTGTAGGTTTTAGAACCTGTGTCTTCTTCCTTTGTAAAAAATAGGGTGACCTCCCAAGCTACAAGAATCAAATATGACATCCATATAGAAGATATACCTTATAGTTGTTTAAGTGGTAATCCATACTCTACCTTAAATCCTAGGAATAGTTTTAATAAATCATTGTAAACTCTATCATTAAATATCATTAAATCCTTTTTTTAAAACTTCATTTATGCCAGGAATTTTTATATTGTGAAAGCTGGATTAAACCAAAACAGAGCTTGCAGAAACCTATCAGAATACACTCAAAATTTACATTGCAAGAATAACAGGACAGATTTTTAAAAACCAACATTCCAGTTGTTCCATTAGGTTCCCAAAGGTGACTAGGATATTGAAAAGGCTCACCTTCCAGAGCGTGACATAAATTCGTTACTTTGTTTTATTTCTCTCCAGAAATGGCTTTTGTAATAGGGTTTTGTCACCATGACGCTAGAGTAGATCATGGGCATCCATCCTATTCCCATTTTGCGCTTTCTTGTTCAGCTGCCAAGTTGTGTCCAACTCTTTGCCATCCTGTGGACTGCAGCATACCAGGCCCTTCTGTCCTTCCTGTCTCCCGGAATTTGCTCAAATTCATATCTGTTGAGTCGATGATGCTGTCTAACCATCTCATCATCTGCCTCCCTTTTCTCCTTTTGCCTTCAGTCTTTCCCAGCATTGGGGTCTTTTCCAGTGAGTCGTTGGCTCTTTGAATCAGATGGCCAAAGTATTGGAGTTTCAGCTTCAGTGTGAGTCCCGCCAATGAATATTCAGGGTTGATTTCGTGTAGAATTGACTGGTTTCACCTCGCAGTTCAGGGGACTCCATTTAGAGCCAGTTCAACTTGAAATCTTGAGAAGTTGACAGGGTTTACCTAGTAGAATCTATTGGTTTAAAATGTCCAAAACCAGAAGAATCATTTTTAACCTTCTTAGGCGTGCATTTATAATAGCTTGAAGGTATCACTTATACACAAATTAGGGAAGTGGTAAAACTTTCAAAATTAGAAAATACCTTGGAATGTCGTCTAGACATAGGACGTTATGTTTAAGGATGTGAGTTAAAAAAAGTTGAGTAATGTGCTGACAGTCGTGCAGTTTGGACTAGTCCTAGAACTGTATCCCAAGCCCTGGTATTCTAGTCCAGGGGGCTTTCCAAAAACCATATAACTGTGGTTTTGTTCTTATTTCTAATTATTCACTATTTTAAAGACCTATACTTAAAACATTTTGTTGTTGGTTTGGATAAGTTACTGTACTTACTTGCACATTCCTCTAAAAGCAGTGTTAGTTTGAACTTTGCCCTTGTTTTTACTTACCTAACCCCAGAATCCTGGAATGCTTTCTTTGCTAGAACTTTCATTCTTAACATTTTATTCTCTTTAAATACAGCCTCATTCCACATGTTTGTTTTTTTTTTCCCTTCGTGAAGAGTTGTAATTTGTCTACCTATTTCATTTCAGTCATGTTCGTGCACTGTCCAAATTTTTATTCTTTATTCTGTTTTCCTGGTGGCTTCTTGCACAATTACTTACATATCTGTCAAGTAAGGATATATGTCAACTAAGCTATTCAATCCAATAAACGTTTATTGCACACCTTCTATATGTAAAGCTCTGTGCCATCTGAAACTTCAGAAACTTGCAGGACACTCAGTCATATTGTAGGAAAGAGAGTGAGGTGCGAGAGGAGGGTCACGTACAAGTCCCTAGGATGGCTGGCTGCCTACTGTGGGTGCTTGGCTTGAATTCAGGAAAGAATTCAAGAGTGGGCCCTAGTAAAGAGAAAGAAGGTTTACCCAGGAAGGAAGCAGACTCCATGGAGAGAGTACAGGCCACCTTGGAAGGCAAGAGAGGCACAAGAGACCCAAGGGTGTGGGGTTGTCAGTTTTTATCGGCTAGGCTGGGTAATTACATAGGCTAATGAGGAGGAACTTTCCAGCTATTTGGGGGATGGGGTGGGGGTTTCCAGAAACTGGGTCACTGCCCACTTTTTGACCTGTTGTGGTCATCCTTGGAACCATCGTGGCCCTGGAATGTGTTACATTGAGCATACACTGAGGCTCAAGGTCAAGTGGAAGTTGAGTCTGCCATCTTGGACCCAGTTGGTTCTTATCAGTTTATGTCCTGTCCTTGGACTATGCCAGTCTTTTGAAGGTTGTGCCCTGCCCTTTTCCTGTCCCGGTCAGACCTTCCCTGTGAGATATATAAGGGAGGTGCAGGAGGGTCTCCAAGGATCACAGATGCACACAGAACTGAAGGAATGAGAACTTAGCAACCCCAGCCTGAAGAATTTGACATTTGGCTTTGTCCTTGGCTTATACTTCATGCGTAGATCTTACATTACCAAAATCACCTTGCAAACTTCGTATTTTCATTCATTAATTACACAGGTGTGGTTGGGAACATGGAGGAGGGGAATGCACCTAATTGCGTATCTGCTTTGTATGAAGCCTTAGGAAGAAGCGCCTCAGTGGATTTGGGGAAGTGCTAAAGTACTGAAAGATCTTACAGTTCAGGAGATACTGTCTGCTTATTTCATTTTATCTAGTTGTTGTGGAGAGAGTCCAAGGCAACAAGATTCCTGGTGACCTGAGCCATGTGACCTGAGCCAGACACTTTATTTCTCTTAGCCTCAGTTTCCTTATCTGTAAAAAACAAAGATTAAAATGTGCAAATAAAATAAGTTAAAAATGTATATTTTATAAACAGTCCACCATCCTAAAGACATAAAGGATGATAATTGTTCACCTGTGTACTTTGCAGTTACCCTCATGTACTATTCTTTTTTAGAAAACGTTTTATTTTGTATTGGGGTATAGCCAGTTAACAATGTGATAGTTTTAGGTGGGCAGCTAGGAGACTCAGCCATACATACACATGGATCCATTCTCCCCCAAACTCCCCTCCCATCCAAGCTGCCACATAGCATTGAGCATTGGTATCTGTAAAGCCGTTTTCTGCTTTGGGCTTTGTTGACCATAAAAAGCCTTTTGCACTTCCTTCTATCTCTTGCTGATGATATTTATAAGTTACCGCCTTAATTACTATTAAAAAAAAACAACTTCAGATTCTCTGGAAAGTCAAATCTATCAACTTTTATCTCTGAAATTTCTAAGTATAGAACACACAATATGTCATCATAGTTTAAGGAGTTGATTTTAAGAGTTTTCCATTGTGTACTGGTGCAGCTGAGAAGTGAAAGCCCTGAAAATAATATAGCATATTTAACATCTGTGCATTTTCTCTCAATTTTTAGTCATCGTTTCCTGATGGCAGCTGACCAAAATGAAATGGTATTTTTTTTTCACTAGCATTTCTTTTTTTTTTTTTATTAAACATTTTTTTTTATTAGTTTTGCCAAACAATGACATGATATCACCATGGGTTTACATATGCTCCCCCTCCAGAACCCCCCTCCCTCCTCCCTCCCCCCCGGGAAATCTCATTGCACCAGTCCCAAGCATCAATCCTGGGCCAGCTATTGCTTAGACATATGATAATTAACATGTTTCAATGCCATTCTCCCATATCATCCCACCCTTTCCCTCATCCACAGAGGCCCTGAGTCTGTTCTATACATCTGCGTTCCTTTTGCTGTCTCGCATGCTGGGTTCTCGTTACCGTCTTTCTAAATTCCATATATATGCGTTAATATACTGTATTGTTGTTTTTGCTTCTGGCTTACTTCACTCTGGATAATGGGCTCCAGTTTCGTCCATCTGAGTAGAACTGCTTCAAATGAATTTTTCCTTAATGCTGAGTAATATTCCATTGTGTATATGTACCACAGTTTTCTTATCCATTCATCAGTTGATGGGCATCTAGGTTGGTTCCATGTCCTGGCTATTGTAAACAGTGCAGCGATGAACATTGGGGTACACGTGTCTCTTTCAATTCTGGTTTCCTCGGTATATATGCCCAACAGTGGGATTGCTGGGTCATATGGCAGGACTATTTGCAGTTTTTTAAGGAACCTCCACACTGTTTTCCATAGAGGCTGTACTAGTTTGCAGTCCCACCAACAGTGTAAGAGAGTTCCCTTTTCTCCACATCCTCTCCAGCATTTATTGCTTGTGGATTTTTGGATTGCAGCCATTCTGAGTGGTGTAAAGTGATATCTCATTGTGGTTTTGATTTGCATTTCTCTGATAATGAGTGATGTTGAGCATCTTTTCATGTGTTTGTTAGCCATTTTATGACACAAACAGATGGAGAAATGTGCCGTGTTCGTGGATTGGAAGAATCAATATAGTGAAAATGAGTATACTACCCAAAGCAATCTGTAGATTCAGTGCAATTCCTATCAAGCTACCAGAGGTCTTTTTCAGAGAATTAGAACAAATAATTTCACAATTTGTATGGAAATACAAAAAACCTCGTATAGCCAAAGCAATCTTGAGAAAGAAGAATGGAACTGGAGGAATCAACCTACCTGACTTTAAGCTATACTACAAATCCACAGTCATTCAGACAGTATGGTACTGGCACAAAGACAGAAATATAGATCAGTGGAACAAAATAGATAGCCCAGAGATAAATCCACGCATCTATGGACACCTTATCTTTGACAAAGGAGGCAAGAATATACAATGGAGAAAAGACAACCTCTTTAACAAGTGGTGCTGGGAAAACTGGATAGCCACTTGTAAAAGAATGAAACTAGAACACTCTCTAACACCATACACAAAGATAAATTCAAAATGGATCAAAGATCTAAGCATAAGAGCAGAAACTATAAAACTCCTAGAGGATAACATTGGGAAAACACTCTCTGACATCAGCCAAAGCAGGATCCTCCATGACCTACCTCCCAGAATATTGGAAATAAAAGCACGAATAAACAAATGGGACCTAATTAAAATTAAAAGCTTCTGCACTGCAAGGGAAACTATAAGCAAAGTGAAAAGACAGCCTTCAGATTGGGAGAAAATAATAGCCAGTGAAGCAACGGACAAACAATTAATCTCAAAAATATACAAGCAACTCCTGCAGCTCCATTCTAGGAAAATAAACAACCCAATCAAAAAGTGGGCCAAAGAATTGAACAGACGTTTCTCCAAAGAAATGGTATTTTTTAAACTAGTCTAATATTTGATGTACTTCGAATGCATCAACTTTTATTGGCATGCTTTAAATGGAAACAAGATTTGTCTACTAAAGAAATACTATTCTATAAATACTTGTGCAGCAGAATGTGAAAGCCGCTATGCTAAATGAATGTTATGTAACCATAACTAATAGTTTAAAATCTAGCAAGAGGGAATAAAATATCTGAGTAGTCACCACATAAGGCAGTATATGACCATGCCCTGTGTCACAAAATGACAAAGGCTGCAGGAATTCAGAGGGACGAACCATGCCTCACTTCTTCAAGATAGCAGCAGTTGTATAGTACCTTGAAGATAGTACTCTGAGTTACACACAGCAGAAGAAGCAAAGAGATAACCAGAAGCTGGCTGATCAGGAGATAAACGGCCTTGGTCACATAGCTCTGGGAAATATGGCAGGCTTTTGGGTGGTGGCTGACATTATCACTGTAGGCGTTTAAGTTCTGCTGGCGATGTGCAGACTGCAGGATGCCAGGCTTCCGTGTCCCCACTCCGGGAGACGGTGAGGGGCAGGGAAGCCTGGCAGCTGCAGCGCGTGGGGTTGGGAAGAGTCAGCCACGACTTGGCGTCAGTCTGGGGGGCTGCTGCCCCAGTAGTTTGGGAATGAGATAGTCAGGCCATAGTACAGAAGGAGCACGGTGGTTAAACAGAAAGAAGGAGAAATGCTGAAGAAAGAACGACAGGACTTGGTTACTCATCCAGAGCAGAAAAGGAAAAGCCGAAATAAGTAAGTAGAGAGCAATTATCAGTTTGGAGAAGAAAGTTGTTATTACTTTAGTTTTGTTTTGTCCTGGAATGAGAAATTATATCTGAGGGCATTGCAAGAACTTGTGGCTGCAACAGCTGAGCCCCAGGTAACCTTTGAGGATTCACAGAATTTAAGAGAGGTGCCAAAATACTGGGAATGGGAAATGGCTCATTTTGTGTGTGTGTTTTAAGACAGGAAAAACATGGATTCTACCCAATACAAGTGCAGTGAGATTGTTGCTGTTCTTTGGTTATTAAAATGATGAGTTGTGAACATGTAGAAAAATAACTGGTTAATCAACATGAAAAGCTGTCCAAACATCACTATGATCAGAAATGAAAAGCCAGACAATACTGAAATCTTTCTTCCATTAAATTTGGGTCAAGCAAAACAAACCAGGAAAAGTTTGGTAATGCCAGGTATTGTCGAGACCATTGAGAAATGGATAGTCTCGATACGTCTAGAGGGAGTATCAGTTGGTACAGCATTTTGGAAGCAGTTTGACTGTGTTTATTCAAACTGAAAACACATATATTCAGTGACCAGGCATTTTCACTTCTCAGAGAAACCCTGGTGTTAGTTAGTGCAAAGGAGTTATAACTAAGAGACTTTATACTAGTAGGGGGATGACCAGACAGAGCTTGATAGTATGGAATAGTATGTGACAATTTGAAAGGAATAAGAAATTAAAAGCATAGTGTTGAATGGCAAGGGCTTCACAAGTGGCTCAGTGGTAAAGAATCTGACTGCCAGTGTAGGAGTCAGAGGAGACACAGATTCGATCCCTGGGTTGAGAAGATCCCCTGGAGGAGGAAATGGCAACCCACTCTAGTATTCTTGCCTGCAAAATCCCATGGATGAAGGAGCCTGGTGGGCTACAGTCCTTGGGGTTGCAAAGAGTCAGACATGACTGATCACACATGCACACACATTGAATGAGGAAAAAGAAAAAAGAGCTAATAATTTTAGAACTGCAAGTATACCCTGGTTCCATGTGTCAGAAGTACATATGTATGTCATATAATCCACAGGACCAAGTCTTGCAAAATATACAAACAGACTGAGAATGATGGCAGTCTCTTGGAAGAGATTAAGGTTAAAATAGGTGGTAAGTTTGCCAGATTTAGCAAATAAAAATACAGATATTCAGTTAAATTTTAACTTAAGATGAACAACAAAAATTTTTTAGTATGAGTAGGTTCCAACACGTGTTGGGTGTGCTTACACTAAAAATTACTGTTTATCTGAAACTTGAATTTAACTGAACTTCCTACATTTTGTCCGGCAACCCTAGGAGGTTTATTTATAACATAAATATATTTAGATATTCTTTGTATGATAAAAAGTAAGATTTAAATGTATACAGAGAAAAATGTACTAATCACTAGGTATTCGCTTAGCTTCATTAAGAAATTGTCCTCAGATCTAGTCTCATCTCCATGTCAGCATTGCTAAAGTGATAGATTAAAATAACTATATATACACAAGATTTTTATTGAAAAAGACTGCATTTGGAACCCCAGCATTCAGCAGAGTGCCTACGATTTTCTTTTGCTCTGTATTCAGTTTTATGAGTGTTTATTGGATGGCTGAATGGATAAATAAATTGCAGTATGAAGCATATTTTTAACATAATTGTGAAAAAACAACAGGTTTATCATAGCATGGGTTCCTGAAAAGGATGGAGCCACATTTTAAATTTCTCATGGAAAACTGTTTTCAAACCAGAATATACTACCCCAACATTATCTTATTTAATCTTTATAATAATCCTATGAGGATAAATACTGTTTCATTAAAGAAGGAACTGAGATTCAAAAAGGTCAAATATTGTTATTTCATCGGTTCTAAGATGCCCTTTGGGGGTACGTTTTTGGTCACTGTCAGTGGGCATCCATCATGATTGAGTTGTTACTGACTGCACATGTGCTTGAGAATTTGCAGAATTAGTCAATGACCTGGATGAAAATCCTGAAGATAACAGGGAGCTTGACTGTTCACCCATCAATACTCTTTTGATTGTACAGAGGGTAGAATTGTGTGGGAAACACAGACCTGGAGAATTTTGAGTGGAAGCATGGTATGAGGGTGCTGAACTATGAGTGTAGAGAAATTTTTGGAATACCTAAATCAAATTATTCCACTTTAATTTTCATTTTAATGTGTGTTCAAGAATGATACATGAGGGCTTCCCTGGTGGCTCAGTGGTAGAGAATCTGCCAGTGCGGGCGGCACAGGTTCAATCCCTGGTCCAGGAAGATCTCGCATGCCACAGAGCAACCAGGCCATGTGCCACGACTACTGAGCCTGTGCTCTGGAGCCCGGGAGCCACAGCTCCTGAGCCCGGGGGCTGCAACTGCTGAAGCCAAAACGCCCTAGCACCTGTGCTCCGCAACAAGACAAGGCAACGCAATAAGAAACCCACACACCACAACTAGACAGGAGCCCCCGCTCTCTGCAGCTAGAGAAGAACCTGCACAGCCACGAAGACGGAGCGCGGCCAAATCAGTACATGAATAAATGAAACTTTTTTAAAGAATGATATATGATGAAGATCCACATCTGAAGACAGCTACAGAGCCATTTTAACTTCTGTAACTAAAGCTCCTATATGATAAAAAAGAGTTGTGTCATCATGTACTTGGCAATTATTTTTCTTAGTATGCCTTGAAATAACAGTAAATCTTAAGATAGACGATGTCTTATTTAGATTTAATGCACAAAGGTACTCAAGGTTTCCCAGTGAAAGAGGTCCAGAGTCAAAACCTCATAAGCCTGAACCCTGAATCACCGTAGTCCACCATGAGATGAAAGGGAGGGATTGAACACTTCTAATCTTGCTCTTAATTAACTAGACATTTTGTGTCTCAGGAAATTGAGAATTATCAAGGAATTGGCAGTGATAAAAATGTGTGTGTTAGTCACTCAATTGTGTCTGACTTTTTGCAGCCCCATGGATTGTAGCCCACCAGGCTCCTCTGTCCATGGGATTTTCCAGGCCAGGATACTGGAGTGGGTAGCCATTCCCTTCTCCAGGGGATCTTCCCAACCCAGAGATCAAACCCAGATCTCCTGCTTTGCAGGCAGATTCTTTGCTGTCTGAGCCACCAGGAAGATGAAAATATTGTGTTCTTAATATTATTTGGAGAAACATCAATTCTTCCAAATATTGAACCCTTAATGCTATTCAAAGCACTTATGCACCTTTCTATTACCTGATTATTATAATAGGATATGAAAAACATGTCATTCTCCCATATGCTAATGAAGAAACTGATACAGTTAGAAAGTGGGTGAAGCTATTTTTCTACTTGGCTTTCCAGGTGGCTCTTGTGGTAAAGAACCCACCTGCCGATGCAGGAGACATAAAAGACGTGGGTTCAATCCCTGGGTCAGGAAGATCGCCTGGAGGAGAGCATGGAAACTCACTCCAGTATTCTTGTCTGGAGAATCCCATGGAGAGAGAAGTCTGGCTGGCTACAGTCCATGAGGTCACAAAGAGTCAGACATGCCTGAAGCAACTTAGCATGCATTATACTACTCAGGCGTAAGAAGAAGTAGGTTCCAAAGGAAAACAGAGATCTCTCTCTAGTCCATAAGGCCTCTAATGATGAGCCTACTGGAGAGGTCCCTGCAAAGCATGCCGCAACTGGAAAAATCCCCAAATTTGGATGAATATTGGAAAGATAGGTATTTTTTTCGAATTGAGGTATAGGAGACATAATAAAGTTGGTACACTGATCTCAACTGTGCATACAACTTTATTTATTTTCTTTTTTGCTAATAACTATCCAGATCAGGAAAGAGAATATTTCCAAAGGCTTCTTCCTGACTATCCCCAGTCTACAAGCCCTTCCCTGAGGATAATCACTCACTGGCTTGTATAAAAATGTGTAGTTTTGTGTGTAGCTTCTATTACTCAGTATCCTATCTGTGAGATAAATTTTTGTTCTTTGGTATACCAGTAGTCCTGGCAAACAGTTTCTCAAGTGGTTTAAACTATTTTGTTTTTGCATTAGTGCTATGAGAGAGTCATTTGCTGCATATCTTCATCGACACTCAGTGTTGTCAACTTAAACCATTGTGGTAGTATCTTGTTATGCTTTTAATATTCAATGCTGTGAAGACTAATAGGGGTAAGCACCTTTTCATAAGCTCTGTACATTTGAAGTTCCTCTTTTGTGAAATGTGTCTTCTTACTTTTCACCATTTTTAAACATTGGTCATGTGTCTTTTTCTAATTGATTTTTAGTTCTTTATACATTGTGCATGATACTAAAATCTCCCAGTGAGTAGGAATTTGAATGGACCCTTTCCTCTCTCTTTTTACTCAGAGCATCGGGCATGATTCAGTCATCTCCTGGACCTCTCTTCTGTTGTCATTTAGTCTCTCAGATGTTTCCAACTCTTTGTGATCCCATGTACTGCAGCATGCCAGGCTTCCCTGTCCTGCGCTATCTCCCGGAGTTTGCTCTAACTAATGTCCGTTTGTCCATTGAGTCAGTGATGCCATCCAACCATCTTATCTTCTGTTGCCCTCTTCTCCTCTTGCCCTCAGTCTTCCCCAGCATCAGGGTCTTTTCTAGTGAGTCAGCTCTTTGCAGCAGGTTGCCAAAGTATTGGAGCTTCAGCTTCAGCAGCAATCCTTCCAAAGGTTGATTTCCTTTAGGATTGACTAGTTTGATCTCCTTACTGTCCAGGGGACGCTCAAGAGTCTTCTCCACCACCACAGTTCAAAAGCATCAGTTCTTCAGTGCTCAGTCTTCTTTATGGTCCAACTCTCCCATGCATATCTGACTACTGGAAAAACAATAGCTTTCACTATACAGACCTTTGTAAGCAAAGTGATGTCTTTGCTTTTTAATATGCTGTCAAGGTTTGTCATAACTTTTCTAACAAGGAGCAAGCATCTTTTAATTTTGTGACTGCAGGCACCATTCACAGTGATTTTGGAGCCCAGGAAAACAAAATGTCGCTCTTTCCAGTTTTTCCCCATCTGAACTCAACATTCAGAAAACTAAGATCATGTCATCTTGTCCCATCACTTCATGGCAAATAGATGGGGGAAGAGTGGACCTCTCTCACTGCTGATCACTATAAAAATGCATAGAGACAAAATGTTTCCCTAATACCTTTTTAGCCTATTTTGACAACTCATGATATGTCATTCAAATATTGGTACAGTTTAAGTTTCCAATTAAGTGTTTTTAACTATGAACTAAATATATATAAATAATATATATACTTCACAGGTAGTGAAGCCTCATAGCTAGGCTTTTAACTGTTCAAAGCTTTCACTTCCAGTCTGCATCTTGTCTACAAAAAAATTACTGAAAATACAGTGCCAGAAGAGAAGAATTTTATGAACTTTAAGGATGCAAAAGCAGTTCTTTTTTAGCTTATCCATTTTACTACAGAGTGTGTGTGTGTGTGTGTGTGTGTGTGTGTGTGTGTGTATTGGGGGGTGCAAATACCATATCCCTCTTAAAAGTACTATAAATATAAAATAAAAGTAAACTATATTGAAGTATAAGCTAGTAAGAAAACGCCAGTAAGCACTGTTAGACCTGGCACCTCTGGGCTAATAACAAGTGTCGCATCTGACGGAGTCTGTGGTGACCCTAAAGTCTCTCTAAAAACTAGCTTACAGCATTACAGGCCAGTTAAAACACTTCAGAAACCATTTTGAAAGATCATGTATGCTGATTTCAACAAAGAATAGGAAAGAAACAGGGACTGGAAATAGTCAAGGCAGATAAAGTCTGGCTGTGATAGGTCCTGTGTTGTTGTTTAGTCGCTAAGTCATGTCCAACTCTCTGTGACCGCATGGGCTGTAGACCACCAGGCTCCTCTGTCCATGGAATTCCCCAGGCAAGAATCCTGGAATGGGTTGCCATGCCCTCCTCTAGGGGAACGTCTCAAACCAGCAGTTGAACCCATGTCTTCCTCATTGGGAAGGAGGGTTTTTTCCACTGAGCCACAAGGGAAGCCCCCGTGATGGGTGCTACTCAGGGTATTTTATGTTAGTTATTTTGCCTGCAAACTTTTTAGCTTTTGATTCTCAGCCTAAAGAAAGTTTGGGGTTGTTCTGAGAGGGCATTATTGATTTCGCCTTCATTCTGTTGATAAAATATTTTAATGTGTGTGTGCTAAGTCATTTCAGTCATGTCTGACTCTTTGTGACCCCATGGACTGTAGCCTGTCAGGCTCCTCTGTCCATGGGATTCTCCAGGCAAGAATCCTGGAGTGGGTTGCCATGCCCTCCTCCAGGGGATCTTCCCAACCCAGGGATTGAACCCTTGGCAGGCGGGTTCTTTACCACTAGAGCCTTGTGAATAGGTAAACATTCCAATAGTTAGACTAAATAAGAGTCTAAAAAACAATCTTAACAACTGTCTGTATCATTAGCTCTTCCCTTAAATGGATTACTTTACTGTTTTTCTGAACCACCTCTTTCTCTTACTTAATTAGTAAAACTGTTTTATTTATTGAGCACCAGTTCTTCTGTAGGATCTGTGTCAGGAAGTGAAGGTTAAAAAAAACCCAAGTAAGCTGTGCTCATAATTTTTAAGCAGCAGTAGTCTCTTGAAGACATAAAGCAACACCTTTAACTCTAAGTAGAAAAAGAGCTATCATTTCTTAGAAAATTCTGAAGCTCTCTGATTTTTGTTTCTGTGGTATATTTTATAAATGATCCTTGTAGGATTATTCTTGTTTCATAAACTTTATTAGAGACACTAAATTTTTTACTTTCAACAGTATCAAATTTCTGGCTAGTAACTTGAAAACTGTCATTAGTAAAAGGGACATTTGAATTTTTCTGGTAATGCAGTGGATAGGCATCCGCCTGCCAATGCAGGGGACACAGGTTCTCTCTCTGGTCTGGGAAGATTCCACATGCTTTAGAACAGCTAAACTCCTGCACCACAAGTACTGAAGCCCAGCCTAGAGCCACACTCCGTAAGTCCGGAGGCTGTGTGCTGAAGCCCCTGAAGCCCGAGTACCCGGAGCTTGTGCTCTCCAGCAGGAGAACGGTTTGACTCTCCAGCAGGAGAACCGCCTCAGTGGGAAGCTCGCATACCACAACAGAGACCCAACGCAGCCTAAAAGGGGGGAGGTGATGTAAATACATTTATATATGTTATTTTAACTGGTAACTTTAGAAGAGAACAGAAAAGTAAAAAAAAAAAAACCTATAATTCTACCACTTTAAGAACTTGACACAAAAAAGCAGAAGTCTCCTCTCTTTGTTCCTCCTTTTTACACCTACGTCCAGAGGTTACAACCTTTAACTGTAGCTATACCTCCTTCTGGGCTTCCGTACATTTTTAGGTGTGTTCACATGGGTTGGTGACTTCCCAGGTGGCTCTAGTGATAAAGAACCTGCCTGCCAGGAGGCGTAAGAGACATGGTTCACTCCTGGGTCAAGAAGTTCCCCTGTAGGAGGACATGCAACCCATTCCAATATTCTTGTCTGGAGAATCTCATGGGCAGAGAAACCTGGTGATCTACACTCCATAGGGTCACAAAGAATCCTACTCAACTGAAGCAACTGAGCAGGCTGGGTCAGTAGATTTACGTGATAAAGACATTCAGTTAAATTTGAATTTCAACAAACCACAAAAAGTTGGTTGATATAAATATGTCCTTTATATTGCAAGGGACATATTTAAACTAAAACTGTATCTGTTGGTCACACTTAACCCAGTGCCCTGTCTTTTATCTGCCCACCATCACACAGACATGTTCACACATACATGAATATACACACTTTCCTTTTATCAAAGTAGAGTCAAACCGTATGTGTTACCCTAAGGCATGTTCTTTTACTTATTAATTTATCTAGATAGCGTGTTAGAATTACCCAGGTTATTTCCAACAGCTGCTTGTTATTACATTGTAGACTCATCCCAATTTATTAAACTATTCCCTTCTAGGTAGACATTTTAAGTGGGTTTTTTTGTTGTTGTTTTTTACTCTTTCAGACAAAATAGCATTGAGCCTCTTGGTATTGACTTATTCTGAACTGTGCTGTTGGTTCTGTTGAGTGAATTCCTAGAAGTGGAATTGCTGGGTCATAGCACATTGTCAAAACATGGTTTGTTCATTACCTTCAAACTGTTCACTGAACAGCGGAGGAGGCCACGTGCACCTGGGGTACCTGGGCGGGTGGAGTCAATCCTGGTGGGAGGCACCTTGTTGACCTCACAGAATCGGCCTCCTTTCTGCTCCACCAGGACTGCTGTGAGACCAGGCACTGTGGTTCTCCAGCCGAGCAGAGCACCTGCCCTCAGAGCTGGCCTGGGACACAAACTTAGACTAGTTACTATGAGTTTACTCATGGGGTGGCTGTGAAGGTAAAGAAATAGTGTATGTAGAGTGCCTGGGTTAAAAAAACACACGTGTAAAATGCTCCTTTGTTTTTGTCACCCCACTCGCATTTCTAAGTTCTTCCTTAGCATCGAGGGGCTCTTTTCTGGGGAGGAAGATATCCTGGTTACAGAAAAGTAGGGTATATTCCCTAACAGAACTACACCTGAGTGCTGTGGGACGATAGAAGGGGACACCAGGCTGAGCCTGTGGGTGTGGGAGGTTTGCTCAGGACTTGGCCAAGATCTTCTTAAAGTAAGTCCTGGAAGACAGATGGCAAAGAATCAGATGGACAGGATATGTGCGTTGTGGAGCAGGACAGTGGAGGGACTTCCCAGACACAGGGAGTAGCATTGCAGAGGGACAAAGATACTACAGAACTAAGCATCTTCAGGGCATAGGAACAGCTGGAAATGCAACCAGAGGCAGTTCAGGATCAGACATGGAAGTGTTTTAGGAAGCAGCCAAGTTCTGCCTTTGTCTTAGAGTGAACAGTAGGTGACTTCTATACAAAGAAGGTTTCCATTTCAGAAATATCATTTAGTTAACATTATGGAGAAGAGAGAAGATTTAAAACGCCTGCTTAAATCTAAAGACAGGGGCTGTGTTGGGACACAATGTTAGGACACAATGCAGTCATACAGACAAGAGATACTGGCAACTGGATAAGGAAGATAGAATTTGAAAGGTTTAAGAACCACATTACTAGGACTGGTTGGGTGGAGAGAAGGGATCTAAAATGTCTTATCAGATTTGTGGATCAATCAGTCATTTGGCACAGTGGGGCCAGTATTTAAGATAAGAAATGCAGGCTGCAAAGTTTGATCACAGTGAAGAAACTGTATTGCTATCTGAGGACATACTAAGATCAGTTGCTGTGGAATATTCTAGAAAAGACGAGCAGGAAGCATTGATGTTTGCATGTCTGACACTCAGGGGACAGGTCCCATCTGCCAGTATGACTTTGGATGCTCAGAATATAACTGTTGGAGCCAGGAATGAGTGAGGTGAGGAGGTGAAGGCAGAATTTAGAATTTAAGATTCTTTTGAGACACATGACTGGAACCCCAAACAGATGCTGCATGTTTGTGGTAACTGTTGTGGACAGCAAAAGGGAGCTTGCCAGAGAACTAGAGAAGGTGGCACTGAGAGCCCAGGTGGAACTGGAGACTAGGACAGGTGGCCATTCCCAGTCTTAACCATTGAAGTCGGGATGGGCAGGTGTTTATTGAGGTGAGGCCTTGGAGGATCAGTGGAAGATGATTTTTGTGGTTCCTGGAAAGAGAATGATCCAAAAAGCTAACTGGGAATTTTAGGTGGGCCGGGAAAAAGATTTCAAGACTAGAGGGGTGTGTTCAAGACCATCATCCTCACAGTGAGGGAAGGAGAGGATGGGGTGAATTGAGAGAGTAGACTGACGTGTACACTGCCACGTGTAAAGTGGAGAGCTGGTGGGAGGTTGATGTACAGCCCAGGGAGCCCAGCCTAGCATTCTTTGATGACTTTGCGGGGTGGGATGGGGGTGGGGGGTGGGGGTGATATTCAAGAGGGAGGGGACACACATATACTTAGAGCTGATTCACTTGGTGGTTCAGTGGTGGAGAACCTGCCTGCCAGGCAGGAGATTCAGGTTCAATCTATGGGTCAGAAAGATCCCCTGGAGAAGGAAATGGCAAAACACCTTGGTATTCTTGCCTGAAGAATTGCATGGACAGAGAAGCCTGGTGGGCTGCAATCCATGGGGTCACAAGGGCTGGACACGACTGAGCGACTAAATCACCACCCTGTGTCGTACAGCCAAAACCCAAACAACATTGCAAAACAGTATCCTCCAATTAAATTTTTTTCCTAAAAATAATAATAATAAAAAAATAAAAGACCATGATCCTGTGTTTAGGGGAGCGGCATCCTTAAACCAGAACAACACTCGCTCTGTAGAATTTACCCGTGCTTAGTACCTGAGTGCTCCTAGGGCTAAGAGCTTCCTAGGCTTGGCACCACCCGCCTTTCCCTGTACACTTCCTATTGCCGTTGTTTATTTGAGCACTAACTTGCTGAATTCTTTGTGCAGTAAGATAGTCATTGGATTATGAACTAAGTGTTGGGTGTTCTGTTTGCTTTCGCCTTTGCGAATGCTCTTCCGTTCCCTTTAGCCTAAAGATCCCCTGTTTTCTCTTGGCCTCCCTGCTTTTTGTGTCTAGATATGACCACCCAGCGTCTCTTCTTCCTGTCCATGGAAGAGCTTATTAGCCAGGAGCATTTGTTCCTCCTTCCCCTGGAGACGCATTTGCCGCCTCTCTGCTAACAGGCTGCCAGCTTAAAAACTCAGTCCTTGAAACAACACGAACTAGCAACTGCTGAAGCGCTGCCTCTTCTGAGCCCCCTTAAACAGCTGTGCACGCGGCTTGACCCAGAACAGATAATACACACAGATGTGGTTATGGGGGGGAGGCATGAACACTGTCAAGGTGGTGTTTTCGGCTTCTCACCACTGCAGGGGTCTCTTCTCTTTTTCGAGGAAGAGGTACATTGTGGTAAGCAGTGTTTTATGACCTATAATAAAAACCCTTGTAAAGACCATTTTTTTGACCCAGAGAAGCTAAGTGTTCTTTTCGCTCCCCTCCGCCTCTCTGTATTGAAATGCACACAGTTCAGCATTAATGCACAACATAATGTCCCAAATTCTCATTCTTATTTAAGCTGGGAACGAAACCAAAGTTAATTATGTAAGAAAATCCATCAGGAATGTGTTTCCCTACTTAATAGTATCTTCTGAACAAATATGTTGATTAAGTAAAAAACTATATTGCATTTTATAGCATATTGTGATTATCTCATGGAAACACCCATAGGACCATTTGAGGGAACCTCAACAGAAAAGTCAGTCCCCAGGAATGGTTAAAAAGCAACTTGAATCCACCTTAGAAAGTTGGGTCTCATACAAAAAGAGACATGAAATACATTCAGTGAATAACAGATGATTTCCAAGGACCCTTCAGGACCTAAAATGCTAGCAATCTTTAGTCTTCCAAAATTAAGAACAGGCACCATAACACTTGATTTAAATAAACTAATAACTGCTTTAAAGATGTATCCTCTAGTACATACACAGTAGTGTTTGTTGACCTTGGTGGCTCCGTGGTAAAGAACCCGCCTGCCAATGCTGGAGACACAAGAGACTTGGGTTTGATCCCTGGCTTGGGAGGATCCCCTGGAGAAGGAAATGACCACATCCTCCGGTATTCTTGCCTGGGATATCCCACAGACAGAGCAGCCTGGCGGGCTCCAGGCTCCAGAGTCGAACACGACTGAGCAACTGAGCACCACCACCACAATGACTGTTTGGAAAGTTGGAGATTGTTCATGTCCCGACTGGAGAAACTAGATGAGTCTAAACCTAGGGTGTTGCTGGACACCACTGCTAACGGCAGGACCTCTTCTTGATTTCGTGGCACCGGTTCTGAGCCAGGAAATTCACACAGTGTTTTTCATTCTCACAGCCGCCCTCAAGAGAGTGTTATCCCCATTTTACAGATGAGGAAACCAAGGCTGGATGTGAGGGAAGGGAAGATAGGGGTTAAGTAGCAGGCCCAGGCACCCAGTGTCTGACTTGGAGATGTAGCAGAGTCCTCAGCAGATGGCTCCCTAAAGTTGACCTCTGGAAACAAGCATTAACATACTGCATTCGTCTCTTGGATTGCCTTTCCCCTCTTCTTTTTCTAGTGTTCTGGTTCAGATTCCTGTTATCTCATGTCTTAGGTCTTTTTTTCCCCTTGTTTTGATTTTTCTACATTTAACAGTGAATATGCATTACATTTCTAATCAGACACTTAGACAGACACTTTTAGACAGTGAAGAGGAGGGAGGGATCCCATGTGAAATGCCGTGGCGGGATTCAGTTAGGAGTGGACCTTCTTATTGGTTGCGGCAAGTCAAGTGCTTATTGGTGATCTTGCAAGAGCCATTGGTTTCCGTTCACTGTATGGATGCGGTGTGGGTGGGGAATGAGAAGATGTGCACCCTGAAGACCGTTGGCTAAGGAAGGAAGGGGCTTTCTTGGGTTTTTTATGGTCGAGGGACAATAGAAAAGGAAGTCCCAGACACAGTAGGAAGGGCAGTGGTTAGTACAACGAGGGGCAGGAATGAAGGGGGAAGCTGGAATGAAGGAGGTTGAGCACAGGAGGAAGATGAACATTGCAGGGAAGGGAGGAAAGCTTTTCCACCAGGAGGTGAGGGAGAAGGGTAGATGCCAGTGTTCACCAACGGGTAGGTTGCGCCCAGGAAGTTGGTAGCATCCCTTGGTGGTCTGTGTTTCTCTCTCAAGTGGATTTCCTGCTAGTGTGCTCGGAGAAGGAAGAGAGATGATCAAGTAGAGGGACAGCAGTGAAAATTTCACCTACCGGGACACCACAAGAACTAAGTAGGGACCTGGGCGATTCCCTGGCAGCGCTGTTGACGTCAGGGTTAGAGACTGACTTCGTATTGATAGTAGACATGTATGTGGTCATTTTTCCCACTTAACAGCTCTCTGAAGCACAGGTAGAACAGCTGAGAAAGACAGCATTTGGGCTAATTGAGATTAATCTTTGCATAGAGGATGAGATAGAATGACCTTGGAACCAAAGAGGTAAGGAAATTGACAGATTTAACGAATGATGCTTGAAGAAGTTGCTTTCCAAGTTTCATTAATTATGCTAAGAAGTTTATGTGAATTTAAGTGATATTTGGACATCCAAATAAATGTAATTAAAGTGACTTTTCAATTTTTAATTAAAAAAAAGATCAGAGTTAAGTAATAACATGTTCCTGATTTTAGCCATGGGAGTAGATGGCACAGAATGGAATGGGGTTGAAAAAGTCCAAGTTTCCTGAAGCTAAAGGGGTTGGGAGGGGGTGTGTTTCATTGGGGAGTGGGGGTTAAATGAAAGGTAGTGACCTTAGCAGATTTTAGTTAATAAAATTTGAGCTGTTAGAATAATTTTCAGTTATTCTGAAAATTGTAAGAACAAGTTGACAATTGTTCTTACAAGTTGTAAGAACAATTGATGGCAAGTTGTAGAACACTCGATAGAGAAATGTCTTAAAGTAAGAGCACTGTTCTGAAGGAAATTCCCTGGCAGGCCAGTGGTTAGGATGCTCTGCTTCCACTTCAAGAGACTCAGGTTCAATCCCTGGTCAGGGAACTAAGATCCCGCAAGCCAATTTTTGGGTTTCCCTGGTAGCTCAGCTGGTAAAGAATCTGCCTGCAGTGTGGGAGACCTGGATTAAATCCCTGGGTTGGGAAGATCCCCTGGAGAAGGGGACAGCTACCCACTTCAGTATTCTGGCCTGGAGAATTCCATGAACTGTGTAGCCCATGGGGTTGCAAAGAGTTAGACACGACTGAGCAACTTTCACTTTCAAGAGCATTATTGGGCTTCCCAGGTGACGCTAGTGGTAAAGAACCCACCTGCCAATGTAGGAGACTTAAGAGACTTGGTTTGCCATCTCTGGGTTGGGAAGATCCCTTGGAGGAGGGAATGGCAACCGACTCCAGTATTATTGCCTGGAGAATCCCATGGACAGAGGAGCCGGGCGGTCTACAGTCCATGGGGTCGCAAAGAGTCGGACACAGCAAGCGACTTAGCAAGCAATCACGCAAGAGCATTATTGCCCTAGCTACAAGGCCAGTGGTGGGCAGCCCCAAAGTCGATCCTGCTATTCAGTGATGTCATCAGAGAGCAGACTCTTTCCCTCTTTACACGCTGGCATTGCCTGCGTGCAGATGGACTCTCCCTTTCCATGTCAAGGTGGTTGCTACAGTCTCAAGTTCATGCCCTCAAGAACAGCCTTTAGTGTAAGGTGTGCAGGTGGAGAGTGAGGGCTGGGGGATGAGGAGGCAGTACAGCAGGGAGTCTTCTGCAGTGGTATTATTAGGGGAAAAATAGTTTCTGAAATGTGCCTGTATGTCTCAGTAGCTGGAGCTGGGTCTCATGTCTGTCTCTGGATCCACTCCTAGCAAACAGGAATGTGACTGCCGTGGATCAGTCCTTCATGATTGGCACCCAACAATGTAGGCAAACAATCATATGCTCCACTCTTTGGAAAAGCAACGTCTCTAATGTAGTACCTCATTTGGAGAGGAGGGAAGTATGCAATGAGAGACAAGCTTTCAGATGAGGGAAGTGAGAAGGAAAATGCAGAAAGACAAAGTATTTTGTCCAGATGCAGTCATTAAAAAGCATACTCTTGGGGACTTCCCCAATGGTTTGGTGGTTCAGAATCCACCTTGCAATGCAGGGTTCGATCCTTGGTCAGGGAACTAAGATCCTACGTGCTGCTGAGCAGGTAAGCCCGCACATTCCTGAGCCCGTGGACCACAGCTCGAGAGTCCGTGGGCCACAACGAAAAATCTCACACAGCACACAACTGAGACCTGACACAGCGAAATGAATCAATTAAAAAAAAAACTTTTTAAGAAAAGCACACTGTTAAATTTTTTTTATTATGAAGTATATGTTTTTAAATGGGGAAATAGCCACAGTATATTGTTAAATGATTTTGAAAGGATCACAAAACAATGAGAAACCTAAGCACTTATACTTTGTATGTTCTTATTTATGCAATGCCAGTTCTTGTATCCCGATCTGAGGACGTTATAATCGACATTGCTGTTTGTAGTTTCAGTTCCCAGTGACTTCCCAGCGTGGGTTAGTAACAGCCATCCTGATGAGGTGATGATTCCTTCTCCCAGACAGCCCGTTTAGCCTCTGCACTGTCCCTCAGCCACCAGCGGTGTCTCCAGGCTTGGTGAACATCAGTCTCAGCTGGGGCTGAGCCTTTACTTTCTCAGCGTTATTGTCAGTTCCAGGACTGAATAATACATGTAGCTCCTTTTTTTGCTCTCTTCAGAATACGTATTTTGTTAATAAAATTTAGGCAGGAAATGACTTTTATTATGCTTTCATCCAGTTGCCTAGAAGCAGTGGAAGTAAGAGAGCCAACACCTGCAATGAGGGGCTTTGCCCTTGTTTCTGCTGAACCCCCAGGCCAGGCCTCCCGTTCCTCAGCCATCTCACCTTCCCCCTTTGGAAGCTGATGGCCCTTGACTTGTGGCTAATCTCCAGGGCCTCCCATTTATTCCTTATTTTCAACTTACCAGTTTTACTTTCCAGCTGATCTGAAGCTTTAAGGAATCCACTTTAACCCTCCTCATGCTTCTTTTGGAATTTGTTTTGCCCTTTGTGATTTGAGGTGAAGCATCCTGTGGGTTCTCCTGAGGACCAGAGTGAGCCCATTGTTAACACTGTGACTCGATCAGTGAAAGCAGGAGAAGCCACTGTCAGGCTTTGGAGTAGAGTACAGTGTAGACCGTACACCAAGCTTAATACAGTGACCTCAGGCAGATTCTCAAGCACAGAAGTGGAAGGAGTGAGTGAAGCCACTTGATAGACTGCCCAGGACCAGGATTTGTCATCCATTACTTCGTTGCTTATGCAGTAATATTGTACCACATTTTACATTGTACAGTGATTTTTTTTCGAAGATCCTGGGACTAGATTCAGCAGTCCACTTGTGGGCCTATGTAACCGAAATTATTGAAAGCAGAGTCACAAAGAGACACTTATATTTATATACCTACATTTGTAGCATATTCTTACAGTAACCAAAATAATACAAGTTCATCCTTCAGCAGATGAATGGATAAGCAAAATGTCATCAATCCATACAGTGGAATATTATTCAGCTTTAAAAGGAAGGAAATTGTGACTCGCCCTGCGACATGGATGAACTCTGAGGACATTACGCTAAATGAAATAAGCCAGTCACAAAAGCAGATACATTATAATTCCACTTACATGAGGTATCTAGAGTAGCCAGCTTCATAGAAACAGAGAGTAAAGGAGTGGTTGCCAGGGTCTAGTGGGTACAGAGTAGAGTTTCAGTTTTGCAAGATAGAAAAGTTCTGAAGATTGGTTATCCAGCAGTTTGAATATACTTACTACTAAACTCTACACTTAAAATTGGCTAAGGTGGGAAATTTTCTGTATATCTTACCACAATTAAAATTTTAAAATATATACTTGTAATCAACAAAAAGAGGAAAAGGAGATCCTGAGACTAGCCCTCACTGTTGTCAGTAGTCCTCTGCTTTATGATTTTATCATCATGTGATCTTTTACTTCTATTCTTATAGTAGTGTGTAGTGTTAGTCACTCAGTTGTGTCCAGCTCTCTGTGACCCTCTGGACTGTAGCCTGCCAGATTCCTCTGTCCTCCTAGGCAAGAATACTGGAGTGGGTTGCCATGCCCTCTTCCAGGGAATCTCCCCAACCCACGAGTTGAACCCGACTCTCCTGCACTGCAGGCAAGTCCACATGCTATTTAGTTTAGTGTTGTTAAAAAAAAAAAAGCAAAAACCTTTGTTATGTTCATCTGTGAGATTCCTCTAACATCCTTCATAAGAAACAAACTGGATAGGAGATCTTTGTACAAAACAACAAATCGTTTATGAAGACGCTTCTGTTAAAACTTGGATAACAAATTTGAAAAGACTGTGGTTTATACAGGAGAAAAAAAAATGATGAACTTTGTACAAGCTGTCTGTGTCTTAATTGTTTAAATCAATAAACTACTGACATGTTTTTGGTGCTGAAACCTGAGGATGTGAATACCCTGCTTAGATTTAGGTAGATATATCCAAAGATCCACAGCTGTCTATTGAGAGCTGTCATGTCTGTGGTTTACTTTATGGTATGTAAGTCGGTGTTCTAAGTATCTTTTGAAACTAATTCTTTTGTCGCTGGGAAAAAAGGACCCAATGGTAAAACTTTTTCCCATTAGAAAAGCTTGAAATAGATTTTCAGTTTGCTTGTTTGTTTTGTTTTCAAAGGAATAAGAGAATTGGAGCTCTAGGACATCTAAGAGAAACTAATAGTTTTTACAAGGCTTTGAAGACTCCTGGTGTTCAGACTGAAGTCCAGAGTCTTTTTGAGGGAGTTGCCAAGGATGAAACCCCATCTGAAGTCGCTAGAAGCCAGACTTCGTTCCAGGATGGTGTCCTGTTGAAACAGGCTCCCATGTCACATGTTTCAGAAAGACAGAGTGAGGGCCCCCAGTGACTGTTTATCATTAGTGGGACTAGACATTCAAACCTTTTATACCAGAACTGGGCACTGTAACATTAAAAGGTTTTAAACCTATGTTTAACTTAATTGGCAGTATCCGTAGTTTCATTGCATTGCGTCACTGGGATTACTGTGAAATATTTGAGTCTTGTATAAGACAGATTAATTTAGATTAAAATCTTGAGGAGCTAATTTAAGAGTATGTCTCATGATACTATAAATTGAGGTGGAACAGATAATAAGCTTAAGTAGAGAATCCTTTGAGATGTCTTTGATCAAAGTACTTGCGATTCTGAAGGAAAGGTGTTTTTTTTCCTTTCTTTGTTTAGTGTTACAGTTTATTCATTCATATAATTGTCAGAAATTGGGACCAGAGTTCTTATTCTTATTTGTGAACAGAGTTACAAGTCCATCATGCTCCAGTCCATCAATGCATTGGAATTAGTGAAGGAAATGAGATTTTTGGCAATTTTTTAAAAAATCATTTACTTAAGGTCTGCTAGTTCGAAACTCTAATTGTATGTTGGACATTGCAGGTTTAAAAGAAAACTCAGTTTGCTCACCAAAAAAAATTAAGTAGCCTGATAAAATCTAAAGAGTGGTAATTCTTGCATAGAACCAACTCTTTATACATAGGTATCATTTACATGGAATCAAACGTTAGACCAGTATATGTGTTCTCACTGCCTAAACTGCTCTTTCATATGATGTTAACAAGTCATTTTTATCTACATTTGCCTTTAAATAGAAGAGAACTGCACTCTTAGGATAAGTAGCAAAATAACACAACCTAAAACCAAATAATAATGATTATGGCATAGAAGGAAAACTATGCAGCCACTAAAAATCATGCTGTATAAAAAAGTTACATTTTAGAAGAATTTTGTTGAAGTGGCAAAATATTCACAATGAATTGTTAAATCTTTTTAAAGCAACTATAAAATGTGTACCGAATAATAACAATTTCTATTTTAAAATATGTGTTATGTTTGTATATTAATGTTATATATATTGATATATAATATATTTTATATACAATGCTTCAGTATTAAATAGAATTGTAATATATTTACACCTGCAGATATACCAGTATCTGTTTAAAAGATGTGAAAGACAAAGTTATTTAACAGTAGAGTTTTCTCTGTTTTCTGAGTGGTGGGGTTTTGCACAATTTTTTTTCTTCCTCTGGATTTTTAATGAATTTTTAAAAAATATTTCTACATGCATTAAGCATGGACCAATTTTATAACTAAGAAAAATATAGTATGTGCTATGAAGTGAAAGTCTCTTAGTTGTGTCTGACTCTTTGTGACCTCATGGACTATACAGGCCATGGAATTCTCCAGGCCAGAATACTAGAGTGGGCAGCTGTTTCATTCTCCAGGGGATCTTCACGACCCAGGAATCAAACTGGGGTCTCCTGTGCTGCAGGCGGATTCTTTACCAGCTGAGCTACCAGGGCTGTATAAATACACAAATGAAAGCAGTATACATGTATTTAAACTCAGGTGGCTCGGTCAGTAAAGAATCCACCTGCGATTCGGGAGACCTGGGTTCGATCCCTGGGCTGCAGAGATCTCCTTGGAGGAGGGTATGGCAACCCACTCCAGTATTCTTGCCTGGAGAATCCCCAAGGACAGAGGAGCCTGGTGGGCTGCAGTCCATAGAGCTGCAAAGAGTCGGACACGACTGAGCGACTAAGCGCAGCACACAGTTCAGGCTTTTTATAAATTTAGATGGGCCTTATTAGTAATTACTTGGTTCAGATTTTTACATATTTATTCTACTCATTGGCTGCTTACACTGTTTGAACACTGAACCGTGAATCAGGCACATTTCTTCTTGGTACTGTTTGAAAGGGCTGGTGCTCAGTGTATAAGAAGCTGAAGATGGCAAGACCGCGTGACATGACTTCAGCAGGTCAGGTCATGCTGCTGAAAGCCCACGGCTTACAAGTCGTGCATGCGTGTGCTTCCAATAAAGACTTGTGTGCCACAGAAGGTTACTTTGATTAACATCTTGTGCTTCATTTTCACACTCTTGTTTATTCATTGCAAGTTGCTTGACCCTCAGTGGTTCTTAAGTCCTGGACAGCTGTCCCTCCACAGTGCAGTCTCATCTTTTCATCTTTGGAAACTTAGAAGGTAACCCCGGCTGGTTCATCAGATCCATTTAGGTGGAGCTCAGAAAGAATTCCAGCTCACCTGTGTCATTGCACATCCCTACTCAGCGCTTGGTTCACTCACCTTGCTCTAGTTATTTCTGACGCGGTCTCCCCTAGGAAACGGGACACTTCAACGATTGATCATTTGTTTCCTGCAAACTACACAACTTCTTCACACGCATTACTTGGTTTAAATCTTGTCTTATGAAAAGTAAGCCCCATTTTCTCCTTTTTATAGGGGAAAACTAAGGCCTTTGGTTTTGAATAAGCCAGGAGCTAAAGATAGAACTCCCTGAAGAAAATACCAATACTATAAGCCAGTAAGCAAATACAGCCCAACTGATGAATAAGTGTCCACACCACCCCTCCCAGCTCTGAAGCCCCTGATGCTGCCTAAGCTTTTTTCTGACCCTTACAAGGGCCGAATTAATTCCATCCTCCCTTTATATGCCAAACTCATAATTCTCACAGTATTATGTGGGGTGGAGGGGGTAGGTCAGTCTTAGGAACCTCCAGATTTCAAAGGGTCATATCATGTTCACTATCTTAAGTTCCTGCCATCCGACACTTTCTGAGTTTAAAATATCGTATCTGCTTTTATACGTTCTAAAATCAGAAGAGGGTGTGACGTTGGTCCAGATGCCTCCACGCTGGCTGATTCTGTCAGCGCTTTACAGACAGTGATCCTATGCAGTAGGTTTTGTCACTTTCCTGTTTTTACGGGCAGAAAAAGTGAGGCTTGGTGAGGTTAAACTGCTTACCTGGTTTACCATACTTGTATGGTCATTGATCTAATAAAGGAGTGCCTTGGGAATTAAAATCCAGTTTTCCTGGACTCTGGTTCAAATCAAGACTCTGTTTTCATTGCTAGTGCTGTTGCTTTGGGCTAATTACATACACCTACTATGTATCAGCTTAGTACACCTACTATGAACCTGTGAAATGGGTTCATAATGTTATTTACCCCAGTGCTGTGGTATGGATTAAGTGCATTACTAAAGCAGTACTTGACACATAGTGACTGCTGAAAAATAGGTGCTATAAAAATATTAAGAACTACCATTGCTATTACCATTGTTTACTGGATTTTACTTGTTGAAATCATGAGTTAAGTCATATAAAAGTATGTGAAGTGAAAAATGTCCCTCTCTTGCCAACTACTTTCTCTCCCCACCATTAACCCTGGACACTGGTTTGGAATATGTATATCCTTCCAGAATATTTCCTATGTCATCTGAAACTTTTTTTTCCCTAGTATTTATTTGGCTTCTCCAGGCCTTAGTTGCAGCACATTGGATCTTTAGCTGAGGCATGTGAACTTTTTAACTGTGATATGTGGGATCTAGTTTCCTGACCAGGGATTGAACCTGAGCTCCCTGCATTGGGAGTGCAGAGTGTTAGCCACTGGACCACCCGGGAAGTCCCTGAAATTATTTTTAAATCATCCTTTCATTAATAAAATATGGGTTGAGAGTGACACTTTCTGTAGTAATGTTGAGCATGGGAGAATGGAGCGGTAGAAAGGGGGACAGATTCATTCATTCAGCAGGTATTTATCCAGTGCTTTGAATGCACCAAGCACTAGTGTTAAGGACTGAGGATCCAGCAGGTTGAATTTCTCTTTTGGCGATTGATGGATTGTTTTTCGGTTTTATTTAGGATATGATGTTCCAGCTTCTCCGAGGCCTGGACTTTCTTCATTCTCACCGAGTGGTGCACCGTGATCTAAAACCACAGAACATTCTGGTGACCAGCAGTGGACAAATAAAGCTGGCTGACTTCGGCCTTGCTCGCATCTACAGTTTTCAGATGGCTCTTACCTCGGTGGTGAGTGAGAAAGTACTGTTCTTTCGTTCAGCTCCATCTTCCTCTCTGGAATGACAGACTGCCCCCCTCCCGGGCCCCGAACGTTACTACTGCCTGTGGCCAGTCTGTGGACAGAATGTCTTTGCGCTTTTTATATGGTAGGCGGTAGGAAGAGGGTGTTCTGCTTCCAACTGCAGACACATCCGGGCTGGGCTTGTTGTGGACAGAACCCATTGCAGAAATAAACTGTTGCTTCTTAGCCACTAGAAAGGAATCAGTTACAAGTTTCCCAACGGTTTTGCCATATGGCTTTTTGCCATAACCACTGTTTTCAGCGCTGCATATGTAGTGTCTGGGGAGTCCCAGCTCAAGGTCAGGGAGGAGAGAGCACCAAGAACATTTCCCTATCCAAGTTTGGGGCACAGCCAGGTACCGGCACAGGTGTGTGAAGCACTGCTGTGAGGCTGTGGTGTCGCCTGTGAAGAAGAGACTGGATTTACAGCGGACTTGGGTGATCCATGAGCAGGCAGCGCCACCCTGCCGCGTGACGGCTTGCTCCAGCCGACACACAGAGCGCAGACCCACAGGCTCTATTTTGGTGAAGGATGACAGTTGTAATAGTCTGTTTTTTTTGTCTCATGCAGACATAAAACCATAATAGCTGCTGACTTTGGTTAGCTTCTGTTTCTCCTAATGTAGTTCATTGTTTCCGAGATGAATTTTGGTGAAAATGCACCCAAAATAGACAACAGCAGCCTCAAAGTAAACACTAATAAACCCTTGTCTTTGAAGGGCCTGTTTTACATACAGCAAATTCATGCATAGATTTTTTTTTTTTTTTTTTTAAAGCCAGGGAATGTCCCTTTGCTGGGCTACTTATTCCGGGCAGGATGTGGACGTGTGGATGTGGGCTCAGAGAATCCTTTTGATTCCATGAAGACTACAAACATTGCCCCCAAGCTTTAGATTAAGCCTTAAGTAAAAGAATCTTCATGGGTCAATAGGTCATTGTCTATGTGTTAACCATCTTTTTTTTTAAATTTATTAATTTATTTTAATTGGAGGCAAATAACTGTACAGTATTGTGGTTTTTGCCATACATTGACATGAATCAGCTATGGGTGTACATGTGTCCCCATCCCAAACCCCCCTCCCACCTCCCTCCCCATCCCATCCCTCTGGGTTGTCCCAGTGCACCAGCTTTGAGTGCCCCATTTCCTGCATCAAACTTGGACTGGTCATCTGTTTCACATATGGTAATATACAGGTTTCCAGATGGTAACGAAGAGCCTATATGCGAGACAGCAAAAGAGACACAGATATAAAGTCTCTTTTGGACTCTGTGGGAGAAGGTGAGGGTGGGATGATTTGAGAGAATAGCATTGAAACATGTATATTACTGTATTGTCCATCTTTTAGCATCAAAGTGGTTCTCAGTCAAGGGTGGTGCTGGAGGGAGGGGGGAGGGGAAACATGGTTGAGAAATGTATGACGGCATCTTTGGTCATCATAACAACTTGGGGGGTGGAGGCGGCTGCAAGGTGGCTAATATTCTGCCTAGCAAAGAACTGCCTCCGCAAATTCCAGTAATGCCCCAGCTGAGAAGCAGAAATTCAGGAGGGGAGTTGGAGATTCTCAGAGAGAACTTGCCTTAGAAAAACATTCAATTTGCAAAAGTATTCTGCTTCCTCATCCCCAAAATACAGATGCTGGAACTTGGTCCATGTCAGATCACATGGTTTCCCAGTGTTCTACACGATATCTAGGGCAAGAGAGGTTTTTTTTACGGAAGATTCCTTTGAATGCATCTCCATTGTTGAGAGATAAGCATTCTTGTTTCCTGTTTGCCCATCATACACTGTCACTTTTGAGAAGAGTGGGCACAAAATGGCGTTTAAAGGACACGTCTCCGATTTGGGTGGTGTCAAGTGAGCCCTTGTATGCTTATATAATCGCACCAGAAAGGGCTGAGTCTGTGTGTTTCCCCAGTGGGAAGGGTGAGGTAGGCTGCGGCTTCCCTAGGAAGTAGTTTTGTATGTTGTTTCGGGGCCCTAGGGAGAAGCTTGAATAGGCTTTGCTATCTGGACAGATGATGGAAAGAATTGGTCTCCTTGGGTAGATTAATTGAAGGAAGGATGAGCCATAACTGAGCCACTTTATTTTAATCCTCCCTCAACGGGGCACTGAAAACCATAAATAAAAACAGGAAACCCAGTTGGGTTTGTTTTTATTTTTTTTTTCTTCTTAAATTTGAGGAATGATAGCCCAGCTTGTGCGTAACACCAATTAACATTCCATTCTCACTGAAAGTTGATATGTTCAGACAGGAAAATGGAGACAGATGATTTCATACAGAAAAGAGGAAAGGCAATCATAAATACCTGATTTTTCAGTATCTAGCTTATACTGCATACTCTATACTTCTTATGTGGCATAAAATAATTCTTATGTGACATAAAATAAAAAAGATTAGCAATCAGAAAAGACACTGGGACAAATTGAGATTTTACTTGAAACAGTAATAGCTGAAATTTAATGTTAAAAATAAAGAGTATAATTCCTGTAGAATGCTGCATTGAATTTTTTCCCCACTGTTCAATATTTTTCTTTTTAAGGGAAAATCCATTTCTATAGTAATACACTGGTTTACATACACATGGTGACACGTAGGCTTGAAATTGTTTTTTTCAGACTGAACTGGTGTGGCTTTTTTTTTTTTTTTGCATTTCTCAAGGAGAAAAAGACTACACTCCACTTCCTGGAAATACGCATATTTTAGTGGGTTATGTCATACAGGAACTGGGAATCAACTTGATTTGTGGAATGTTAAAGAAATTACAAGTTAACTGATTCGAAACTGACATTTTACAACCATGAGAAATGCTAATATATTACTTCTGTTCTACAGCCTGACTCAGATTTCCCCTTTTGTTACCCCCTGTAGAAATTAATCCCACCTCCCTCCCACATTATTTCCAAAGAAACATCTTATTAATGCCTTTCGTAAGACTGTTTTCTGTCTTGTTTGTAATTATTTAGGGATTTTGCTGATCAAGCTGTAAGTTCCTGAAAGGAGTTGGCCTTTTGGGTAGAAATTAATAAGGACAGTCATAAGTCTGGACTCTAGTTGTGGCTGAAGTTGGTATAACATAGGGCCAAACGATCTGGTTTGGCTTGTCTTCATCTGATAAGGGAGGCTTATGTGCCCTTAGGTTTCCCTGGTGGTTCAATGGTAAAGAATCTACCTGCCAATGCAGGAGACTCGAATTCGATCCCTGGGTCAGAAAGGTCCCCTGGAGATGAAAGTGGCAACTCACTTCAGTATTCTTGCCTGGAACATCCCATGGACAGAGGAGCCTGGGGAGCTACAGTCCAGGGGGTTGCAAAGAATCAGACACGACTTGGTAGCCCAACAACAATAAAGTACTCTTAACTGGGTGCCTCCCGCATGACACAAAGGTGTCTTAGGAAGAATTGGGTTCTTGCTATTCAGTATATAGTCAGGTATGTACATGTAACCTCAAAGGGAAAAGTGGTTTATACTTGTTTCTTTAAATGGTGCAGAATCAAGATGTGGATGGCTTCAGCGAAGACCTTAGAACCAGGCAGAAGGGTCCCCTGGCCTGGTTTCACAATTTGGAGGAGCCAGCACTGGCCCTGCTCTAAGGAGGTGCCTTAGAGGTACTGGCACCTCCCTTGATGGGGACAGAATCCAGGTACCTCTCAGAGTCTGAGACCCCCATGCTCAGCCAGCCAAACGCAAGGCATTGGAGTTCCCTGACCGAATGGGAATCGCCCAAGCCCTTCTCTTCTTCCTAAAAGCACATCGGGCCACCTGGGTGCTCACCACACACCTAAGGGGCAGTAGCTTGCAGACGTTGGGCAGGATGGGGACACGCAGATGGGGGTGGCCGTAAACACATACGTGAGGCCTCTTGCTCTGCAGGGAGGAGCTGGGGAGGTGAGGAAAAGTGAGGCCCATTATACTCAGAGCCTGGTGAAGAACTGTTTTCTGAAACCCTGAAAACCAAAATCGGCGGGCTGTATTGAAGTAACTACATTTGTGGGAAACCAGGGAATAGATCAGAGGGAGCTTCTTTCCATTGAACGTAAGTGACCTGTGTGAATCATGCCACATGCGGTTGTCTATAATCTTATGGCAGATGGATTTAGAATACAAGCATACCTCGTTTTATTGCGCCTCGCTCTGTTGCATTTAGCAGATGTTGCGTTTTTTTACAAACGGGCGTTTTGTGGTGACCCTGCATCACAGCACCGTTTTCCAACAGCGTTTGCTCACTTCGTGTCTCTGTGTCACTTTTTTGTAATTCTGGCAGTATTTCCAACTTTCTCGTCCTTAGATTGAATGTTTGTTGTGGTGGTCTGTGATGTTACTATTTCAAAAACAGTATGAGTGCAGAAGGCAGCATTTCTTAGCAATAGTTACTTTTTAATTAAAGCATGTACATTTTCAGGGCGTGCCAAGTGTCACAGTGGTAAAGAATCTGCCTGCCAGTGCAGGAGACACAGGAGACGTGGGTTCAATCCCTGGGTCGGGAAGATCCCCTGAAGCAGGGCATGGGGATCTTGCCTGGAGAATTCCATGGGCAGAGGAGCCTGGCAGGCTACAGTTCATGGGGTCTCAAAGAGTCATACAACACGAGCAAACATGCACATATGGACTTTTTGTTTTGTTTGTTTTTTAATGTTTGTTTTAATTGGAGGATCATTACTTTACAGTATTTTGGTGGGTTTCGCCATACGCCATAGATCAGCCCCAGGTATACAGGTGTTCCCCCACCATCCTGAGCTCCCCTCCCACCTATGCCACTGGGTTGTCCTAGAACACCGGCTTTGAGTGCCGTACTTCATGCACAAACTCAGATTGGTCATCTGTTTTACACATGGTAATATACATTTCAATGCAGTTCTCTCAAATCATCCTACCCTCGCCTTCTCTCACTGAGTCCAGAAGTCTGTTCTTTAGATCTGCGTCTCCTTTGCTGCCCTGCGTGTAGGAACTTCAGTACCATCTTTCTAAATTCCATATATATGTGTTAATATACACTATTTGTCTTTCTCTTTCTGACCTACTTCACTCTGTATAATAGGTTCCAGGTTCATCCACCTCATTAGAACTGACTCAAATTGTGTTCCTTTTTATAGCTGAGTAATATTCCATTGTGTATACGTACCACAGCTTCCTTATCCATTCGTCTGCTGATGGACATCTAGGTTGCTTCCAAGTCCTAGCTGTTGTAAATAGTGCTGCGATGAACATTGGGGTACACGTGTCTCTTTCAATTCTGGTTTCCTTGGTGTGTATGCCTAGCAGTGGGATTGCAGGTCATTTGAGTGTTCTATTCTCAGTTTTTTAAGGAATCTCCACACTGTTCTCCATAGTGGCTGTACCAGTTTGCATTCCAACCAATAGTGTAAGAGGTTTTCCTTTTCTCCACACCTTTTCCAGCATTTATTATTTGTAGAATTTTTGATGATGGCCATTCTGACCCGGGTGAGACGGTACCTTATTGTGGTTTTGATTTGCATGTCTCTAATAATGAATGGTGTTAAGCATCTTTTCATGTGTTTGTTAGCCAGCTGTATGTCTTCTTTGGAGAAATGTCTGTTTAGTTGTTTTGCCCACTTTTGATTGGGTTGTTTGGTTTTTTTGGTATTGAGCTGCTTGTATATTTTGGAGATTAATTCTTTGTCAGTTGTTATGTTTGCTATTATTTTCTCCCATTCCAAGGGCTGTCTTTTCACCGTGCTTGTAGTTTCCTTCATTGTGCAAAAGCTTTTAAGCTTAGTTAGATCCCATTTGTTTATCTTTGCTTTTATTTCCATTACTCTGGGAGGTGGTCATAGGCGATCTTGCTGTAATTTATGTCAGAGACTGTTCTGCCTAACACATACACATTTTTAAAGACATAATGCTATTGCATTCTCAGTAGATTATGGTTGTTGGTTGGTTGGTTGCTAAGTCATGTCTGACTCTTTTGTGTGTGTCTGCTCCCTTAAAATCATTCAAGTGCCTGATCATGACAGCACACACATCATGCTCCCTGTATTGTGTGAGACTGCTTTGAGAGCCGTTTAGAGCAGAGCCAGGGTTGATGTTTTTATATCCAGATGTAATTGCCACATCTATACAGTTAGAGTGAGTCACTCCCCAGGGCAGCCACCATGATGCCACCTGTGGATAGAGAGAAGGCTACAGCTTAAAATGAGCTTGTTCCTTTTGGGGCATCAGTAACTTCTCATGCTGGGATGAAGTCCAGAATTGGCCTGCCATAAACCAATTTCTGTTCTTCACTGAACAATAAGTTTTACAGTGCCTTTTCAGTGTTTTGGGAGGGCCTTTATCCAATCATTAGACAAATGGGAGAATTAGCATTTTTCCTCCAAATGCCTGTGCCTAACACACAGTTTGGAGGGGAAAAAATCTACTTTGTACCATATGGAAGAATGAGAATATTCTTCTGTCTTTTCAGTGACTTAATAAAAATTCTCACTAAGTGAATCACATTCTCCTTCTCTAAAGTTCCTTTTTTCTATATTATTAAAGGATATATGTATTCATATGAAAGCACCTTCCTCTCTGTAGAAATAAAAGATAACAACTAAATAGTAAACATGGGAAGACTTTTTTGATAGTTATACAGATTACAAAAATTCACTTGGGGATTTTTTTTATATGAAACTGGTAAGACTCCCCAAATTGCCATATTTAAGATCACTCCACAAGAATTATTTGATACAAGAATTAGAAAAAGACCCAATTGCTTACATCATCTCCTTATGCCTCTGTTGATTTTCCTCTTCCAGCACCCACATGGGTAGAAGTTTCAGGCAAGCATGTGTGCTAAGTCACTTCACTCATATCCAACTCTTTATGACCCCATGGGCTGTATAGTCCACCAGGCTCCTCTGACCATGGGATTCTCTAGGCAGGAAGGCTAGAGTGGGTTGCCACGCTCTCCTCCGGGGGTCTTCCCGATCTAGGGATCAACTCTTGAGTCTCTTACTCTCCTCCTTTGCGCCACCTCGGAAGCCCGTGGGTAGTGTTTAGTAAACACTAAAGAAGCCTTGTGGATTCAGAAACTCTTTGATAATCCTAGGGTAGAAAGTTAATGGAGTTGCGACTTTCAGTCAACAGATACTGCTCGCTTTCCACGTGCCAAGCACTGTCGGTAAATCCAAGGGACCGTGGGGTACGGAAGTGGACGAGGCCTGGCTCTCATGGAGCTCAAAATGGGGAGGCAAATCTTAATCAATTAGTCATGCCAAGAAGTGTAGAGTTAGAAACAGAGATAAGTGCAATAAAGGAGAAGGGCAGAATGCTGCAAGGCCCTCGGGTCAGGGAAGCCCTCCATCCTCTCCCAGGATGGGAGATACTCAGAGAGGTCGCCAGCATCCTCCCTGGACGCAGGCCCTGTGGAGGTGCCCATCCTGCAGTCTGTGCTCATTTTGTCTGTTTCTGTTTGGGATAGCTCACTTGACAGCACCCAGTTGGCACCACCCAGCAGGCAAAGGAATGCCAGACCCAAGATCAGAGAACAATGTCATCTTTTACAGGAGAAAATAAATTGTTTATGCTTGTTTCCTCTCCGTGCGTGTTGTATTTACTATGGAGACCTGGCAGGGTCTGGGCCTCCTTGGGCAGCCGAGTTGCTCCCACAGAAGCCTGCAAAGCCTGCCAGTGCATACTGAGTAAATCAGAGCAAAGGCGTGAACCGAGTATAATGGAAAAAACCCACAGCCCGTCGCCAGGGCACCTCGGCGAAAGTGCAGGACACACCTCGCACGGCTGCCGTGGCTCCCGCCCCATCCGACCTCTGCTTGCCGTGACACAACCAGGTCTGTTCTGCGAACACTTCCAGCCGCCAGTACATGTTTCACAGCTAACAATGGAGCGTTTGTGCTGCTTTCGTTTTCACTTTCACCGGCGAGGGAAGTGGAGCACAATGGGGCAGTGCCCACAGCTTGGGAACAGGACACGTTTTTCCTTAGGATTCCCAGGGCTGGGTACGTGGAAAATGCCAGAGCCAAGACAAACATGAAAAGCCAGCCAGATCCTCCGTTATGCTTTCTCAGTGGCAATCAAACACATTTCGAGTCACCGTCTGATGGGGAGTCTCTGCCTGTGGGGTAAAGGCAGTGCTGTTGACCTCTGTGAGCACCTTCCCTGAAGAAAGAGCCTGTATTCCACACCGTGCAGGATGCTGCCATAGGTGGGCCTGCCAGAGTGTGTTTTTGCGGGTGCCTATCTCATCGCACCAAATGCTCTTGCTAAGTTCATCAGATGACTGCTTTCCTGGTTTGTAAAAGACAGACATTCATTTGACCCACCTAATGCCAACTCCTTCATAAGCGATCACTGTTGAGAACTAGTTCTGGACAAAAGCAGTTTAACTGTAATGCTACTGCCTGGCACGAGTTTTGCTTCCTCCATACATCTGTTCGGCCAGCTCATCAAGGTATGATATAGACAGGGTCTGCTTGTCACCTGCTTATTTCCATTCATCCTACCTGTGTCTACCCTGTGTGATGGCGTTCAAGCCTCAGAAGTAAGTTGAGTGATGGCTTAAAGGCTAGTCACTCAGTCGTGTCTGACTCTTGGTGACCCCATGGACTGTAGCCCGCAAGGCTCCTCTATCCATGGAGTTCCCCAGACAGGAATACTGGAGTGGATTGCCATTCCCTTTTCTGGGGGATCGTCCCGACCCAGGGATCAAAGCCTGGTCTTCTGCATTGCAGGCCCTGTCTAAGCCACAGGGGAAGCCCAAATCTCAAAAGCCTGACGCCAGGGTTGAGTGTAAAGACCAACCATTGTCTTAATGTTGAGGAGACCAAGTGCTTTAGAGAGGTTTTGCAAACGGGGTTTCTTAGGGATCCAGAAGCTGGAAAATTTTGGTTGCCTCTTCTATTTAATATTCTTATGGGAATGCACCTTCTGTGGTTGGTCAGGGGCTCATCTGTCAAACTGCATTTAATGGGATTATTCCATCTCCCCTAAATTCCCTTAGCTCAAATGTCCTGTCATGTGCCCTCAACAGAGTATGAGACACGGTCTTTAGAACTGAGGAGAAAACAATGTGTCTATAATTTGGATTTTTACATCCTCTCTAATTCTTAGGATACGCTTGCTTCCTTGTAAGGTAGGGAAAGATAAAAGTATCTTCAATTTGCTTGGGCTTGGCTAGTCTCCTAGTCCAAGTTCCTGAGTTGAGATGTGTCACTGAAATTCTGTTACATTGAAGACTGCCATTTTTACTCACTCACCTGCAGTGTTATACTATTTTAGTGTTTCCTACAGTGCCCTCCTGGCCCATGGGCAATCAGTCAGTCAGTTCAGTCGCTCAGTTGTGTCCGACTCTTTGCGACCCCATGAACTGCAGCACGCCAGGCCTCCCTGTAGGCCTCCTGCAGCACACCAGGACCTTCCTGGCACATGGTAGGCAATTGATAAACACATGATGAGTGAATGAAACAAATCCTCTTGATTCTCCATTATTTAAAGAATGAATTCCAACTCTGTAGCATGGCACGCACAGGGTTGTTTTTTGTTTGCTCTGTGTTCAGTTCAGTTCAATTCAGTTACTCCATCATGTCCAACTCTGTGACCCCACGGACTGCAGCACACCAGGCCTCCCTGTCCATCAACACCTCCTGGAGTTTACTCAAACTCATGTCCAGTGAGTCGGTGATGCCATCCAACCATCTCATCATCTGTCATCCCCTTCTCCTCCCACATTCAATCTTTCCCAGCATCAGGGTCTTTTCAGATAAGTCAGTTCTTTGCATCACGTGGCCAAAGTATTGGAGTTTCAGCTTCAGCATCAGTCCTTCCAATGAGTATTCAGGACTGATTCCTTTAGGATGGACTGGTTGGATCTCCTTGCTGTCCAAGAGTCTTCTCCAGCACCACAGTTCAAAAGCATCAATTCTTTGGCGCTCAGCTTTCTTTAAAGTCCAACTCTCACATCCATACATGACCACTGGAAAAACCAAAGCTTTGACTAGACGGACCTTTGTCGGCAAAATAATGTCTCTGCTTTTTAATATGTTGTCTAGCTTGGTCATAACTTTCCTTCCAAGGAGCAAGCGTCTTTTAATTTCATGCGTCTTTTAATCCCACTGTCTGCAGTGATTTTGGAGCCCCTCAAAATAAAGTCTGTCACTGTTTCCATTGTTTCCCCATCTATTTGCCATGAAGTGATGGGACTGGATGCCATGATCTTAGTTTTCTGACTGTTGAGCTTTAAGCCAACTTTTTCACTCTTCCTCTTTGCCTTTCATCAAGAGGCTCTTTAGTTCTTCTTCATTGATAAGCATTTAAAGATTTGTTGTTGATTTTAAACTCAGCCTTCAGCTAATGTTCCCAGTTGCCCACTGCATCACTCCCTGTTAGTCACTGGAGCTCTGAGGGAATAGCAGTTACACTTTGGATATCTGTTGGGGCAGCAAGTCCTAACCTTCAAATAATTACCATGCTTCATCCTCATTATTTGAGATCACAAGCCTTCCTACCCCTCCCCTACTTGTGCAGGTACATTTCCTGTATGGTGTGTTTAAATTAAGAATTAAGGTCTTTGGGGATCCTTAAAGGAACCGTAATGTTGTAGGAAAAGGTTGAAAGTGTCTGTGTTATTGTTTCCTTTAGTCATTTTATTTAGTTCACTTGGGTTTTTGAGAAGTGTAGGTACGTGTTTCTGTTAATCTGTATGTGGGTGCATGCCTGCTCAAGTCGCTTCAGTCGTGGCCAGCTCTTTGTGAGCCAGTGGACTGTAGCCCACCAGGCTCCTCTGTCCATGGGATTCTCCAGGCGAGACCACTAGAGTGGGGCACCATGCCCTTCAGCAGGGGATCTTCCCAACCCAGGGACTGAACCCAGGTCTCCTGTGTCTCCTGCATTGCCAGGCGGGTTCTTTACCATTGAATCACCTGGGAAGCCCTAATCTATATAGCTGTCTCCAAAAGTTCAGCTCAGACTTGCATGCAATCGCTTTGTTATGCTGGACTTTCTTTGATATTATATTGACTCTGTTGCTAATATTTCAAATGTGTTTCTCAACGATACTCCCTGGGCTGCTAAACAATGCCTCTTGCTGCTCCCACTTTCTGTTTTCCTTGTCTCTGCAGATTGAAGCACAGGGAGAGTGATGTTATGACACCCAGCATCATAAGGACAACGATGATTTTTAAGTCCCTCATAAATTTGAATGCTAAACTTTACAGTCGGCCGTGGAAGAATAGTCTACCTTCAGGTCTCAGGGAAACATCCAACTGAAAGGAGGGGAACGTGTAGGAGAATTTACTTTAGCACTGCTCATATATTTATTTTGAAGGCTGGCAGAATCTAAAAGTGGGGGCCATAAATTTAACCACTCAACCATAAAAAGCCCAAAATAAGGAATAAAAATCTCTCCTACTTCTAGGTTTGAATACTAATCTAAAGTTACAAGATTTCTCTTCTGCTATTTAACCTTTTTTTTTTTAATTTCTATGCCATCCTTCTCTTTCTTTTTCCCATTTTTATTTTGATGAATTCCTCTTGAAAGGTCAGCATGCTTCTAGACGTAGGGACGTGTTTTCTGAACGAGGTTGATAGATTCCTCGGGGACGCTGACAGCTCCCTGCACCTTATGTAACACGGGGTGATTTCAGTGAGGTGGGGACCACACATGGTATCTGTTCTTGTGGGAAAATATGCTTCAGTGGTTTACTGGCACTGGTCTTGGAATGTGGCATTTAAAAGTACCTTTTTACAGTGGGAAAGAATTCTGTCAAGAATAAACAGTCTGACCTTGTTAAATGGGCCAAAGTTGGTCTGTAACCTAGTTCCAGAAAACTAGCTTTTACTAGTTAGAAAAAGCAGATGAGAAACATTTACCACAAAAACTATCTACAGAATAGAAAAGATTCTTCCAAAGAATATAAAAGTTCCTGAAATGAGGGTCTTCATCTACATTCATGAAAAAGTCTTGAGTGGACAGTAAAATCCCACTTTTCCAGAGTGGATAGAAAAATGAGGAGTCCAGTTCATCAGAAAACCAGATTTTCTTTTTCCTGGAAAGACAAGACTGGCTTATTGAAAGGAGCTGTGGGAGGGGCCACGAAGCATGGACCAACCGTGGGAAACCAGCCGGCCTGGGGAGACGGAGGAGGAGCACAGATTGGCACTAGCTCCCCACTGCCCACAGGTCAAACAGGCTGTACCCTGAGCTGTGGTGTGAAGCGGTCTGTCCCTCCCCTTTCTCTTGCTGTTGTTTTTGTTGTCTAGTTGCTTAGTTTGTGTCCGACTCTTTGCGACCCCATGGGATTTCCCAGGCAAGAATCCTGGAGTGGGTTGCCAGTTCCTTCTCCAGGGGATCTTCCCTACCCAGGGATCGAACCCAGATCTCCTGTACTGCAGGCAGGTTCTTTACCACGGAGCCACCAAAGAAGCCCTCACCTTTTTCTCCACCCTCTTTTCCCACCCACCTCAAGCCCACCCCCATGATCTTGCCCCTCTAGATCTCTTTCCTCTTGTTTGAAAGGACAGTCCATTAGATTATGTGCCTCCAGACATTAGATCTGCCCTCTGCTTAAACTGCTTTTCCGTTTCTCAGCCTAGCAGACTGGTACTCAGTCTTCAAGAAAGGCTGCCCCCTCGCTGAAATCAGAAAGATTCTCTAGGACGAAGTTAGGCCCTTCTTTTGTATACTTTTGGTTTTGAGAGAGTAGCCATCATATGACAATGCCCCCATTGGTTTGCCTCCCATTTTAAAAAGAATAGCTCTGTAAAATGTCCATTGAGGTAACAGGACACAGGTACCCAGGTATTGGTCTGTGAGTGTGTGTGTGTGTGTGTGTGTGAGATGAAATACTCGGTTGGTGTGTGTGTGTGTGTGTGTGTGTGTGAGAAGAAATGCTGGGTTGGCCAAAAAGTTCGTTTGGGTTTTTCCGTACCAGCTTATGGAAAATTCTGAGTGACTTTTGGCCATTCTGGTCAGAGGTTTCTGAGTAGCGGAGTTGTAGGGAGGCTGGCTTGGGTGGGGGTGCTGAGTGAGACTGAAATAGGGAAGCCGCCCCTCCAAACATCAGCTTTCCTGAAAGGTGTCACCAGAGTCTGTGTCCGCATCCATTTTGAAATTTCAGCATCAGGAACGAAGCTTGTTTTATTAATCAGTTTCACTGCTAAATCTTATGTTTATATTTAAATGATATTCTGGAAAAACAGGATTTGACTGCTTTTACTCAGATGCATGACCATCAAGTAAGTGGTTTGGTTAGGTATTGTCATAGCAAGCTAGATATAGTCACAACCACTTTTATTTTTTTTAAAAAAAACCTTTATTTTATATTAGAGTATAGCTGATTGATGGTGTTGGGATAGTTTCAGGTATACAGCGAAGGGACTCATGCTTCGCTGAGTATGTATCCATTTTCCCCCAAACTCCCCTCCCATCCAGGCTGCCATATGACATTGAGCAGAGTTCCCTGTGCTATACAGTACATAGCCCCTTTTTAATGTTAAACAGCTAATTTATCAGTAGTGAATTAAATTGAGGAAAATTTTTCATGAGTGATAGTAGGAACTAGATCTTATGTTTCTAAAACAGTTGATACAGCTTTCAGAAAACTGTGTAAGTCAAAAAAAAAAAAACCTAATGTGTAAAATAGATAAATAATCAGGTACTTTGCAGATGAGTTTATGGCAAGGTTTTTCAAAAGTAGCCTCTGCAATCTAACATAAAATTAATAGATTAAAGTTCATTTTCTTAAGCCTTTCCAGAATTGTATATATCATGAAAAACTACTTACTCTATCTGACCACTCTAGTTTTCAGTGGTTCTTAAAGTCCTTTGTGAATTTAAGAGTGTTAACCATCCCTGAAAAAAAAGAGACTCACATGTTCCTTTTATACTTGGACACACATAGTAGTAGCCTATTACTTGCAAGTTGAAATTAAAAATGTAGCAAAACATTTAGGATTTTGACAAGATTGAGTAAACAATACATTTGAAGTAAGAAAAGTATCATCAAGTTTGAACTTTCTTTAATATATAGTAGTCAAAACACAACAAACTGTGGAAAATTCTTAAAGAGATGGGAATACCAGACCACCTGACCTGCCTCCTGAGAAATCTGTATACAGGACAAGAAGCAAGAGTTAGAACTGGACATGGAACAACAGACCAGTTCCAAATCAGGAAAGGAGTACGTCAAGGCTGTATATTGTCACCCTGTTTATTTAACTTATATGCAGAGTACATCATGAGAAACACTGGGCTGGATGAAGCACAAGCTGGAATCAAGATTGCCTGGAGAAATATCAATAACCTCAGATATGCAGATGACAACACACTTACAACAGAAATCGAAGAAGAACTAAGGAGCCTCTTAATGAAAGTGAAAGAGGAGAGTGAAAATGTGACTTTAAACTCAACAGTCAGAAAACTAAGATCATGACATCTGGCCCCATCACTTCATGGCAAATAGATGGGGAAGCAGTGGAAACAGAGGAAACAGAGGCAGGCTTTATTTTGGGGGGCTCCAAAATCACTGCAGATGGTGACTGCAGACATGAAATTAAAAGACGCTTGCTCCTTGGAAGAAAAGCTATGACCAACCTAGACAACATGTTAAAAAGCAGAAACATTACTTTGCCAACAAAGATCCGTCTAGTCAAAGCTTTGGTTTTTCCAGTGGTCATGTATGGATGTGAGAGTTGGACTTTAAAGAAAGCTGAGCGCCAAAGAATTGATGCTTTTGAACTGTGGTGTTGGAGAAAACTCTTGAGAGTCCCTTGGACAGCAAGGAGATCCAACCAGTCCATCCTAAAAGAATCAGTCCTGAATACTCATTGGAAGGACTGATGCTGAAGCTGAAACTCCAATACTTTGGCCACCAGATGTGAAGAACTGACTTATCTGAAAAGACCCTGATGCTGGGAAAGATTGAATGTGGGAGGAGAAGGGGATGACAGAGAATGAGATGGTTGGATGGCATCACCGACTCACTGGTCATGAGTTTGAGTGAACTCCTGCAGTTGGTGATGGACAGGGAGGCCTGTCGTGCTGGAGTCCATGAGGTCACAAAGAGTTGGACATGACTAAGCAACTCAACTGAACTAAACTGAAAGTCAAAATATAATCTTTGTCTTTTCTAGAATAATTTGTTATTTTTTCTTCGGTATTTCTAGAATAATTCCTTGATTTTTGGAATCAGGAACTGAAATACCACATTTAAATGCCATATTGTTGGTATCATATATATAGCATAATCGAAATTGTGTTTTTCATCAGGTTTCTTTCTCATTGGTGGTTATGGCTCCTATTTTTAAAGAAATCAAATTTTCTCTATATTTATTATAGTTTCCAAGTATTGTTAGTTCTATTATATTTAAGAAAAATATAATATTCATGGATTGCTTTACATTTGATGTGCAGTTTTTAGAAATTTGACACTACTTGTATGATACAGTTCGCCAGGTTTTTAGCAGACATTTTCTCCAATTTCTTCTGCACGTCCCTTTGTAACATTTGTATACATGATTCAATCCCTTCTTTCAAACTCTAATCTTTCTATAATCATTTTTTTCCAATTTGCATTCTTTTTTAATTAATTTACTTTTTATTGAAGGATAATTGCTTTACAGAATTTTGCTGTTTTCTGTCAAACCTCAACATGAATCAGCCGCAGGTATACATATACCTCTTCCTTTTGAACTTCCCTCCCACCTCCCTCCCCATCCCACCCCTCGAGGTTGATGCAGAGCCCCTGTTTGGGTTTCCTGAGCCAGACAGAAAGTTCCCTTTGGCTATCTAGTTTACATGTGGTAATGTAAGTTTCCATGTTACCCTTTCCATACATCTCACCCTCTCCTCCCCTCTCCCCATGTCCTTAAGTCTATTCTCCATCTCTGTTTCTCTATTGCTGCTCTATTCTGAAATTCTTCAGAACCATTTTTTCTAGATTCTGTATATGTCCATTAGAATACACTATTTTTCTCTTTCTGACTCACTTCATTCTGTATAGTAGGTTCTAGGTTCATCCACCTCATCAGAACTGACTCAAATGCATTCCTTTTTGTGGCTGAGTAATATTCCGTTGTGTATATGTACCACAACTTCTTTTTATCTGTCTGTGGACATCTAGGTTGCTTCCATGTTCTAGCTATTGTAAATAGTGTTGCAATGAATAGTGAGATACATGTGTCTTTTTCAACCCTGATTTCCTCAGGATATATGCCTAGGAGTGGGATTGCTGGGTCATATGGTGATTTTATTCCTAGTTTCTTAAGGAATCTCCATACCGTCTTCCATACTGGCTGTGTCAATTTACATTCCCACCATCAGTGCAAGAGCATTCCTTTTTCCCCACACCCTCTCCAGCATTTACTGTTTGTAGACTTCTTGATGATGGCCATTCTGACTGGTGTGAGGTGATATCTCATTGTGGTTTTCATTTGCATTTCTGTCATAATGAGCGATGTTGAGCATCTTTTCACATGTTTGTTAGCCATCTGTATGTCTTCTTTGGAGAGATGTCTGTTTAGGTCTTTTTCCCACTTTTTGATTGGGTTGTTTGATTTCTTGGTATTGAGTTGTATGAGCTGCTTGTATATTTTGGAAATGAATCCTTTATCAGTTGTTTCATTTGCTATTATTCTCGCCCATTCTGAGGGTTGTCTTTTCACCTTGCATATAGTTTCCTTTGCTGTGCAAAAGCTATTAAGTTTAATCAGGTCCCACTTGTTTACTTTTGTTTTTATTTCCGTTACTCTAGGAGGAGGGTCATAGAGGATCTTGCTTTGATTTATGTCATCAAGTGTTCTGCCTATATTTTCCTCTAAGAGTTTTATAGTTTCTGGTCTTACGTTTAGGTCTTTGATCCATTTTGAGTTTATCTTTGTGTATGGTGTTAGGAAGTATTCTAATTTCATTCTTTTACATGTAGCTGCCCAGTTTTCCCAGCACCATTTATTGAAGAGGCTGTCTTTGCCCCATTGTATATTCTTGCCTCCTTTGTCAAAAATAAGGTACCTGTAGGTGCATGGGTTTATTTCTGGGCTTTCTGTCTGGTTCTGTTGGTCTATATTTCTGTGTTTATGCCAGTACCACACTGTCTTGATGACATAGTATAACCTGAAGTCAAGAAGCTTGATGCCTCCAGCTCCATTCTTCTTTCTCAAGACTGCTTTGGCTTTGGCTACTCAGGGTCTTTTGTGTTTCCATATGAATTGTGAAATTTTTTGTTCTAGTTCTGTGAAAAATGCCACTGGTAATTTAAAAGGGATCACATTGAATCTGTAGATTGTGTTTGGTAGTAGAGTCATTTTCACAATATTGATTTTTCCTACCCAGGAACATCGAATATCTCTCCATCTATTTATGTCATCTTTGATTTCTTTGATTAGTGTCTTATAATTTTCTGTGTACAGTTCTTTCATCTCCTTAGGTAAGTTTACTCCTAGATATTTATTTCTTTTTGTTGCAGTGGTGAACGGAATTGATTCCTTAATTTCTCTTCCTGATTTTTTATTATTAGTATATAGAAATGCAAGTGATTTCCGTGTATTGATTTTATATCCTACAACTTCGCTAAATTCACTGATTAGTTCTAGTAATTTTCTGATGCTATCTTTAGGGTTTCTATGTATGGTATCATGTCATCTGCAAACAGTGAGGACTTGACTTCTTCTTTTCCAACCTGGATTCCTTTTATTTCTTTTTCTTCTCTGATTGTTGTAGCTAGGACTTCCCTAACTATGTTGACTAATAGTGACAAAAGTGGATACCCTTGTCTTCTTCCTGACCATAGGGAGAATGCTTTCAGTTTTTCACCATTGAGAATAATGTTTGCTCTAGGCTTATCATATATGGCCTTTTCTATGTTGAGGTAGGTTCCTTCTATGCCCATTTTTTGAAGAGTTTTAATCACAAATAGGTGCTGAATTTTGTCAAAGCCTTTTTCTGCGTCTATTGAGATAATCGTATTGCATTCTTTTTTAATTGCTAAAATTATTTTAAAATGCACACATTCCAGATAGGTTAAAAAAATGAAAAGAGAAATTTCTCAGTTGTCTTTCCTCTCATAAAAAAACACTGTTAGCAGTTTGGTGAATGAACATTGATATCTTTTTCTGTTTATGCAGCCATGTGTCTGTGCACATGTGTTATCACATATTACATAGTATCCATACAGTTTTGTTTTTTTTTTGCGGGAATGAGGCATTCATTTAATTATGTCCACTCATCTTACGCAGTTTTCCATATCTAACGTATAGCTTGTTTGTTTTTTTCCTTACCTTCACCGTGTGAATATGCATAGTAGTTCACTTTACCCAGTCTCCTAAGATGGACCTTTGGGTAGTCTTTTTGGAGGGCTACAGTGAACATCCTGGACTTAGCATCTTTTCACCCAAATACCATACTTTTGTAGGATAGGTTTCAAGAAGGGACATTACCAAGACAAAAGATAATGTGTGCAGTTTTCTTCTGTCTTTATGTTTAGTTTTATAACAAACTCCCAAACTGTTTTCCAGACTGGCTGTACTGTCTTGCCTCTCCACCCTCAGCAGTGAGAGGGTTCCTATTGCTCCACACCCTCAGCAGCCCTTCGCGTTGTCACTGTTTATCTTGGCCTGTCTAGTAAGAGTGTAGTGGTGTTTCATTGTTGTTTTAATGAGTGTTGCTGTTGTTCAGTCGCTCAGTCGTGTCTGACTCTTTGTGACCCTGTAGACTGCAGCACACCTGGCCTCCCTGTCCTTCACCGTCTCCCAGAGTTTGCTCAAACTCATGTCCATTGAGTCGGTGATGCCATCCAACCATCTCATCCTCTGTCGTCCCCTTCTCCTCCTGCCCTCAATCTTTCCCAGCATCATAATCTTTTCCAGTGAGTCGACTCTTTGCATCAGGTGGCCAAAGTATTGGAGTTTCAGCTTCAACATCAGTCCTTCCAGTGAATATTCAGGACTGATTTCCTTTAGGATGGACTGGTTGGATCTCCTTGCAGTCCAAGGGACTCTCAAGAGTCTTCTCCAACACCACAGTTCAAAAGCATCAGTTCTTCAGTGCTCAGCCTTTTTTATGGTCCACCTCTCACATGTATGCACATTTCAAATTCTGATAATGCCTAATTGTTATCCCACAGGATTTCCCTTTTCCTCCTCTCCTCTTATCAGAATACGATTGCGTTCTCTGCCTCCTCTTTCCTAAGTGTCTCTGGTGATCACCTTTGTTGGCCCTTCCTATTCCTCCTCCTCACTAAGAAAGCATCCTGAGTGTTCCCATCTCAGCCTTTTCACAGATCTCACCCAGGTCCACAGCTTTAACTTTCGTGTCTGTGCAGAGGCAGCCCAGCCGTCAGCTCTACCAGGAGTCCCCTCTGAGCATCCGACCCTCAACCCCACTGTTCCCTTCATGTCTCCACCTGTTGTCCCAAGTGCAACAGAAGCACAACATGACTAAAATGTCACTCACCAGCTTCTCCTGTCCCAGGCAATTCTGCTTCACTTTCCTTTCTTTAATTTTATTACTAGTAATCACCAAGGGGCTTCCCAGGTGGTGCTAGTGGTAAAGAACCTACCTGCCAATACAGGAGACATAAGAGACACTGGTTCATTCCCTGGGTTGGGAAGATCCCCTGGGAAAGGGCATGGCAATCCACTCCAGTATTCTTGCTTGGAGAATCCCATGGGCAGAGGAGCCTGTTGAGCTCTGGGTGCTCCATCAGGTCACAAAGGGTCGGACTTGACCGAAGCAACTTAGCACACGCGCACAATCACCATAACTGAAATCCTTAGGGTTTTTTTTTTTTTTCTGGATTCAGTTGTGTCAACTTGCATTTGACTACAGGTTCAGAATACTCAGCCAGTTTTATCTTGAATAATAGTAGTTTTTAAATCTGACCTAAGAAATCTGGAGATAAATAATTCTGCAGCTAGTTCAACTGCTCGACGGTGTCATCTGGAGTCCTATAACCAGTGATTAGGAACGCTCCATTCTCCTCTCCTCAGTGAATGACGGTTTCCCTTGTGGTCTCAAGGTAACTGCTGCGTCTTCAGACATCACACCCTGATATAGCAGGGTCTAAGCAGGGAGCGGGCTTCCCAGGTAGCCCAGTGCGATAGGATTCCACTTGGAATTGCAGGAGACACAGGAGACACAGGTTCAGTCCCTGGGTTGGGAAGATTCCCCTGGAGGAGGGCACGGGAACCCAATCCTGTATCCTTGCCTGGAGAATCCCGTGGACAGAGGAGCCTGATGGGCTACAGTGTGTGGGGTCACAAAGAGTCGGACATGACTGAAGTGCCTGAGCGCACACGAACAGAAGCTGTGGGTAAGGAAGCAGGGGACAGAAAAGATTTTTACTGCCTTCTTGACCCGGGAAAACAGTCACATCCAAAAGCTCTATTCAGACCTGCACTTACTTTTCATCTCCCAAAACTGGGTCATATACCTCCCCACAGACCAATCACACTGCAAGTAAGCTTTTTTTTTTTAATGCTACCTAAGGAAAAATCAAGTTGTGTTAGTCGGGGAGAAGGGGAATGTCTGTTCCTTGCCAACCAACAATGACGGGCCTTCATTGATCTAGGAAACGCCCCACAGCAGTGGGGCAGCTGTATAGGTAGAAACTTATGCTCCTGGCTCCTTATCAGAGGTCACAGATATATTCAGTGATCTCTAATAAAACAGTTTATCTAGCACCGTGCTTTTATCCCTTAGTGCTCCATATATGTTAAAAGCAGAAAGCTTTAGAATTTTATGAGAATGTTGATGAGGCTAAGAATGAATGCTTGGCACTCTCACCAGGACTATGATACTTTAGCTTCTTTAATAAAAGAATTAACAGGCACTTGAGGGGGCACTAGCAATCTGGAAATAATCTACAAGTGACATCTCTGCATGCAAACTTGATTGGCTATGTCCGAAGCTAAGGATAGTTTTTAAAACAGTGAAGCAGCGAGAAATATTTAGTTAAACTTGTCACTTTTAAAGGATATTTATTTCATTAATATATTATTTAGATATATGATTGTAATATATCAATAATTTATGTTATAAGCATCTCTCAGACATACTATAGATTTGGTTCCAGACTACTGCCATCAGGCAGATACCACAATGAATTCAAGTAAAAGCTAGTCACATGAATTTTTTGGTTTCCCAGTATGTATAAAAGTTATGTTTACACTATAGTGTAGTCTGTGAAGTGTGCAGTAGCATTATGTTTCAAAAAATGTACATACCTTGGACTTCCTGGCAGTACAGTGGATGGTAATCCACCTGCCAATGCAGGGGACACAGGTTTGATCCCTGGTCCGGGAAGATGCCACATGCTGCGGAGCAGCTAAGGCTGTGCTTCACAACTGCTGAGCCCGCACTCCGCCGGAACCCTCAAGCCGCAACTGCTGAGTCCACGTCCTGCAACCCCTGAGGCCTAGGAGCCTAGAAGCTGTGCTCTGCAACAAGGGAAGCTACCGCAGTGAGAAGCCTGCACGCCGCAACGAGGAGTAGCCCCCACTCGCCACAACCAGAGAAAGCCTGAGTACAGCAGTGAAGGCCCAGTGCAGCCAAAACTAAAGAAACAAAAGTGTGCATACCTTCATTGCTAAATAACGCTGACCATCACCTAAGCCTTCAGTGAGTCATAATATTTTTCAGTAGTAACATCAAAGATCACTGATCACCGTAACAAATACTATGTAATAAAATTTAAAAGTTCGAAATGTTTTGAGAATTACCAAAACATGACACTGAGACATGAAGTGAGCAAATGCTGTTGGGAAAATGGTATCAATAAGACATGTTCACTGAGGATTGCCACAAACCTTTAATGTGCAAACAAAGGAAAAAACAAACTCAGTTTCAATGAAGCACAATGAAGTAATGCTTGTAACCAGTTAATGTGTTTATTAGTTATTAATGTACTTATACATATTTTTAAATAATACTACTTACTTTTTAAAGCATATGTACCTGTAAATCTGAAGTTGCCTTCGTTTCTCTATTCTAACCAAAGAAACCTAAGTGAATCAGGAAGCAGGTATTGTTAGAAGAGTTAGGAAATGCTGCCCAGGGGAGGTGACTTTTGAGTTAAGTCTTGAAGAATGAGCAGGAGTTTGCCTGGCAGACAAAAGAGAAAGGTGTTGTCTAGGTACCATGCTAGGAACCGGCAGAGCGCGTGTACAGAAAAGTGATAAGTGTGTGGGTTGGTGAGCAGGGTGTCCTGGGAGAGCATGGTCAAACTGTTTCTTTGTTTTTTGGCTTCGTTGTTTCGATTTTCTCTCTAAAGCTCACTCTAATGCAATGTGATGAATGAATTGATAGAAGCTTCGGCGTAAATTAAGGAATTGCTGGCAGAGAGACCAGTGTGGAGGCTGTTTTAAGAGAGATATATGATGAGGCTGAGGGAAGGCAAGAAGAAGAGGAGATAGAAACTGTAAATATAGATACAGGGAAAACACATCGCATGCCAAAGGCTGATATGAAACTTGCTGTGGGAGTGCAGCGCTCAGTCATGTCCAACTCTGCAAGCTCGTAGACTAGCCCGCCAGGCTCCTCTGTCCATGGGATTTCCCGGGCAAGAATACTGGAGTAGGTTGCCATTTCTTGCTCCAGGGGATCTTCCCGACCCAGGGATCAAATCCACGTCTCCTGCATTGGCAGGCGAGCCCCCTGAAAAGTCTCTGGTGTGAAGCTTAACTTATGAGAAAAAAATAAAAAGGAATATTCCTTTAAATTGAAAACTATCGTAATTCTCTTCATAGTATACTGTTGTTGATAATAATGTAGACACATACTCAAGACATAGCAGCCAATATCAGTGTAACCATTACCATTTTTATTGGTAGTGGTATAAGTATGTATGGTAATTTCTCTTGATGTAATGGGAAGGGGACGACAGAGAATGAGATGGCTGGATGGCATCACTGACTCTATGGACCTGAGTCTGGGTAGACTCCGGGAGTTGGTGATGGACAGGGAGGCCTGGCGTGCTGCAGTTCATGGGTCAGATACAACCTAGCGACTGAACTGATGAGCATTTCCATTCAAAGTGGACTAGATCATGCCGTGGAGGATCTACGTAAGACATCACACTAGTAGTTGTGTGAATCAGAAATTTTCTAATGCTTTAATGTATCTCCCAATTGTCGTTTAGATGAATCTATCATAAAACGACCTTTTTTTTTTTTTCACTTACAAACAGAGCCTTTTACTAAAGCTTTATCTTTTCATCAGGACTTAAGTGACACATGCTTTAGCTTATTGGGCCTTAAAGACCCAATGCATAGTTATACTGTATCTAATTAGTCACCTGTCTTTCTGTTTCACCTTTTCCATTCCCATAATCCAGTTTTTGCTGAAGTTGGCAAATTACATACCTCACATGTGGTCATTATATGACTAAACCCTAATGAGGGTTATGTTATGTAAACAGCCACAAAATGCCCATAATTTACTGTCTTCATTAGACAACAAGCACCTTGAGGGAAGAAACCAGGCGTCGCACATATTATGCTCACGGAATAGTAATTGGTGATGATGATGTGCTTTTAAGATGTTTGCGTCCGTTATAAAAGTAATACATCCTCATTATGGGCAAATTGGTGTGGTCTCATTTTATCTCCCTCTCCATTCTCTTGGTCCAGCTTGTTCATCCACTAAAAAAAAAAAAAAAAAAATGGTACCATGGATTTATTTTGCAGTTTCCAACGCCAGAAAGTCAAAGAAGAATGAGGCTAATAAATTAAGGGGTAACGTATTTTTTCAGCCTTTTGTTAGCTAGTTCTCTTCTTCGGACTGGTCAGCTCCCCCTTTCTTCCTTCACTACTCCCGTGGAATAGCAGGTTTAGAAGTTAGATATTGGATGTCGTTCCACCAAGAGTCTGTCGAGTTTGAGAATTATTTTCAAACTTTAAATGAAAATTTCACCATCTCCACCCCATGCCCCGCTTCCTCCAAATTATTACACACTTGAAAATGGCCGTTTCTCTTAGAACGACCACTGTCACTTTCTTGAGGCTCGATGGCAAGTCCGAAGGATTTGAGAAGATAGCAGCGTTTTGGAATTTAAGCGTTGTATGCCTGCAGTGTTCTTTTTTCTGTTGCATCGGTTTATCATGTGTGTGTTTTCTGTATCTCACCAGGTATTGGTGAATAAATAGTTCACACCCTCCCAAGAGAATAAGGTCTTTCTTTGCTTTAAACAGTGACTCCATTGATCCTGTTTCAGAATTTCTTCCCTTGTTTTATTCTTCCTTCTTGGCAACCTTGTTTTTGAAGCCTTAAATTGACTCAAAGTGTTCCCGGAATATTCCTTTTTCTCTTCTACCATTTTCAACTATAGGCAGCAAGATTTTTTTTTTCCCAAAAAAGTCTTGATTCATTCAAGAAGCTGTACAGCAGAGCCCATTAACTAAAGGGACAGATTCTGGAGGCAGACCTTTTATGTGGGGTTTATCTCGCTACTTAATAAGCTGTGTGAACTTAACTTCTTTAGCCTCCTCTCGGTGTCCTGTTTGTTAAAATGAAGAATATAAATGTACCCACTTTTTAAGATTGTTGTTGAAATTAAATCAGTCCATTTGAGAAAAGAGTAAATACTCAGTACAGTCTGTAATGGAAATATATAGTAGTAATAGTCATCTTTGCACGAAACATGAAGACAGGTACAGAAATGAGTATAACTAATTAAACCATTTTCTCACTACTAGCCAGTTATTACTAGGGACCACTCATGTTACAGTTTACCTTACTGATATCTAAGGGAGACGCCTCTCTCCTTTCTCATTATTATTATGTGTTTCTCAAAAGGGAGACTGTTTCAAGGACTCCTGAAATGAAAATGATGAGGAAATCTGTCCGCTCTCAGTATTCTTTGAACGGTACTGAAGTTTGGGAAAAAGTAAAATATATTCTTCCCAAGAGTATACACGTACCTGGTGTTTGAATACGAGAAGTTGAATATGCAAATTCAACAGTTAACAGGGCTTTCGCTAAGAGACTGGCTCAGAATGGGTGCCCACGTCACTGTGAATTAACTGGAGAGACAGAGAAGACCGTCTAGCTCCCAGGCATCCCCTGTCTCTCAGTGTGATGTCACAGAGTCCCAGAAATCCAGTGCTATTTTTTTCCATTTTTATAAGCTGCTCACTTTCACCTGCCAGGCAGATAATTGAAGGTAGAGGAGAGCAAGTGAGTTTTGACCCTGAAGCACAAACCTGCTTGCGGCTCCTCTTCTTTACCACCCCTAGGGCAGCCTGCATAAAGATAAGAAACAAATCGCTCCGGAAGGGCATGTTGTATACTTAATCTCTATAGAGAGGAAGTGGATGACTGAAAACCAGTAATTCCCAAATTGTGAAACTAAATTCCTAACTGTAGTCAAAACGGGCCTTTTCATCTTATTTCTACACCAGCCCATTTTGTATTCCGGTTATCACTGTCTCTTGGGGGTAGGTGCTCAGTAGTTAATATTCAGAGTTTCCTTTTCCAAACAGGTTCGATTCTTCCCAGTCAATAAGTGACTCATTGCACCAACCACAGATTAGTAATTAGTGTCGCAAATAACACACGCTTCTTTCCCATAGTCTGCTTAAGATGTGTGTCACACAAGAACTCTGCCAGCTGTTAACCTTTCCAAAAAATCAGTTGAAAGAAATTCCTGAGGCTTTTGGCCCAGCCCTCTCGTATAACCTGCACTGTCTTGTTTTGCTTTACAAAACCACGCAGGAATGCCCCACCATTCACAAAAGGAGCAGGTACCTAAGCGAGTAACCCAATGGCAGCTTGAGTCTGCCATTCATGGAATGTGTGTGAGGCGTTTTACACGGTTGCTTTCTCTCTAACTTGGTTTTTTTTTTTTTTTTTTTTTTTTAAGAACATTTGTCTCAATGTTGCTCTTATCTGTCTCATGCCTGACTCAGGATTCAGATTAAGCCATGATACTATTTCTGAAGAAAATGTACTCTGGCTTTTCTTAGATTCAAAAGAAAGGTGTGGTTTGGCCGCAGAAATGTGATTCAGGAGCTTCTGCAATCCGATCTTACTGGGATCTAGCTCTCTTTAGACACTTCCTGCTCTGAACTCTTCCCTTCTGAAGCCACCCGCCTCAGGCTGCTCATGAAGCCTTTCACTCTTTATTTACGTTTCCTGGGACGTACACCTTTTTCCCTGCTGCTCCGAGCTCCTTCAGGTTAGTGACGATGAGTCTTTCCCAAGTGTGCCTCGCATCGTTGGAGGGGCCCAGACACGGTGGAGATGGTGGATTGCTTGGTGAATGTACTGTGCTGCTCTTGGGGTTCATAGGACCTTGTCAATGCTGCTACTGTTGCAGATTTTTTATTACTATTAATAGCTTCCCTGGTGGCTCAGTGATAAAGAATACGCTTGCCAATGCAAGAGAGACGGGTTTGATAGCTGCGTTGGGAAGATCCCCTGAAGATGGAAATGGTAACCCACTCCTGTATTCTTGCCTGGAGAATTCCATGATCAGAGGAGCCTGGACTACAGTCCATGGGGGTCTCAAAGAGTTGAACACAACTGAGCAGCTAAACAACACAATGAAATGTGTATATGTACATTCTAAGTACAGAATACCTTCACAAGGTAAAGACATTTTCAGATAAACAAAAACCAAGTTTCCCTCCACCTTTCACTAACAAAACTTCTAAGGGACATAACTCTTACAGAACATAACTTCAAAAAGAATGAAACTATCTTAAAAGAAATATCTGAAATGCAAGAAAGAATAGATACATAAATTGGTAAACATGTCCAAATAAATTGTTAATCACAGTAAATGTACAAAACTCATCAGTTAAAAGATAGAGAATGTTAGGTTGGATTTTTTAAATATTTTATATAATACCAACTAGTGCTTTTCCAAGAAACATCTCAAATTTGATCTTCTGCTGTTGGGAACATAAAATGGTACACTGCTTTGAAAAAAAGACATTAACTGTATAGTTCAGCGTGTTCACACCATGAATTCTTGCAATTCTACTCCTAGTTACATACATGAATTTACAGAAATTCATGCATGTGTGCACCAATATTCAGGAATATTCATAGCAACATTGTATGCAATAGCAAAACCTCAGAAAACCAAAGTGTTCACAGAAAAAAGGATGGTTCAGTCTCTCAGGTATATTCACACAGTAAAATTGTCCAGCAGTGAAAATGAAAATGAATGAATGATCGCTGTAGACAATAACATGGGTGAATCTTAGAAGCAGTATGGAGTGGGGAAAAAAAAAGGTAACATATGAAATTTTAAGATATTTAAAAATTATAAAGTATATGAAATATTATAAACTTCAGAAACAAGCAGTTACTAAATATATTATTTAGGCATATTTATGTGATAAAACCAATATTTCTTGACAGCACAGAAATGAGAAACACTGGGGACACAGAAGGACAAGGAAGCAAGAGACTAGAATTACAAGGAGTGAGGAATGTTAAAAACACCAGGCGGGAGGAGGGCTCTGCGTACCCAAATAGCTGTAAAATCTTTAGAACCTTGCAATCACCTGTAAGGACTTTTTTAGACACATACTCTTACTTAACATGGTCTCTTAAATTTTCGCTATCTGATTTCCACTGTTCAGGCACTGAATTGAGAGTGCAGAAATTGATGAGACAGATAAAATCTCAGTCTTGTGGGGAAGATGGATGGGATAAACAAGTAAACAGTTATACACAGTCATCCCTCGGTGTTCTTGTGAGAATGGGTTTCAGGAAACCGCTCCCCAACCCCCACCCCGCCGCCACAGGTACCAAATTCTGCAGTCTGTTGTATAAGACACATAGTACACTCATCTTCGGTATGCAGGGCTGCAGAACCCGCAGAGATGGAAAGTGCTTAGTGGCTCAGTCGTGTCCGACTCTGCGACCTCATGGACTGGAGGCCGCCAGGCTCCTCTGTCCATGGAATTCTCCAGGCAAGAATACTGGGGTGGGTTGCCATTTCCTACTCCAGGGGATCCTCCCGACCCAGGGATCGAACCCTCATCTCCTGCATTGGTAGACCTTTCTTTCTACCACTGAGCCACCTGAGAAGATATGGAAGGCGGACTGTAATTTCAAGTTCTCCAAGGCACCGTGAGGGGATCGAGTGTGATAGACCAGGCATATATGAATATTTACAAGGAAGGGTGGTCAGAGAAAGTCTCTTATTGAGGAAGGGGCAGACCCAGGCTGAGATCCTGGAGCATACCAGGCAGCAGAGGTGTTGAATTCACAGGCCCCCTGGCAGGAGGGAGTTTGGACTGTCCAAGAAAAGCAGACTGGCTGGTGCAGAGTGAGTGGCCAGTGAGGGGTCAGGGCTGAGATCAGGGAGGGAGTCCTGGGTCCCTTCTCAGAGGTCCACGTAAAGTGTTTGAATGCATTTTTTTTTAATAGGAAGTTTAATAGGAAGCCAACTAAGGGCTTTGAATAAGGGGCATAGTCCATATTAGAAGCAGAAATTCTGAAAGGAATTAGGCTGAAAGACACAGGCAGTGATACCAATAGGAAAGAAAACCATTGATAAAGGGACACAAGCATGCAAAAGCTGAAATGATTAATATACTTTCAGAGCATGAAGAGAAAAACTTAGGTAATCTGGGAAATTTTGCTATACTTAAGTCTTCACTTCTGTTCCCAGATAAGTCAGATGCGAAAATATTAGTTACCTGTATACGTACTCACACACTCAGCACATACTTTTTCATAGCCTATTCATGTCATAAAAATAGGACATTTTTATTCAGAGTATTGAGAATAACTTGTTTTGTGTTTTAATAACTTTACCTTAGGTGATATTGTAACAGTTAATGAGGTCATTTAAAATGTGTCTTTGCCCATCCTGGGATTTTTAGAATGTGTGTGATATGAGTAGTAGTATCATTAAGTATTACGCAGTATAAAAAGAGACCTATTAAAAAATGTTATTACTCGTTACTAAATGAAGTTCAGCTGAGATTATTATGATCAGAAGTGGATTTACTGTGCCTAATGGGTTTTCAGCTCGAGTCCCTCACTTGCACACACGTACACGTGTACACACACACACATCAAGGCCATGGGAAAGGCCCCAACAATGTGTACATATGGTCTTTTTTTTTTTTAATTGCACAAGTAGGCTGTTCTAAATGCAATTAACTAACCTTTTGCTCCTCTGTCCTGTCCTAGCTTCCTTCACCTCAGGTAGCGCTAGAGTACTTGGCTGTCGTTGGGAGTGCTGTTAACCCTACAGTTTTATACAGGCAGCCTTCTCCCCTCATGTTACGGCAGTATATAGTTTAAAGCCCTCATCTCGCTTAGCATCGTCTGGTATGCCTCTGCTTCCCTCTTCTTTGTTGTTGTTCAGTCGCTAAGTTGTGTCCAACTCTGCAACCCCATGGACTGCAGCATGCCAGGCCTCCCTGTCCCTCACCATCTTCCAGAGTTCACCCAAGTTCATGGCCATTGAATAGGTGATTCCATCCAACCATCTCATCCTCTGTTGCCCCCTTCTGCTCCTGCCCTCAATCTTTCCCAGCATCAGGGTCTTTTCTAGTGAGTCGGCTGTTCACATCACAGATGGCCAAAATATAGGAGGACTTCAGCTTCAGCATCCGTCCTTCCAGTGAGTATTAAGGGTTGATTTCCCTTAGGATTGACTGGTTTGCCCTGCTTGCAGTCCAAGGGACTCTACGCAGTCTTCTCTAACACCATAGTTCAAAAGCATCAATTCTTCATCATTCAGCCTTCTTTATGGTTCAACTCTCACATCCATACATGACTACTAGAAAGACCATACCTTTGACTGTATGGATTTTTCTCTCTTCTTTACTTCTTGTAAATATCCACCTTGGCTTCTGTGACACAGTGTCCTGCTTTCTACCGTACCTGTCTCACTCCTGTTTGCAGACTGCCCTCCTCTGTCTTCCCCCCAACTTCAGTGCTACATAAGCTCTCTTGCTCAGCAATCTCTTCTGCTTCCTATAGGAAGAGAGGGCTCCTCGTCTTTCCAACTTGGTCTGCTCCCTTGATCCCCAGACCCACGTATGCAAGTGGACAGCTTCACCAGTCACAAGCCTTCGTGACATTTCCCTACAGGGTCCCCATTCAGATCAATGGTCCCACCATCCTCCCTGTCACCCAGGCCAGAAATCTGGGGCTGCCAGATCATGGTATCCTTTTGATTGAGTTCTTCTCAGCCTCAAGGATCTTCTCCAGTTTTATCCTAGGCAGTTACCAGAGTATCCAGTCAAAAATGTAGATCTGATGTGTATCCCCTGCATAAAACTCTTCCATGCCTCTCACTCCCCTGAGGATGAAGTCTAGGCTCCATCATATGATGCTTAAGGTCCTTTATGATCTGCTCAGCCAACCTTCTGCTCAAGCTGCTCTTCCTGCCAGGCATACCTTCACACCTCCTCTCTGAGCAGAGTAACACCATACACCCCGACCTTGCCCCTGCCTTGCCTTGTAGAGTTGGTGTATATATAACATATGCCAATAGCCAAAATGTACTCATATAAAAACCAGCAGCTGCAAAGCAGTTTTTAGACCTTACCTCATGTGATTCTACAGTTGTCCTGTGAAATAGGTACTGTGAATTTCCCATTTTGCAGGTGAGAAAACCTGTACAAAGAGAACCAGGATTTGAACCCAGGCTCTTAGATCACGTGCCTTGCTGGCACAGGCGCTTATACAGTTGATGGTTACACCTCTGCCTCCCCTGCCCTACTGTGAACATCTGCAAGCAGATTCACTGTCTTCAGTAATCTTCATGTCCTCTTTATAGCCAGGATCAAGTGCTTGTCACATACTGGTACGTTAGTCTATATATGAATGAATCAATCAGTCATTGAAGTAATTTTGTAAATGTCTCATAAACTGCATCAGATGTGATACCAAGAGTATCTGGGAGTAATACGCATATATCCGTATTTTACCCACGTGTGTTTTGTCCATGAGGATCTCACAGAAGTAGAAATGTTATTCCTGCCTTTAACTGAGAAACTTAAATAGGTGAAAGAACTTAAATGTTAAATAAAGAACTCTTAAATAATAAGAGTGGCTTTTTAATGTCCTGTTACTGACGGACATTGTTCATATTTATAGGAAGCAACCTATCTTGTTAAGGGTTCGTTGTGTGCTAACAGCTAACGACATCAGTGGTTTGATTACTGACTTATTCTGGATCTAGAGCAGACAGACTTTCTAGTACTTTGAGAACTGCTGGCCACTTTAAATGTCAACCTTGCTTTGCAAGGGATCTTATACAAGTGTTAAGCTTCCCATCTTCCCATCGTCAACTAGTTTATCAGTTAAAATGGAAGGGAGGCTTCCCAGCCCAGTTGAAACTGGCAAGATTATTCATCTTGCGTGTATCCAGCGTATACATAAAAATGGTTTCAGTTCCTATTTTCAGTGCAAAAATAGTATGCTTTAAAATATAGATATGGGCGCACTGCAGTTTCTGGAGCTGCCTTCATGGAGAGTCATGGAAACATGGTCTCTAGCGTGCTTTGTGATAGTAACATGCTTAAGTCATGAACCAGGACCCATCTAGCAAAAAAGCTTTTTCTGCCCCGACCATGCAAAGGCTGACAACTGAATGAGGGAAAAAATGAATTAATTGCATGAATATTAAGAGGTTACTTATCTATGATAACGTTGGGCCTCAAGTTGACTAATTAAAAGGAATGCAGATTGGAAAGCTGCCACAGACCTGCTGCCTTCATTTAGAGGACCACCGGCTGAAGCCTGCGATTGTGCATGACGGACCGAGGGAGCAGTGTTGCAGCACGCAGCCCGTCCACATGAAGCCTGCACATCTGAGTTGCACCAACGACAGGGTGGCCTACAGGCAAACAAAATGGTTAAACAATACATAATCAAGTTTTTATTTGGTATTTCCTGCGAGGCTGTACCAGTTGCCAGGGAGTGTACTGTATTTTTTTCTTCGGCTATATTAATTGTTGACCATGGCTGGCAGAGCACCAAACAGGGACAGATAAGGAGGAAAATGGCATCTGGACATTAAAGCCCCAAGTGTGCTGGGGGGTGGGGGGAGCACACACAAAAAAATTACAGCATATATCAGGAATTTTCCAACTAACGATGTGCGGATGTGAAAAAGAGCCAAACTGAGCTTTCTTTGTTCGCTACGAGAGGCCCCCCTGTAACATTCCTTTTAGCTGTGCATATTTTGGCTTCATTTGTACAGTTTTAACTTTATACTCTGGGTGGAGAAGCTCAGTTGTAACTGGTTGTTCCTAATAATTATATTGCAATAATTAAAGTTCACGGATAGCTGTTAGGTTCCTGGTCATTGAGAAACTGCTTCAAAAACCAAGTCAAAGCCGAAGACTTCTTTTAAGCCTCCTTTCATTTCTGTCTAAAAGATGGCTATAATTATTTCTGTGATTTACCAACAGTTTTATTGATGGAAGCAAAAGAGAAACAATGTCTTAAAAACTTGGGGTACAAGGGATGGGGGCAGAGGAGGAGTAATGAGATTATGTAGCCTGCAAATAACATCTTCCCCAACTGATTTGTAAAACATGAAAATCTTTGATAAGGACAGTTCCTTTTGCTATGTTTTGAATCTATTTAAAAATGCAAAAGTAATACATAATTATTCATAAATCTTTGCAGGAAGATAGTTTTGTGACCTCGATTAGAAATCATGTTACTGGTTTAATTGAGTAATAAAATGAAAAATCTCCAGCTGAACACAACTCCCTTCTTGAAAGACTGGTCAGCCCTGGGGGTCTCCAGTAACCATGACGATGACAATGTATACTGACCCGTTAGAGCTGTGAAGTATGTTTGGCCGGGGCTTCTGTTGTGGTGTTACTGATCTGTGTGTGGGGTGGCCCTCAGGTCCAGCGGTCATACCTGCAGCCCCCAGGGCTGTGCTGCACGTGAGTTCTAACTCCGACCTGTGGCTCCCTGGAGTTGTTAGCATGTTCTGCACATCAGTTTCCTCTCGAGAATATGGGCAAGGACATCCAGTGCCTCCATCAGTCAATACCGGATTTAAATGACCAAGTTTGTAAGGTTCCTAGTGAAGTGCCAGACGTAAGGAAAGCTCACGCTAATCTTTGCCTGTTCTTACATCTTTTCTATCGTGGAGCTCTGACGTTTCTTTTTGCTTCTCAAAATAATTGTTTCTAGTTAGCGCTGCATTAGACTTGAATGTATTTACTTAATCACCATTGACTTCTACAACAGAACAGGTTGTTTTGTCTGTAATGAAAGCCGAGATAGTGGTTTTGTTTACTGTTAAACATTCTTGGAGAAGCTGAAATTTTAATACTTGTTTTCAGAAGCCCTTATTAAGACCGATTTGAGTTGAGAAAAAGTGAAGACTAGTATTCTCAAATAGCGCCATTCTTCTAGAGATGGACTTCTAACTACAGGATACGCATACTTGATGATGTTATAGACAGCTGCCTGGTAACACAAAGGCCATGACTTCATCTCCAAATGCTGAGAGAAAATCCTCGATTATTACTGTCTCATAGTTGATTGAATGGTTTTCATAAGACTTATTTTAATAACTTTGGTGCATTTCAGTTACATTTTCTAGTGTTTGCTGTTTTCCATGTTCATCTCCAGAAGTCTTAACCCTTAACCTTAAACACACGTCAGGGATTCATAGACTCTGGACATTAGAATTGCACAATTCATTTCAACACCCCAGGAATTCTGTGTGCTGTCCATTCAAATAAAGGGACGACATTATTCATGATAATCAATATACAGGTACCAAACAATTTTAAATCCACAAGACTTCTGGTAGACCGAAGCATCTGTTAAAATAGACACAAGTCCTTGACATCAGACCAGTTTTTCTCAAAGCTAAATCTTGTGTCCTGAAAACATTTTGAGGTCTTAAATAATATTACTGTTGAATAACATCTTTTGAGTCATTTAGGAAAGACATACCCATATGTGGGAAGTGTTTTTTAGTGGGATCTTTACATCTTAACAGTAGGAATAAAAGCTTTATTAATTCTCTTCCACCGAACTGGGCAACTGTAATAATAAGTGGAATGCTGTCAGCTTTAACTTACAACTGGAAAACTCGCTTTTCATTTCTACAATTGGCTTTTTCTCTTCAGCTGCTTTCTAAGTCGGGCTGTTAGCAATTTAGCATGTCTTTAATTTTAAGCACCATTCTTCCAGTCCGGAGATCCCTATAGGAAGCCCCACTCTCCTAGCCGCGCCCTCTCATTGGCTTGCTGGGAAAAGAGCATTTCTGCATAAATTGGATGCTTCCTTCTCCCCGGGAGACCAAATATGCTCATGTTTCACAATCCCCGCGTTTGTAAGCTTGAGTCCGTCGCCCGAAGCTGGAAACTTTCACTTTGTAGAACACAGCCCACGTCGAAACCCAGACCCCGTAGCCCCAACGGGCTGTGGGTCCGATAGCAGACTGAATGCATGCTTGTCAACCCAGTGTTTCTGAGCTGCTTCAGCCAAAATCAGAAACCGATGTGCCTGAGAGCGGTATCCTCCAAAGAAAGGTATTTCCTTTGTGCAGCCCCAGAGCACACAGTATCCAAGGGGTTAACCTGAGAGCTGCTTTGAGAACAGAGGCGAAGGTCACCGGCGGCAACAGCAAAGACTTTTAAAGCCTGCCGTCCTGAGCCTTTCACCCTGCCTTTCCCACCCAGGGGATTGTAAACATTGGCTCCCGGCCACCACGTCCCACAGCACAAAACTTCTCTGTGCTTTCAGCCTATACATTTATGCTTTTTTTTTTTTTTTAATGGAAGCTGAAGCAAAGGCGCGTTCTTGCTGGGAGCACAGAGAACATGTTTCTGTTCAGGGAAAGGAAAGGGATCCCATTCTGCTGGAATGTGGAAGCATGCAGATATGCTTATTTAGCGGTGCTTCACATGGAACTTAGCTGCTGCTCTTAGCCTGACTTTCTCAAGTCAAAAGAATGTGTAGAATGCTGTCACTTAATCAGAACCCAGAAGAGCTCTTTTATCTGCCATTTGTTAGTAACTAGCAATATTGCCCTTATCTCTTTGTCCTTTAGCTCCAGCCAGTACCCTGGGATATGAGCACTGGTAACATGAAAGCACTTATTACCTTGAGCGTTTGCTTCTTGTTTTTCTTTTTTAAAACGTCAGAGTTCTTTAATCACCATCTAAGAAGTTGAAGGGAATTTTTTTTTAATTTAAATTAAGTTGTCTTAGTCCTAGGGACCATGGTTGTTCGGTGATATGGAAAAGAAACTGAGATGATTCATATACTTATGCTGCCATTGATACCTGCTTCTACAAAAGTCTGTTATCCACACAACTTGTAAATAACCTTTATGGATTCAGTCACATGAAAAAGTGGGATTTCCAGAAATATTATATGTAGCTTAAATTTATCCCTCCTCGGTGTTTTAATATTTTGTAGGGGGGTTAATATCCTTTCACGTATTTTAAGTAATTTCATGTCATTTCAGTCGTTCGATATAACATTTTTTTTCTCTTCAGTGATTCCTAAAGATACAACTGAAAATTTCATTGAGATCAATCCATATGTTGTTATAATAATAGCTCAGGGCAAAAAAAAATCATACCCCATAACATTTTTTTAAAAGTGTATTTCAGAGGCAGGCATATAAAATCGTGCCCGTTTCTTCTGAAATGGCTACTATGAGCCCATTTTGGAATAAATTTGGATGCTTGCCTACAGAAAGATCAGTCACTAAACATTCCTGTTTGAGTAACGATGCTTGATTCTGAAAAGCCCAACATCAGCCCCTGTCGCATGGCACAGACATGCAGACCAGCTCTGCTCTAGCCTCTAGCTGCAGCTGATAACAGATGTGTGACTTTGCCTTTTGCCTCTCAGCTGAAATGACTCTTAAAGGTTCTTCACCAACTCTTCTGGAATTCCAGTTTTGCTGTATGGAATCACAAACTCCGTTGTATACTTATAAAGGTCCTTTACATTTTCCTCTTGATCAGAGTTCCATTTCTCAAAGTGTGATGGTTCTGTGATCAGCATCTCTGACCTGGATGTATGGGTTGACAGCACCACGTCCAGGTAATGTCACTGAGCATGTAGAATGTATTTATTCTTGATTATTGGATTCTAGGCTTGGAAGGACTTGAGAAATAATCTGATGCGACCTCTGGATTTTATAATGGAGGATGCTCAGTCATGTCCAACTCTTTGCATCCACGTGGACTGTAGTCCCCCAGGCTCCTCTGTCCATGGGATTCTCCAGGCAAGACTGCTAGTGTGGGTTGCCATTCCCTTCTCCAAGGGATCTTCTCGACCCAGGGATCAAATCTGGGTCTTCTGCAGTGCAGGCAGATTCTTTATTGTCTAAGCCACCAGGGAAACCCCTGTAGTAGAGGAACCTGGGGCCCATTGATAGCGAATTACTTTTTTTTGAGACAAAACATAGGTATTATTTATCTGTGTTTTATCTGATATATCTGGAACTAAAACCAGGTCTCCAGATTTCAGTCCAGGACTATTTCTCTTGCTCCATCTAGCCGTGTAGACCCTGTACTGTGTGATGAGTTCCCTGACAAGCAAAGGTGGGCGTGAGGTACACTCGTGACGTCCATAGCGGCGTGAGGTACACCGATGCTGCTGTTCACCCCATGGGTGTACCTCCACAGGTTGAAGTCGGCAGAAGTGATTATGAGCAGATGTTTTATACCCTGAGCAGGAAGTAACATGAAGTCTTGGTCCCTACTTATTCCCAAGGTGTCTAGTGACTGGCATTTCAACTCTTTAGCTCATCAGCTTGTCATGCCTCAGTTGTACTGATCAGTTTCTCTCAATTCCTATAGCGTTCTCTTTTTCTCTTGCCTATTTAACGTGTCTCATATTAAAGACTGACTACATTACGACAGTGAACTCTCCATCAAAGCTGGCAGTATGACCAAAGCTATACACGGAGGCTAGCAGAGAGCACTAAATGCTTTTATGACTAGATAAGAAAGACTGACTCTAACTGTAAAAGCATCAATCCAAGGGCCATAAAAGAAAAGGAATTCTTTTCAATAGGCATCTATTGAACTTACTGTTTTCTAAAGATGACTGTACCCATCATGAAAAACAGAAGCATTGTTGAAGTACATAATGATTAATTAATTAGAAAAATGTCTATATAAATCAGGAGGCAGAATAAATAATGTTTGAAATACAAATGAATGAATTAGGGGGAGAAAAGTGTAAAATGGAAAAGTAAACCAGAGCTGGCCCTTCTTAAAGACTAATAGCAAAGACAGTCTAATCGCAAAGAAAAGTGTTAGTCACTCAGTCATGTCCAACTCTTCGTGACACCGTGGACTGTAGCCCTCCAGGCTCCTCTGTCCATGGGGTTCTTCAGGCCAGAATACTGGAGTGGGGTGCCATGGCCTTCTCCAGGGGATTGAACCTGGGTCTCCTGCACTGCAGGCAGATTCTTTACCATCTGAGCCAGCAGAGAAGTTACTTCTGGTAAAGCTGCTCGAGAAAAAAGAGAGTCCTGTTAGGGAACACATCGGGGACCTTTGCTGCTGGCTAGTAGACCTTTTGAAAGAACTTGGTGGCATATGAGACCAGACAGATAGAATAGGGTGGAGAGCCCCTCCTCTGAGCACCTGCTTTCCCAGGTCTTAAGGCTGGGCTCCCCATGTCTCTCTCTCTGTGTGTAAGAAAGGCAAATATCGCCTATCTGTGTATGTTTTAGGTTCTCATGCAAGCAACAGAACAGAGAAAATATATCCTGTAACAACAACAACAAAAAGAGTTTGGGACTGAGCAAAACAGATTGCTATTATTATTTTCAAAACTCCTGTAAGTCATTCTCAGCAGACCCTGTTTGTCCATGACCTCTGTGTAAGAGATTAAGTGCTGAGTGGTAAGGGTATGCAGTATTAGGAGAAAGATTATGCTTGAGAGGTTTATAGTCTGGTATAATATGGTAAATGTGATAAAAGTTCCAATCAATGAGGTACTCTGTAAAGAGCAATGACAAAAAAATATCACGGAGGTGCCAGTGCATAAAAATGCCTGGTTTTCATTAATAAACACCTTTCCTCACAGTACTTCCCATGAGAAAAATCATGGGATGCCTTGTAGCTCCATGAAAAAAAATGAATTTATTGTAACAGTCACAAAGGATTTGGGTATCTCAAGGTAAGCTTCCATTCTCTCCACAGGTAGCAACTTCTCAGTCTTGGAAATTGAGGCAGAACGGTACTGCCTTTGTTGGTTGGTTTATACAGACTTATCTTGGGAGTGAGACTACACACTCATATACCTCTGACCCATTAGCAGATGCTCTACTGAAGATCCTTCCTGTTAATGTCAATGAGTGTGGTTTTGCTGCAAAATGTGTTTCCGATCGCCAAGGCTTGCAGGTGGGATGGTTCAGGCTTTCAGTCCCGTAAGTCCCATGGGAGCAAGAGTTTAACATCCTTCAGTTTTTTCAATGACTTCTTATTGTTCTCTTGTATTACATTTCAGAAATTTTAAAAATGTCAAAGGCTTTCTTTACATCTCAGGTCTTCTATTTCTTTGTATATACTTGAGGTTTTCCTTTGAAGAAGTTTACTCCCTCTGCTGGTTCTAACTATGAAATGAATGATCGCATGTAATAAGTATATTTCTGATGACAGATCCCAGAGGTTGCTTGCCTATGGTGTTCTTTGCCTTAAACTTCCTCCAAAGTGTAAAATTCTACTTTTGTTTGACTCCCTCAAATTCTGGATATAAAATTGCCCAAGAATCTGAGAGGTTTCTTTTATATTTCTTTTGAGAACAATATGAAATTCTATGAGACTTGTAGTAAGTTGACACTTAAGTGAGTCTGGCATGCAGATTTATAGTATATAATGTAATAGATGCTTAATAAATACTTATCAGTTTCTTGGATGCAGCTATATTTTTATTGCATACAGACAGATTGTGCATACTTTAATGCAGGAGTAATAAATCACTGGTTCTCTTTGACGACGTCATTGGTGTTTCCATAGAGCTTTCTCCATGCAGTTCTTTCTGTAGTTCCAGCCACACTGTATTACAGTATTTCTTTTTATATTTGCCTTGCTAGAATGTGAACCCCTCCAGAACAGGCATTGTCTGTTATTTGTCTTTAGAGTTTCAGACCCTGTTGGTGAACTTCAACATATTACGTCACTAAAAACTTCTTCCCAAATGGTGTCCAAGAGCCATTTGGACACCAGAGTCCAAAAAGAAAGTTTAAGTAACCAGAACTTTTTCTCGATTCTCTTTTGCTATAAAAAGGTAATTGAAGGTAAATAACTTACTCGAAATAGCCACTTTCTAAATGTGAGCACATGTGTACTACAAAATATAGTTAGTATAGTTAATACAGACATAGCAAGACCGCCCCACCATCTCTACTTGTATATTATATAGCAGCAGTCGGTGCTATGATGGTTATACCAAAGCCCTGAACCATCTTTTTGCAATTTATATTTTCTTTTTATACCTTCATTTTCAATGCAAAACCAGCTTTTCATTTACATTGTTTGCTTAAAGCAAAGCTACACCAGCTCTTATTTTGGGGGATGGCATTAGTTAAGAATGCTAAGTTGTGTGCAAGCATACATTCCAAACTTATTTTGGATTGTTTGTGCTCCTAACACTGGACGTTGTCTTAGACCATTGCTTTTCAAAGCATTTTCCAAGGACCTCTAATTCTATAGGATAGGGAGGAGGTACATTTCATTAATACTTAGTAAATGTTGAATTAAATAGGTTTCTTTTTTAAATGTAGAACTTCTCAGATCCTCTAATACTCCAGGGTTAAAATGTGAATTTCAGGAGAGTGGATTCAGCATATTCCCAAATTTGTTTTATTTAGAACTGTTTTTTAAAATATTTTTATGTATGCATTTATTTATTTGTCTGTGTCAGATCTTAGTCATGGCACGGGATCTTCACTCTTTGTTGTGGCAGGCAGGATCTTTTTGATGAAACATATCTTGGCATTATTGTCTTCTAAATTCGCTTTGGGAAACAGGAGTATAGACAATCAGGACTTAACCAGTATAACCAAATGGGTTCCTTCCTCATTTTCTCCAAGATACTATCAATATTCATCTCTTACTGGAATTGTCTTTGTTAATAGGAAATATTGATGGAGTGGTTTGAGTCTGTTTTGGAAGTCGGATATAAAATCTCCCAGATGCTGTGTGTGTCTCTCTGGGCTGAGTCACAGTGTTTCTCACCACACTTTTGAAATCAGTCGGAGGCTAAAGCCCTGTAAGTGTGGGCACTGAGGTTCCTTCACTGTCACGGAGTGCCCGCCATCGAGTGGCACTCTGCAAATGTTTATCTAGCAAATGAAGAAAATAAGTCTTCCAGTTGTTCAGGTTTCTAAACAAAGGAAAATGGTACCACGTGTATAATGATTATTGTCCTGCAGTGCCCCTCTCACCCCCAGAATAGGCGTCATGGTTCCCTGTGTTTCAATTTCATGGCAGAGTGGATGTGAACGCAGACTCACCGCAGAAGGAAAAGTGGCTACAGGGCCTCTTCAGAGGGAAATGTGGCAGCAGGGGCCAATAGCTTAGGGTTTGCTTCTTAACTAGGCTACAGGGACTGACAAGTACGCCTCTTTACTTTATAATGACGTTTCAGCGTTTTGTTCATAGAGGAAATCTAGTAAAAACCACCACCACCAACTTCTAAAGCTTTCACGTTATTAATATTTTAACTTAGAATCTTGGCAGAGACATTTCAAACTACTTTTGTGTGTAGTTTCCCTACTCAGTACCCACATTATCTAAGAACTTTGTATAAAGAGTTATACACCTCCAGAGAAGGACAAGCAGATGCGTAGAGTTGGGAGTTTGCTGAAAGTCAGTTAGCAAGAAAGAGCAAAAGTGAAAAATCGTCTTTAATCTATTGAGCCACACAAATGATAGATGTCATTATTGATTCTGCCACTTCAAAGACTCAAGTTAGGGCTTTAGTGAATACAGACTATATTATAATGTTTTGGAAATTTATGTTCTTATAAATTTATCTGTCAAAGTGTAAGAGGCTCCATTAGACACTAACTTGACCGATTGGGAACATCAAATGGTGGCAAAGAAGTGGAAACACTGGAACTCTGATGCAATCCTAGTGGGAGTATACGATGGTTCAGTTTTGTAGTATTTACTGACCATATGCCTTTCCTCTCTCAATAGATAAGACAGATAAGTAGACAGATATATGTATTCAAGAGACATGCGTGTCTACGTCGATAAGAGACATGCACAAAAAGGCTCATAACAGAATGTTCCTTCACCATGTGTGTTAATCACTATAACCAAGAACTAAAACACCCGTCAAAAGGAAAAAAAAAAGACTAAATGAATTCTGGCCTGTTGACACAATGGGATACTACACAGCAATGACAGGGAACAAACTACAAATACGAATGACAAGCTACTGATATTAACAGCAAGTTGTTAATAAAACAACTTGCATATTAAGTTGAGTTAAAGAAAAAAAAAAAAAGCCAGACACAAAAACTGCATGATTCCTTTTATATGAAGTGCAAGAAGACCCAGCAGTGTTAATCCATGATGACAGAATGGTATTTATTGACTAAGAAGGGGACAGAAAGCACTTTCTATGGTGATGTAAATGTTCTGTAAGCCTGAGTCGTGCTTACCTAGGCGTGTACATATGTAAGGGTTAGGGGGACGGAAAGAAAGAGAGAAATGGCAATAGGTAGCTAAAGCTTATTTGCTCTTTACGAAAAACTTCCTCTAAGGTACGAATGTATAAATTTGATTCTGCTTCCTTATTTGTGAATGTGAAACACTTTGTATCTTCAGAATAATCTAAAACAGATGTATTATTGTTTCCCCCCTGGTCTGGTCTTGTATTTGTAGTTTGGGAAAAAATTTGCAAGACCTTCTCTCTTGGTCTCACATGTAACATAGTCACTCATTGAATGCCTAGTGTGTGCCAGACACTGGGCCAGGCTTTGGAGATCCAAAGGTAATTAAGGTCCAATGCTGCCATTGAGTCTTATCAGGCTGATGGAGATAGAAACAGTTTCTTGTGGTCATATCACACCTCAGCCGGGGCTATAAGAGAGGTGTGGAATGTAGAGCCAGTAGCCTCAGAATGTTCTGGAAGGCTTCACAGAAGGCATCTTTTTTTCTTTAATGAAATTAACTTTATTATAGAAATTATTCTGAGGCTTTCTGGGGAAGACAAATACATTTTGACATAAAACAAATTGAATTGTATCAAAGACATACTCTACCTTTTAGCTATCAACTTTTTTTCTTCCTTGAGTTTATATCTTACCCTCTTTTTTGCACAGAAACTTCACCCATTAACAACCTTTGGAAAACCAACATATATTTCTTTTTTTAATTCATTTATTTTTATTTGGAGGATAATTGCTTTACAGTATTGCGTTAGTTTCTGCCGTACATCAGTATGAATCAGCCATAGGTATACATCTGTTCCCTCCCTCTTGAACCTCCCTCCCATCTCCCATCCCATCCCACCCATTTAGGTTGTCACAGAGCACCTGATTTGAGTTCCTTGAGTCATATAGCAAATTCCCACTGGCTATCTAGTTTACATGTGATAAGTGTGTATTTCCATGCTACTCTCTCAATTCATCCCACCCTCTCCTTCCTTCACTGTGTCCACAAGTCTTCATCTCCGTTGTTGCCCTGCCAATAGGTTCATCAGTACCATCTTTCTAGACTCCGTATATACAGCATATACATCATACATAAATCTAGTATATGTTGTTCCAGGTTTAATTAGATGCCAAGGGATGACACAAACTGGGAACATCAGCCCGTAAACTATAAACCAAAAGGTAGAAGTAATTGATATATCTCAATAAAACTCTGAAATGTATGGCCCTGCTTTTCTTTTTGCTGTATATCAGGGTCCTCAATATATTAAACAGCTAAAATGGTGATTTAAGATTACTTTTCAATGGCTAAAGAATAATTAAAATTTTTATGTAATCTGCATGTTTCCTTAGATATCACTGTTATCACTTCTTAGGCCATTTATCAAAGCCCTAACAGTTTCAAGGATAAAAGAAGCTTACCTGCCACAGATTTCTAGAAAGCAACAACATTCTTTGAAATGTTTATAAATGGAAAAGTCCTCTTTCTTTGAATTAGCTCTGAGGTAAAAGCCAAGTTATACCCAGACTGGAGAGTTACTTTTCCTTTCAAGTAGTCTTTGCATGCAGCAACCACACTGCCCCAAACACATATGCAGCGTGAGCTCCTGAGCATAGGTGAGAAGCCTTCCGCTGGTTTTTATGTTCACACATGTCTCTCTCTCCTGATAGCGGATGTACCTAGAAGTACTGGTGAGTCCTTGGTATTAGTGTGGTTCTTCCTAGAAATGGAGACAATTTTAAGAGAAGCCTTGCAGCTCATCAAAGCAAATAAATTCTGTATTTTATAAGTATTTAAAGAACAGAACTATCCTCCTTTCTGATGATCCTTTCCTTCCCTTCCTCACAGAGAAGATACAAAGATAATAAAAATTTTTTAAGCATAAGAAAGAAAGGGAAAATAAAGGGCACATGTTCCCTATCCGTCTTTGCTCTTTTTTAGTAATTTGGAAATCAAACCATAAAATCCAGAATAATGTTATGTCTATACAGTTACACTGAACCTTCAAATCTGAAAATATTGTATGCCCAGTGAGTGGTAGTGTCCAGGCTGTCCAAACTGTATTTTCTGTTCTCTGGTTTCCACAGCCCTAGCGCTGTGTACATTTCGCTGTTTTATCAAGTTAAGAAGGCACCCTGTTCAGCTGTGTTGGCATAAATGGACGAGGGTGAGTCTGCCACAGAGTCTAGCTTGGGGAACTGGTTAGATGGGGATTTCATTTGCAGAGACAGGGAATGCAGAAGGAGAACAAGTTTCAGGGGAAGGTCTTTGCTGTGGTCCCCAGAGAAGGAATGTTCTGGGAGGACATGGCGAACTTGCCTTTGGTGATCACCCAGCACCACAGCATTGTGGGTAGGGACACCTTCCCGAACCGCCATCCACAATCCTGGTGACTGTCTTGGTGAAATCCTTTAGGATATCATTACCCTGGGTGGGAGGAGGGCAGGAGGGTGGGAAACATTTCTTTTGTTTTGGGGCTATCATTACCCTGGGGTGGGGGTACTTGGGTGGGGGGGAACATGTCTTTTGTTCTGCTCAGCTTTCCTGTTAACTCCCATTGTTATGGAGATGATTGTTTTGGGGGGGTGGTATTTTGCTTTGCTTTTGTGTTTGTGCTTTTGTTTCTGGCTGTGCAGTGTGGCTTCTGGGATCTTAGTTCCCTGAGTAGGGATGGAATCGGGGGCCCATGGCAATAGAAAGCACCAAGTCCTAACCACTGGAGCACCCGGGAATTCCTAGAAATGATTGTTTTACAAATACAGACGTTTAAAATCATAATTAGGCATAAGACCAAAAAGCAAAGAGTCAACCTGAATCAGATAAACCTTGTTTCAAATCTTGCTTGTACCATTTACTAGTTGATTGGGTCTTGGACAAGTTACTTAATTTCTGGAGTCTCAGCTTCCTTATCTTTAAAAATAGTCACTGATACTAACCTGCAGATGCTCCAAGCAGACAGATGACGTCCATCTGGCACAGGACTTTACATCTTCTGTGCTCTTCGAATGTTTTCTTTCCCTCCTTCCCTAACCTGCTTCTTTACCCCCCAAGATGGGGTAAAAGTGAAAGTTTTTAAGAGAAGAGATCACAAAATCCCATAGTATCTGCCGTTTAACAGTTCTTCTTGTCAGAGAATACTTCCCTCTTTCTAACCAGAATTCCTAATGGTGCAATCTGAGTCCTCTCTGCATTGTGGCCTTCTCCTTTTTTGTTTGCAGTTTTAATCTTGCTAAACGAACAGCGTGAAACATCCTAATCTTTGGGAGCATATTTTCTTTAGTTCTTGCCTTTAATAGCGAAAGCACAAAATATAGTGGGAACTCTACAGTCCTCTGGAGACCTTACGTTTATTGCCGGTTGCCCAGACTAGTTAGTTAGCATGCATCTCTGTGAACCTTCTAGATGAAGGGAAGGTGTGTCAATACAAACTGTGGGGAGAGTGGGTTTTTCAGATTGAGCTATACCTTGGTAGTTCCTTCCAGCTCAGAAGCTCCACACCCTTCCCATTTAAGGAAAGTAGAGCCCACAGATTTTAAGATGTTGAAGAATGTTTGAGCCTAAACTTAGGTCCTAAAACTGTGCATCCATTTCCCTTGTCACTTGCACTAACTGACTAACCTACAAGTGTTCATGTAATAGTTTTACATGCAGCCTGTATTAAGAATGAACACAGTCACCAAGGAGGAATAAGACATGGACTTGCAGCTGTTTTCATCATAAAAAGTCAGTTTGTAAATTTACTTCCAAGTCTGAGTGGTGATGAGGTTTCCCAAAGCGTATAGATTTTCTTAAGTGTTAAAACAACCTTTAAAAGGAAACGATGAGCTCTACAGCCTGCCATATCCTGTGTGCAGAATAATTTTCATTTCTACTTATCTGTGAAGGTTGAAGGAATGTCTACAAATATTTGCTTGGTTTCTATGGTGAAGGCAGAGAGAGATCAAGTGTGTGATTGTTCAGTGTCAAAATCAAAACTACGCTATACTGTACTTCTAAAAAGGGAGTGTATTTGTTGCTTGAAACATAATAAGACATTTAGTGAGTAGTAACTATTTTAAGTTTCACAAGTTCAGGATGAAATTTAAACAATACGGCCTGAAGGAAAACATGGGCCCTTCAGGCATGTTAAAACTTCATTTTCCAAAAATAAAATGATCCTCACACTTTATTAAAAAGTCATCTGTTGATTAGAGATAATGTTGATGGACTCTTAAGGATGCCTCGTGTGGGCATGGGGACTTGACCATGGTCTGTAAATTTCTTTTCTTTTTTTAAATACTTTTATTTATTTATCTTTGGCCGTGCTAGGTCTTCTTTGCTTTAGGCAGGCTTTCTCTGGTTGCGGCAAGCATGGGCCACTGTCTGATTGTGGTGCTCGGGCTTCTCTTATGGCAGAGCACAGGCTCTGGGGTGCTCGGGCTTCAGTAGTTGCAGCGTGTAGACTCAGTAGTTGCAGTCTGTGGCCTCTGGAACACAGGCTCAGTAGTTGCGGCCTATGGGCTTATTTGCTTCTCAGCATGTGGGGTGGATCTTCCCGGATCAGGGATCAAACCTGTGTCTCCTGCATTGGCAGGAGGATGGTTTGCCAGTGAGCCACCAGGGAAGCCCTATAAATTTCTACTATATTAGAAGTCCCTTCTTCTGCCCTAGGTATCCCTCCTAACCCTGGAACCTTCCATTCACTCTGCTGTCTTCTGGCTACCCTTGCATTTTTGAAACATACATTTTTTTTTTGGTAGTTTCTTAGGTTTTTAGTTTATTATTCTTTATGCTTTAAATATACAGTACATACTATTTTTTCATATTCGAAAAGTCCAACAGTAAAAAATAGTTTCCAAAAAAAAAAAATGAGTGAACGAAAGAAAGAGAGTAGTTATCTTAGCATTCCTATTGGTGTGGGGGTAGGTTGAAGGGGGTAATACATTTTAATCAGAAGCACCAGACAAGTGGAACATACTTTTATTTTTTAAACCTCATATGCACAGTGCTTTGTTGGGTGCTGAGGATGGAAAGTCCACTTAGGAACAGCCTCTACCCTCAGACAGTAAAGAATTTGCCTGCAGTATGGAGACCTGGGTTTGATCCCTGGGTTGGGAAGATCCCCTGGAGGAGGGCATGGCAACCCACTCCTGTATTCTTGCCTGGAGAATCTGCACTGACAGAGAAGCCTGGTTGGCTGCAGTCCATGGGGTCACAAAGAGTCTGACATGACCGAGCAACTAAACACAGCACAGGCAGTAAGTACACGGTGAATGGAATACAGTGTGATAAGTGCTGTGTTTCCATGTCATTGGGCAGGATCAGGCAGAGCAAGACTCACAGGAATTAAGAAGGGAGTCATGAGAGAGAGAACTTTCCAGAGGAAGGATTTCAATCTACGAGAAGGCCATGAGGCATGCATGACATAGCACGCATGTTTGTACAACCATAAAGCCTCTGAATGGGTGGAGGAAGCTTCCCTGTGAAGGAGGAACAGGTGATAAAGCCAGAGAGAGGGTGGGAGCCAGACCATGAGTTGAACTTGAACTTGACCCTGACAGCTATCAAGAATGGTGGAAAGATTTTAAGGAGGAATAAAGTGAGCACAGCTGTAGATACAGAAGAGAGGCCAGAGGGGGAGACAGTCTGGTGGGAGCAGACCCCTTAGGAAGCTGCTGTGACCTGTAGCAGTTCATGGTGGAAATGTCAGGGTCTGGTGACTTGATTGAGAGTGGGACTGTGTGGGAAGGAACCTGGGTGGCTGGTGACTCTGCTTGCAGAGAGAGGGGGTCTAAGAGGGAAGACAGTGTGTGCATTTTGGAATTGAAGTACCTATGGGAGTACCAGGGGCTTCCCAGGTGGTGCTAGTGGTAAAGAACCAACCTGCCAGTGCAGGAGATGTAAGGGGGGTGCGTTTGATCCCTGGGTTGGGAACATCCCAAGAGCAGGGCTCAGCAACCCACTCCAGTGTTCTTGCCTGGAGACAGAGGAGCTTGGCGAGCTACCATCCATGGACACGGCTGAAGTGACTTAACGTGAGAGCACCGAGCAGTGATGTCCAGGAGACAGCTGTGTGCGTCAGAGTTCTGGATACCTTATGGACTTGAGGGCCATCCGTTATGATTCCCCAGGAATCGTGCATCACATTAGGAAAGCAATCGCCCAAGAATATCCTTGTTGTTGCTCAGTCATGTTTGACTGTGATCCCCTGGACTGCAGCATGCCTGGTTTCCCTGTCCAGAAAACAATTATTTAAGGGACTGATTGGGAAGGAGATGGCCAAGGGGTTACTGGAAAGTCACTGGGACCCCACTGCAAGTTCTCCTTCAGCCAGCTGATTTGGCCTGCTGCTCTTCTAGTTGTGACCCACCCATGATGAAGTGAAGTGCCCTTGGACCTTTAAAGACTTGCTGTCTAGAATAACACCTTTTTAAAGTAAATTTGCTTAGACATGAGCAAAATGGGAGAGAGGCATAAGGCTTAGAAAGAAAAGAGAGGTCAGTGCCACTGATACCGTGATACTGATCCAGGATCAGGGCCTGGATCCTTGAACTCACCTGCAGTGGGTCACTGTCATACCCCGCCTCGGACACAGGACACAGGACTCGATCCACAGAGCGCCTCTTCTCCAAAGATTCCCTTCACCTTGAGCTCAGCTCTTTCCCCTATGCCATTGCCGTTTGAGCTTTCTTAGACATTCTCAGAATCAAATGAGGTTCAGCCCACCTCCCTCCACAGATACAGTTCCTTTTTTAAAAAAATACACGGTTAGTGGGACTTCCCAGTGGTTAAGACTACATGTGTGTGATGCAGGGAGTCGAGGGGGGGGACAGGTTTGATCCCTGATCAGGTAACTAAGATCCCACATGCTGCATAATGCTGCCAAAAAAAAAAAATGTATTTTAATTTAATAAATAAAAATGCAGAATTACTCAGAGGTCCTCAGTTATTTTAGACATTGTTGTCCCTATATTGCTGCCTCTATCTACCATCGGCACGGACCCCAGGAGTTGGTTCCCTGTGGTTCTTTCATGTGTCCAGTCATCAGGTAATAAGTGAGCACCTTCCATGCATTGACGCTCCATATACACTGTGGCCAATGAACTGAATGACTCTGATGGAAAATAGGAGCTGTAAGGGTGCAATGCAAACTCAGGGGAGAGCAATCACCCCCAGCTAAGAGATCAGGTAAGGCTTCCTGGAGGAAGTGACCTGTGAAAATTCAGACCAGCAGAGACTCAAGGAGAGAATACGCCACAGAGAGAACCACAGAAGCAGGGACCAGGTAGTTGGAAGCCAGTACCTCTAAACGGGAGCCAGAGGTGGTCCCCACTGGCTGGTCCCCAGAGAGTCTGGGCAGCTGGGGTTCTGGAAGGAGAGGCAGAAATCCATGGACAGAGGAGCCTGGCGGGCTACAGCCCATAGGGTCACAAAGAGTCGGCTACAACTTAGTAAGTAAACAACAATTTCACAACATAAAGCTTTATACTGGTGTGAAGAAGATAAACGGCTTAGAGAACAACTTAGAAAGCCTTCACTTGGACAGTATAAAAATCCTGAGTTAGTCTAAGGATTTTATCCTTATTTCTCAGAAATCGCTACAGAAGTTTACATTTGAGACTTACCGAAATTGGCCCCAGAAGAATCACCACACTGTTCCCCTGACAAATACTTACTAAACCAAAGAGCAGGCAAGAATGTCTTGGTTTTATACAGTATACGGATTTTTTAAGCCATTACCGTTGCTACATCATTCAACACCTCTTAGAATACTAACAGAGGTCCCTGTGCAAACCATCCAGTCTAAATGTCCTCTCTGACAGATAAGAAAGCTGAGGAAAAGCCGCCACCCACACTAGTTTCTTCATCAGCAAACTGGATGTATTAGTCAGGTCCCAACAGGAAATAGATGGGCAGACTCAAAATAAGACAATTCAAGGAAGGTTTGTTTACGGAGACAAGATTTACGAAGAAGTGGGTTTAGGGGAAGCCCAGTGGATGGTACGAACTTGAGGCTGTTACCATTCATTCCCAGGCTTGCAGGGTGATGGGGAGAGTTAACTAGAGTTGGGTGGAGTGGGCTGCCTGGGGAGGACGTTGACTTTGTGATGACAACACTGCCAGCTCTGGACCACGTTGCTGGGAGGAAATCAAGGGGTTAAAGACTCGGCCTCACTGTTTTCCTCTCTGAACTCCTGCCTTGGCTTCCCATTGGCCAAAGCCAGTAAGAAGCTGAAGGCAAATGGTCTGACACAGGTCCACCTCCCAAGAATGGGGCCCCCGTGCAGAGAGGCAAAGGGAAGATGGCCAACACAGAGTACTTACTGCGCTTTGCTGCCCTTTAAGCACGTAGCCATAGATTAAGGGTGACTCAGGGAACATCTGCTTGTTTTCAGGATCTTGGTGAAAGGGTGCATGAATTAAAGACTGTAAAATCTAATATTAAGTAAAAATGCTTTACTCTGACATGTATTTTGAGTCAGAGTTGGCCTTGGTTCTACTTTATCTTATACTGTACTGAACTGTTTCACCAAATTGTGAATAGAGATCAAAGCAGTTTAAACAGATACATCCACTTGTGTAAATATCCTTGAACTCCCCTCGTCTTCCGCTCCCCCTCCTGTTGCCAAATCCATCCCGCACCTCTAGAGGCTGTTAATACATGTAATGATTGTAATAAACATCATAGTTGCTTGGGTTCCAGCTGGCTGCAACCACCAAACTCTGTCCATAGTTCCTATCGTTATCTTTGCTTAGTAGACAACTTCACTGTTACCCTTAGAAGCCACCTTTGTCTTAGATTTCTAAATGTTGATCTTTATACATTGTACTCATTGTTTACCACAGCGTGTCTTTTAATTGACCATTATATTTTGTTTTTAAGGGTATGTAGAATTATTAAACTTAGGGAATATGTGGGTAGAAATTAATTGATTACGTTGTTGAAAGTGTTCCATGTTACTTCATGCACTAAAACCTTGAAACGTTTTTTTATCAGTGTTGTCCATTCTTTATAAAACTTTCTATTAAAAATTAGTAAATCTACTTTCCTGCAACTTAAACTGGTTTTAAGTGAAGCAGTCTTCCATCAGAAGTTTTTAGCGATACAGAACTATAATAGTTTCTTGGGAAACAGAATTTAAACTTTAATGTCAGGGAAATTTGTTACAGTTTGTTCTCAGAAGCTTGGAAGTTATTAATTTGAAATCTCATGAAATTACAGAAATTGTCATCATTTCGGATATTTTAAAATTACAGTGACTTAACGTGAGGATTGAAGGACTCTGGGTCAGAAAATAGAACGGCCACATGTATTAGCAAATTAAAACTAGGGAAGCTTGCTTGATACATGAGATAATGTTACATAAATAGGGAATAATTGTTAGATTTATGTCTATTGCAAAAGGCGGTCATTTATTATTTTAAATGTAGGCTCTGGACAGCATTTGGGTTATTTTCTTGGAGAATCAACTAGAAATGTGTAGTTCATACTTTCTGGCATTTGTGCATTTGAATTCTATAAGGGTTAACCAAAAACATAGCTCTTTAGAAAAATGCTGATGGTTTAGAAAGAGTATAAACATAAACCCAATGAATGAATCTAATTCCTCTCACTTTGTTACAATGATTTACATGTAGCCCAATTAAAACTCTCTAAGAGATAATAGAGATTATTAAATCTTAACTCTCATTGAAGTTATCAAATGGGAATTGAATACCTTCGTACCATGCAGAGCACTGTTGTGATTTTGAAGTGAATTTTGAAGTTAAAAGTGAAGCCTTTTTCTTTTACCTTTTTTTTTTAGAGGAAATGACTTAACCCCAAAGGATAGCTGCATTTTTTAGATTTTTTTTCTAAGTTCATGTTAAACTATTTCAAAGAAAATTTAAAATCTTTTTTCTTTCAGTTCTTTAATCACAACCTGTATGTTTGCCTGCTGATGTGTGGATGTTTGGAATGCTGAAAGAAGGGGGCAGTGTTGGATGCTGAGGAAGGAGTGTGGGGTTGAAATCAGTGCCCAGGAGAATCCCACGTGGCAGCTCCGTGACTCTGGCTAAATTACCCAACCTCTCTGAAATTGTTTTCTCAGCTATAAAATGTGCTTACCAACGGCAACTGACTGACCTTGTGCCTCTGAGATCGTCCTCCTTTCTCTTCCACTTTCCACCTCCCGTACTGCTATGTTTCCATGACAACTGTCCTCTTAAAGCTAGATGTCTCTGTGTAGAATCCTGGCAGACATTTCGCATGCATGAATGACTACACCCACACATAATCTTTAATAAAAATTGAAAAATATTTTGCAGTGCTTCAAAACTTACCTATTCACTTAACAGTGTATCATGAATATCTTTTTATATGAACAGGAATGAGCAGGATGACAACTAACTCATCTTTTTTGATGACTGAATAATATTCTCCTATTGGGATTATTGTGGAGGAAACATCCTTGCAAATACCTCTTTGTATACTAGTCTGAGTGTTTCTGTAGGATAAATTCCCACAGATGGAACTCTGGTTCAGAGACATAGGCACTATTAATTTTATAGATACTGTCAGATTGTCCTTTAACAAGGTTGTGCCAGTTTGCAATTTAAAACATACAGGGTTCCTTCCTTCCTTCCTTCCTTCCATACCATAGCCAACTCTGAATAGTGGTATTCTGTCCTTTGTGCCCATCAGGCAAAAACGATTCTCTCTGATTGTATTATTTTATTGTATATTGTTGTATTATCTTATTGTGTTAGCCTTCCTTCCTCTCTCTCCTTTCTTCCTTTTCCTTCATTCTTTTTCCTTTCTTTTCTTTCTTTCAGTGAAATTGAGTATCTTTCCTAGTTTTTTCTTTTGAATTTTTTCATATTTTTTATCCACTTTTCTTTTGTATTGTTTTATTGATATAATTTGTTTTAGATGTTTTCTCCCAGGTTGTCATTCACCCTTTGCCTTTACTTACAGTGTTTGCTGAAGAGGATTTCAGTTTTAAATAGCTGGATCTGTAAATCTTTTCATTTAAGGCTTCTAGATTACCCATCATGCTGAGAAAGGCCTCCACATCCTCAGGTCCTCTTCTGTTTTCTTGTAATACATTCTTCTAGCTCTGCTTCTTACATTTAGCTCTCTCATCAGGATAATTTCTTTCTTCTCCATACATGGTATAAAATAGGGATCAAACTTATTTTTCTTCCAAATGGACAGCCAGTTGTCTTGCTTTCACCTATTGATGTGCATTTTCTCTCTCTAAGATGAAATTTAGCCTACCTATCAGAATATCTTATAAATATCTTGTAAATATCACCTTATAAATATCTCATTCTCTTTCTGGGCTTTATTCATTCTTTAATCTGTTAGCACCTACTGTTTTATTTGCTATACCTGCTTCCCTAGTGGCTCAGATGGTGAAGAATCCACCTGTAATGTGGGAGACCTGGGTTCAATCCCTGGGTTTGGAAGATCCGCTGGAGAAGGGAATGGCAACCCATTCCAGGATTCTGGCCTGGAGAATTCCAGGTTGCAAAAAGTCAGACCCGACTGAGCAACTTTGACTTCACTTCAGAGTGTATTTTGGTGACAAAGCACAAATCCCCCTCATCCTAATTTTTCAAGCTATTTTTGGCTCTTCTTAACTGTTATTCTGCCAGAGGCACCTAACTGCTGAAGTTAAATTACTCCCCCACATCACTGGATTGTCTTACATTTTTGTCTTATGTACAAGAATGATAATTATCTTTATGATATGGCTTCTTCTCATCTTAGTCATAGTCTGTCTCACCGTTTATTTAGTTTTTATTTTATATTCTTCAATAATAGTTTATCATTTTATTTATACAGATCTTGCTTTTTTAAATTCCTCAGTGTTTCACATTTTTTTGTTACTATGTGAATGTGATCCTTTTTCCATTATATTTTGTAACTGACTTAGAAGCACTTTCATACTTTATGTCTACTGTCACCCAAATTTTTATTATCTGAATAATATTTTGTTGTAATTAATTTCATATATTAAAACATAAAGCCAGTGTGTATAAGGCAGAAACCCTTAGAAGTAAAAGGAGATTCTGGGGGAAGGAAAGCACAGACTCAATTTATCTTTCAGTTTGACACAGTGTAGAAAAAATATAAAGATCTGTGTGAGACAAACTAATAGTAAAGGATTTTACACTTAAAAGAGAGTACTCTTCTTATATCCTATGAAACAAAAGCCAGTTATATGCATAGTGATAAAGGATAGAAATTCTACAGGTTACATTCTCTGGCTGTGATATTATAGGACTAGCAATTAAATAATCCAGCAATTAAAAGTTAACCATAAATATCTGATCATATGGAAAATTTAAAACTCTTTTCTAAATAATTCTTCACATTAGTTTACTCCTAAAGAGAAAATTAAAGATAAATTATGTATTATTTAAAGCTGAACAAAAATGAGGAAGGTTTATTTAATAGTATATAACTAAATGTCCTGTCATTAATCAAAGATGAAAATAAATTATCCAAGTTTCAACTCAGGAATAAATTTTAGAAAATAAAGAAATTAGGAGGGAGGATTTTAAAAGATAAAAGTAGAAGTCAATAAATTATAAAACAGTAAGCTTCCCAAAATGAAGACATTTTGAAGTCAGTTTTTTAATAAGTATTGTAGCTAAACTCTTAACGACTTTGACTGATATAAAGAGAAAAAAAATTAGATTTCTTTTCTCAGAAAACCAAAAAAAAAATAAATAAATGAGATGAAAATAATTACAAGAAATACTGTGTAAATTTAAGCTAATATATTTTAAAATCTAGACTAAGGATTTTCATAGGGAAATTCCTTATCATTACCAAAATTGACTCAAAACAACGTTGAAGCCTGAACAGACTAAATACCAAGAAGAAAGTCTTGAGACTGTTAAAAACATACTGCTGGGAAAGATCCAGATCCAGGTGGTTTTACAAGTGCGTCCTTTCAAGGAACTGATTATTCACATGTTGTTTATAATATTCCAGAATACAGAAAAGGACGGACAGTTTGCATACGTCCCTAACGCCAAACATGAAAAATTACACACAAAAAGAAACCTGTAGGTTAGTCTCATTCATCAGTTTAAATTAAGTTAGTGTCCTAAATAAATATTAGCAAATAGAGTCCAAGTCAAATAAAAGAATGATAAACCATGATTAGGAATGATTTATTCCAAGAAGAGAAGGGTGGTACAACAGTGGGAAATCTATTAATGTAATTAATCTAGTATTAATAGAATAAAAGAGAATGGTCAAATGGTTGTTATTAATAGACATTTTTAAAAGCTTTTGATAAAAATGCATTACACATTTTGAGTGGTAACTAAATTTTAAAAGGAAACAAAAGAAACTTCTTAAAGGTATCAATATCTTTCTTATTATTTTAGCTGTCTAAACATTTATTTGATGATCATAATAAGTATCACTGGTTAAAGTACTAAAAATGAAGATAGTTCTACTAAAGTGTTTTAGAATGGGTGATCAGTCCGAAATCACGGCCTCTTTAAACAGCTTAAAATAATGCTGTGTTCAGATTAAAACTTTTCATCTCATACGTTTGACTTTATTTCAAAGTGAAGTGAGAAGATAAATACATAATCTCACAATATCTGTGTATATCTATAAACCACTGAACTTGAACGTTATGGTCCGTTTGCCCCTGCACCTTGGTTTACAGTACATTAGAGAAATAGAGAAGTGTTCCTCCAGCTAGGAATATTAGTAATACAGAAATAAATTATGTAACTAGACACTGGAGCCCAGAATCAGACACTTTTCTTAACCAAAGTAGTGAGTACCTTCTCTTTGGGGATTGAATTTTGCCCACTTATCTTCTAGGAATGATTGCCTTAAAATCATCAATTTGGTACCTGTTGAAACACAGTTGTTACATGCTCAGTTCTATGATGGGCATTTATAGACATGATGATGGGTGAGAGAAGGTCCATGACCCCAGGAATGACCCATATCATGAACTATGTTATGTGCTAAGTCGCTTCAGTTGTGTCCGACTCTGCGAGAACTACATTACAGGGTATGATTTTTCGGTGGCAGTGGGTCCAGAGAGGTGATGATATCAAAGCTGAGCTTTGTAGGAGAAGCAGAATTTCAACCTGTGGAGGAGAAAGAGTTTGCCAGACTAGAACAATGTCATCAAAAAACACAGAGGCAGGAGCTGGAAGATAAAATTTTTTGAATCATTGAGTGGTGCTCAAACCTAGCCAAGGGTTAGGGCTACCTAATGAAGTTTAACCAAAAGAGAAAAAAAAGGAGGAGGAGGAGAAAGAAAAAGAACTCCAGGGGCCCCACCCATGGATATCTAATTAAGTCAGGGGCAGGATAAGGCCCACACAAATGTTTTTTTTCTAGAAGCCCCATAGATGATCCTGGTACAGTCAGGGTTGAAAGCCAGTGATGTGGTCTCGTGTGTGACTAAGCCATGTATTTCATTATCAGTCAGAATCCTGTGAGTTGGTGGGACTCAACTGGGCAGTTTTCTGCTCCATGTCATGTTGGCAGAAGCCACCGTCATCTGTTGGGGTGACTGGCCAGGCTGCAGTGTCCAAGATGGCTCACTCACGCGGTCCTTCAGCTGAGAGCTCAGATGAAGCTGTGGGCTGGAACATTTCTGTGGGCTTCTCATTGCATAGCAGCTGGTTTCCAAAAGGAAGCATCTTAAGAGCAAACGTTCAAAAAGGCCCAGGTAATCAGTCTTGCTATAACCTAGCTTTGGTAGTCTCAGATGTCACTTCCACCATATTCTGTTGGTCAAGCAAGTCACTACGGCCACCTCAGATAGAGGGGAAGGTGAATTAAACTCAGTCTTTATTGAGAAGAGTGTGTATATAAGGAAAGAAGGAAATTGATGGCAACCTTTTTTTTTTTTCCAAAAATTTCTACTGCAGTCTTGATGCATTAAGTTCTATAGCGTCAACATAGATAAACAGAATTTCAGGAAATTTAGATAGACATCAATAAAAGTACAATTAGGTAAAACAGAGTAATGCTAAAAGGAATCTGAATAATGTAAAATGCTTACGTAATAGATGTGGTATTGAATTCCTTACCTGACAAGAAAGAATATATCTTCGATTCAGACATCCATAGAATTTCATGTTTTGTTTTCTGAGAAGAGTGGCATTGAGGGGGACTTTGTTTTGATTCCCCACAGTCTCGTGATAAGAGTAGTTTTGACTTGTCCTGGGTGCTCTGTAGGCTTCAGGGTCACCACCCAACAGACACTGGAGTCATCTTCTAATTTCCCCAAATGACTGGCATGGGAATTGAGCTGAAAACATTCCCATCACCTGTTTTCCATGTATTGTTTTTTTAAAGCCCCTTAAGAAAGAAAACCATAGTTTAAAGGTAAGGGTTGTTTGTTTGCTTGTTTTTTTTAAGTCTTTGCTTTTGCTTTCTGAAATTCAGTCATTTTGCTGTCCTAGTAAGACACCCAGAGTCTGAGGTGGGAACCCAGGCTGTGGGGATGATGTAATTTCCTGACCTGTCAGCCATGAGCCCACGTTACTTATTGCTCCAGTGTCCCCCGTAAGATTTTAGGAGTTTCTTCCAAACCGAGTCTCGGCATGAAACCGCTCAGCGTGAGGAGTTAAGCGAGCCGCCCTCAGTAACGCTCCGATCCACTTGCCGTTGCAGGTCGTCACGCTGTGGTACCGAGCTCCGGAAGTCCTGCTTCAGTCCAGCTACGCCACCCCTGTGGACCTCTGGAGTGTCGGCTGCATATTTGCAGAGATGTTCCGTAGGAAGTAAGAAAGACTTTTTGTTTCTCTCTGTCTCCCTTGGAAAGAAACGTTTGGGGTCTTGGATAACTTAAATGGCAGCCTAGTATCTCTCTTTCAAGTAGGGTCATGGGATCCACATCCGTATGCCTCCGGCTCTCACTTCCAAGTCTGTCCAGAAACTGCCTTCTCAGTCCTTAACGGTGCCACTGTGTGTGGTTGTCGCCGCTGGCTCTGGGAAGCTCTGTTTGGGAAAGAACACTCCCCTGTTCTTACTGTTTATTGTTTCTGTTGGGGATAAGAAGACATGGTAAACACGAAGCATGGTATGGAATTTTTTTGGTGAGAAATATCCTCAAGGTGGACTTTTCCACAGGAGGAGGACCAAGGATGTTATGTATATGGAAATTTTGATGATGGGTTGACAAAACTGACATCTGAGCCATTTCAAAATACTTGAAATGCTGTCAGTTGGAGGAGAGATTAGACAGACTCAGGCACTATAAGAGGATGGAACTAGAACCAGAGATATTAAAATTACAGAAATAAAGATTTTTGCTTAGAAGGCGAAAAAAATCTAATGATTAGAGTTATCTGAAGAGCAGATCAGGGCTCGTGGAAATAGTGTGTTCTCGCTTGCTATCCAAGAAGAGGCCGCTGCACTCTGGAGATGTTTACGGTGGTATTCCTAGAGTGGGTGGGTGGGCTCGATGACCTCCAGGGCACCTCTAACTCTGAAAGTCTGTGGTCCATGTGTTTGATTTTCAGATCACAAGAAGTAGCCAAAACAATATAATAAAGATCTGCCAGGAAAAGAACCCACACCTTGGTACTAAACTCAGCCTGGCTAAAATTAAACAGAGAGGCTAATCAGAATCGAATCTCTCTTTGTCTTCTGCTTTTATTTCCATGGGAAAATGTGAGTTTGGAAGCTGAGTCTTCTCCTGTTTGACACGTCATATTCAAAATGTAGCTATGTGATAGCTCACCAGAAAGAGATGCAGTCAGCCGTTGTTTGCTTTGCTCATTTGTGTGTTTTAACCAAAGGGAATTTTGTGTGTGTGACAAATCTGGGGACCTACTTCTGGACCTCAGCAGATTCATCTGTAGCTCACAGAGGGGGATCAAAGTACGCAGATGCTTAAGGCAGGCCTATTATGTGCCAGTCACAGGACCAAACCTCTTTCCATGTATTACCTTTTTATTTCTCACAATAACAGATAGCTGAGATGCAATGGTAAATTTATTTGTCTGACATCAAACAGAAACCACGAGGGATATTATTCCAAAGGAAGTCTTGTGAGTCGGGTATTGTTTTTCTACCAAGGAGGGAAGAAAAAAAAGACCGAATTCAGCTTCATTGTTTGCTAAATAGACTAAATAAGTGGCTTTGGAAGTGTGCTTTTTGGATCAGCAGCATCAGCATCACTTGGGGGACCTTCTGGAAGTACAAATTCTTGGGCCTCACCCCAGAGCCACTGGATCAGAAGCTCTTGAGCTGGGGTTCATCAGCCTGTGTTTTCACAAGCCCTCCAGGTGATCCTAACTCACCCTCCAGGATAAGAGCCACTGACTGGGGTGGATGAGAAAATCACCAATATTGGTATGGTTTAGTCACTAAGTCACATCTGACTCTTTGGCAACTCCATCAACTGTTGCCCCCACCATGGTTCCTCTATCCATGGGATTCTTCTCCACCCAGGGATCAAACCCGCATCTCCTGCTTTGGCAGGCAGATTCTTCACCACTCAACCACCAGGGAAGCCTCACCAGGGATAGCACTCTGTAAATGTACGGCTCTCAGACCTCTCTCTTGAAATTCTGACTTATTATTGGACTAGGGCCTGGCACTCTTGTCTTTAATTAAAAGTGCATCCTTTAGTTCTTGTCTTCAAACACATGTGGAGAATATTGGGTTAAACATTTATGGTCAGAACCAGGAATAATTTACTGGCAGTATTGCAGTGTGGGAGTCAAGACAGTCGTTTCAGTTCATCCCATAAACAACTTGGTGCAGATGAGAGATGATTAGAGAATATGTTTGGGGATGACTTTGATGTGTCTAGTGCTGTGCTCTGTCGCTCAGTTGTGTCTGACTCCCTGACAACCCTATGAACTGTAGCCCACCAGGCTCCTCTGTCCATGAGATTTTCTAGGCAAAAGTACTGGAGCTTGTAGCCATTTCCTACTCCAGGGGATCTTCTTGACCCAGAGATCAAACCCACGTCTCCTGTACTGTCAGGCAGATTCTTTACCACTCGCGCCAGCCACCTGGGAAGCCCTGATGTGTCTAGCTAGAATTATCTTCAAATGTAAGATTGGGTCCTTCTTTTGGTATGAGAGGAGGGGGATCAGTTATTTTTCAATAGTATAAAACTTGACTACCAGCCATAACTGATGATAAAACCAATCTTTTTCTGGAAGATGTTAAAGATGAAATTTAAGATATATAGTGTTACATATTCTCTAGTAAGGAATATGCTGTATTTTTAAGTATAGGTAGCCACCACTCATGGGACAATTGCAACCTGTATTTTCATTTTACAGCCATTTTTCATTTTTACAGCCACTGATGTGGTGGTGTAGTTGGTAGTCTGGTTCCCAGACTAGCTTGCAGAGAATCCTGTAACAACCTGGAGAATATACAAAACATTATTTATCAAAATTGTCTACTTAACAACAGTTTTTTCTATGGGAAAAATCCATTCTGTGTTTCAGTCCAGGAGACAGGAATACCCATCTTTTCACCCAGCACCAGATCTGAGAAGGGACTCTGATGGAGGCATAGAGAGAGCCTCCTTTGACGTCAGCAGCAACAGTCTGCTTCACTGTTCTGGGAAAGCAAGCTGCTGGGGAGAGACCATTGGCTCTTAAGATGTGCACAGAAGAAAGTACTCCCTCTCTCGGAGCCTTATACGGGGAGAGCAAACGGAGAAATAATTGCAGGCAGCAGGAAGCCATATCAGAACCCAGACCCATGTGCCTTTAAGGCTGAAGGACAATGTATCCATCTGAGCCTGCCATCCACACCCTTCCTGGGGCGGTTGCTCTGTCTCCTGGGTAGTTCCTGCCGGTTTGGATGCGACCTTGAAAACAGCCCTGGCATCTGACCCCTCTTCCCGCTCAGTTCACGGTTTGGTATTTCCTGCGATAACACCCAGATATCTGAATGTTCAGCCTGCTCAGTCATGCCAGCTGAATTCTGGGGTCCAGCCACCGGCTTGACCTGCTTCCAGCTTGACTCCTGATTCAGTGCTGACCCACCTGTTCTGGTGTCCAGCTGAGAGCACACAAGCCATGCCTTCTGGAAGCAGGCTCTCATTGCCTTAGCTGACCCTACCGCAGGGAAGCCTGACGTGTGTCCCCTCCCTCTGGCTTCCTCGTTGTTGCTATGGCAGTAGTTCCCGAATTGTGTCATCTCTTTTAACACCTTCATCATTTTTGCCATGCTCTTAGGATAACTATACTTAGTTTTTTTTACTATCTTAAATTAATTAGTGTATATCTCACTAAACCCACACACATTCTGAGGACTGTTAAGTCAGTTTGTAGATGATGAACCACAGCCTTCTACAAAGAGTATGATTAACTTGTCCATGGACATACAGCTCTTCTATAGCAGAACCAAAATTTGAACCCTAGTCTGTCTGACTCTCTAATCTTTGATTTTACCACTCTGCCATGTTTCTGCCTTGACTGTGGTTTTACCTGTGAGGCCATATTTTTTTCTGCATTAATTTATGCATTATTACAGTGTAGCAGCGATAATACTTTAAGGAGGTGAAGAAGCAAATCATGCGTCTAATAGCTTTGACTTCTAGTCTCTCCTATAGTGGAAAGGCTAACCAGTTTTCTGTGACCTTGTTAAGAGGTGCCTGCCTTTTATTCTAAAATGGGATACCTAAGAAATCTGAACTCAGTAAAAAGAATTCTTAGGGCAGAAGGTTGACAAAGAGCGAAAGTTTGAATACCACCTGTCATCATTATATGAATTTAATAATTGCTACACTGACTTTCCGTGTGTTTGTATGCACTCAGTCATGCCCGATTCTTTGGGATCTCATGGACCCGCCAGGCTCCTCTGTCCATGGAATTCTCCAGGCAAGAATACTGGAGCTGGTTGCCATTTCCTTCTCCAGGGGATCTTCCCAACCCACGGATTAAACTTGTGTCTCTTGCATCTCCTGCATTGGCAGGTGGTTTCTTTACCAGAATAGCCATCAGGGAAGCCCCTGGATCTTTTATCTTCCTCCTTTAACTCTTCATCAATGGGTGATCCATCTTTACTCCACACTGAGTCATATTTTAATAGTAAAAAACATTGCTGTGAATTGGGTCAGTAGACAACTATCCAGCTTGAAGATTGGGATGAGATGGAGGGAGGGATGGACAGATGAATGATAGAGACTGATTTTTAACTTCATAGCGAGATAGATTCACCATCGCTAACTCTCCAGGTATCTGTCTACTGCCTTGTGATCACAGTCTTTACTGTTTTCTGTGGTTTGAAAGTTACGGGGTTTTCCAAGTGATGGCAAAGTCATAAAAAGAAAATGCACATTTGAAAAATAAAACGTGCTACTAATTCTTTGAATATGGAGATTGTGGTAAACAGATAGTAATTCTTAGAAGTCCCAAGTTGCCAGCTCTGTTGATCCCTAGCTAAAAAATGCCAGATGCCACCAAGAAGAACATAACAAATACAGTCCCTGTTAGAAGGAAACAAACAAGGCTTCATGGTCTTACTCCGCCTCGGATGGTGGCCTCTCTCAGCTTGCCATAATTGATTTCTATGAATTGAACACCCAGGAGCTGAGAAACGGACAGTGAAACTGTCCTTTGTGGCTGAGTGGTCTGGGAGCAAACATCTTTAAAAGGTCACCGAGTGCCCTGCCAGCTGTCCTACTGGGTACTGTGTTGGTGTTCTCTATACTTGAGCGCTTTCCTCGGTGACGTCAGGGAAATGAGGTCCTTGACCAGAGGCTCTGAACACCAAGGTACCCAGGCAGGCCCCAGCCGCTGAGAGGAGACCCATCCACCCCAGCTTAGGTCAAAACATGCCAGTGGAAATCAGGGCACTCCCTGGACCTTGAGGTTTCTTGTCTCTTCTTGGATATTTTCTTGGATCTCTTTTTTTTCTTCTTCAGAGAACCCACCAGATGGGAAAAACTCCAAAGAAGCATTTACTTGAGTGAGGAAATACCCAAGGTGGTGGTACCCAGGGAAAGAACTGATCTTGTTAAACAGTGCACACAGGGGAATTCTAAGTAAGAACCAAGGAGTACTACTTTTTAATCATAATCAGTGTTTTTTTTTTCTTATTCTTGATGTCCCTGATGTGGGGAAAGATTGAGGGTGGGAGGAGAAGGGGGTGACAGAGGATGAGAATGGTTGGATGGCATCACCGACTCAATGCACATGAGCTTGAGCAAGCTCCTGGAGATGGTGAAGGACAGGGAAGCCTGGTGTGCTGCAGTGCATGGGATCGCAAAGAGTCGGACGTGGCTTATTGACTGAGCCTCAGCAGTATCACTTTAATAGGAATGTATTTGTTTTCACGGTGTGTGCTGAGAAGCCCCATCAGGCCAACCTTTCCCTATCAGGGCACCCCAACAGCTACCTAGCATTCCACCCTTTGGGTCTGACTCCCTGGGTCTGCCTGCCAGCCTATTTTCCTGTTTCTTGCCTATTTCCTGCCTCCTTCCAATAAATTAATCTTTCCATTGTCACTCTTTTTCCAAAACTTGTTAAAACTGGTGTAGGATCCTTGACCCTCGAGACCTTCTAAAGAAGCTCTAACTGCATTCTGCCCATGTCACAGCGTATTCTCCAAGATGTAAATGTATGTTCGTGAAGGGGGCCTACCTTGTGGCCCCAAAACGTGTCTTGAGGTCTTCCTCCTTAGAATCCTTTCAGTTCTTTTATCCTGGGTGGCCCTCTGTCATCTTCTAGAGCTAAACCTGAAAGATGTCTCTGCAGGGAGGAGAATCACCCCCTCCCCAGAGACACCCCCCCCCCTCCTGCCCCCACATTCTGTGTGTATGGTTCCTACAAAAATTTAAAAAAAAAAAACCTCAATAAAGAGCCAAATAACCCAGTTCAAAATGATTTAGACATTCACATCACCAAAGAAGATACAAGGAGATCAAATAGGCATATAAAAAGGTGTTCAGTGTCATCCGTGCTCAGTCACTCATGTGACCCCCACGGACTGTAGCCCACCATGGAGCTGAGTGTCTTTATCTGTAAAATGGGGAGACTGGGATAAGATACTACCTCCGTGGTGTTCCGACCTTACAGAGGTATTCGTGTCCTTCTATAGTCAAAGAGTGCCCAGCCCTTTTCGTTCCCCTACTCAAGCTTTGTTCAGAGCAGTTTGATTTCATCTTTTTTATTTACTGGGCTTCTGGAATCTAAAAGGATTTTACAATACAGGAGTAGATGTTGTCTAAGATTCACTCTTAGCTCTGATATTCTTTGCTTTGGGGTGAAATTGTGGCTTGGTCATTTCTAGAATTCTTAACATGTCATGCAGAGCTCACCCTTGCTGACAGAGGTTGTTATTACACATTCTTGTCATGGTTCTGAGAACTTGACATACATTATACAATTTAACCCTCCCAGGCAGCTTGCCCCAGGATCCCAGATCTGGTTGTTGGCAGAGCTCGAACTCAGAGCTGTATGACCTATGACAGGTACACTGAAGTATAATGAGCTATACTAGAAAGCTAAGTGGGCGTATAGATATACAGGGCAGCAGCATAACAGATGTGGGGGTGGGGGCTAGTGGTGTGTGCATGCGTGTACCTGCCTCCCTCTCTACTATTCCTTTTTTTACACATTTAAATATGTAGATAATTCATGTGGAATGTCTGTGAAAGTCTGAACCAGTTCTGTCCGATAGAAAAGAGAATGTGAACCATGTCATTTTACATTCTCTAGCAGTCACATTAAAAGTAAAAAGAAACAAGAAAAAAAGTGATTTTTCAACACAATATATCCAAAATTTAAACATGGAATAAGGCTTTCCTGGCCCAGATGTAAAGACTCTGCCTGTAATGTAGGAGAGCCGGCTTCAGTCCCTGGGTTGGGAAGATCTCCTGGAGAAGGGCATGGCAACCCACTCCACTATTCTTGCCTAGAGAATTCCATGGACAGAGGAGCCTAGTGGGATCCTGTCCATGGGGTGACAAAGAGTCAGACATGACTGAGCAACTAACACATACACACATCCAAAATGTTATTATTTAAAGATGGAATAACTATAAGAATATGGATCGTACATTATATTTCAATACTAAATTGTTAAACTCCAGTGTATGTTTTATGCTGACAGCACATCTCAATTCAGACTAGCCACATTTCAAGGGCTCATAGACACATGTACTATATTTTATGTTGTTGTTTAGTTACTGGAATGGGTAGCCATTTCCTCTGCTAGGGGATCTTTCCAGCCCAGGCATGAAACCCACGTCTTCTTCATTGGTAGATGGATTCTTCACCTGAGCCACAGGTTTAAACCATCAAATGAAAAGATAAAGAAGAAACAGACAACTGACTGTTTATTGGAGAGGGGAGAGAGACTGAGTCCATGCCCTTCTACCTTAGGCTCATTGAGTCTAGGAGTCTTCCATCTCCTACACTGTCATCGTCTCTAGTTTGGGTGGAGGCCGTAGAAATTGGGGTCCTTGATGTAAAACCAGTAGAGCTGATGTTGATGCAGCTGCCTGGCCTTTGTCCCTGAATCAGTGACACTTAGGTACCAGCCTGTAAATAACAGTGTTATCAGTCTTGGCTGATAAATCTTCCCCACTGTGTCCTCTTCAAAAGCACATGTACCTGGAGCCTCAGTCTCCACACTCTCTGACTCTGCAGGCCATTTTCAGAAACAGGAATTGTATGGGAAGGAACAACTTAGGAGATGCAGATGCCAGTTAGCATTATTCTAAAAAAAAGAAAGTTTGAGAAATGAAGTTGTCTTTCGTATTCTCCTATGTAAAATCCATTCCCAAAGACAACCCCTGGATATATTTCTAGATCTTTATTGCACATTCAAAAGTATGTGTTTGCAAACATCTACATATGTATATATGTAGATATAGATATATAGATAAACATACGCACACCTCTGTCACTTTATCTCACAGAAATGGCCTTATGCTATACATATGTTGCCTTTTTCAGTTTATTTTATCACAATATATTAGGTCAGTTCATAGAAATCAAACTTATTTTTAAACTGCTGAATCATTGTCAGCTCATTTATTTCATAATTTAATTTCCCATTGATGAGCATTTATGGATTGGTTGGCTGGTTGCATTTGGCCTTATTACAGACGGTATTCCAGTCAAATCCTGGGCTTATTTTGTGAAACATTTGCCCAAGTATTTCTGTATGGGTAAATTCCAGAAGCGAAATTATAGGGTCAGATAACATGCCTGTTTCAAATTCTGCTAGCTAAACCAAATTGCTCTCCAGCAAGTAAACTCTGTTTTTGCCGTAAGGTGGGAAATAGGATTGAGAGTCTCAAAAATGAAGAAAGATTGTCAAAAATAAAACAAGACAAGGACTCTTAGGTAAACCCTGGCTTCTTCCTGCTGCTTCTACGCCTTTTTAAAAATAATGTCAAGAGGAAAACCTGAGTGAATATGGTAATTATAAAAGCTGCTGTTAAGTTGGTTTGAAGCTTGAGAGACGTCTTTCAACTGTAAAATTGACTGTGAGTTTCCTTTTTATCAGTTGTGTAGTGATAGGGAAGAGATCAACCTCATTTTGTCAGTTAAAAAAAAATTATCTTAAGATAAAGACCCAAGCAGTTTTTCAGACTAGTTTTCCAGTGCACAGACAGCATATGAAGATCATCTATAGAGTTCCGTGGTGTGGAAGCTTGGAGAGTCGTGTATATTCAGTTTTGATCTTCCTTCCAGCCTGGATATAGACATGGGTACTCTTTTCTTCCTTAGTCACCAGACCTCATGCATCTTTCCTTCAGATTTTGCCTTCTGGGGGACTTCCCTGGTAGCTCAGTTAGTAAAGAATCCGCCTGCAATGCAGAAGACCCTTCTGGGTGGGGAAAATCCACTGCAGAAGGGATAGGCTACTCACTCCAGTATTCTTGAGCTTCCCTCATGGCTCAGCTGGTAAAGAATCCACCTGCAGTGCAGGAGACCTGGGTTCGATCCCTAGGTTAGGAAGATCCCTTAGTGAAGGGAACAGCTACCCACTCCAGTAGTCTGGCCTAGAGAATTCCATGGACTGTATAGTCCATGAGGTTTTGAAGAGTGAGACATGACCGAGCGACTTTCACTTTCTTTGCCTTCTGAGTCTGTTCGTGGGGATAACTCTGGAAGCCCCTGCATCAGCCCTGACCTTGAAAGAGAAAATGAATCTGACTAATAGTATCAGTTCTATATTAGTCATAAAGACTTAGGTCTTGCTGGTCGCATCTCTCAACCATTGATTTGGATAAAAAAAATATTTGATTTGATGCAAGCAGCGGCCCATTTTTAAAATATAAAACACTGGCAGAGAAAGTAGCTATACTGTACATTGATAGCCAGCTATTACTAGTCCGATCTTTACTCAGTCAAAGGCAGACTTCTCATCACTGTTCCCGGCTCTTATGAACATGAGTTGCTTCCCAGCGGTACAAAATAAAAAGTACCAGGCCTACACAGTTATTTTAGCTGGAGCTTGGACCTCTGGTCTGAGTTGAGTCCGGCCTTGGTAAAGCCTATAGAGCAAGATGTTACATTACATTTGTTGCTTTATAGCAATCATGCAAATAAATTGGACAAGACAATAAATAGAGTGAATAGTACAGTAAGTGCCCTAGATGGGAACCTTCAAGTGGCGCACTTTCAGAGTTGCAGACGTGCTTTCACGTGTCCCATCACATAAGTTAGTTCCCCTGTCTAACATGCGTTGTCATGTGCATGCGTCCTCCACAAGTGCTTTTGTTTTTGTGTGCTTTTACTACGTAGGGTACAGTAGCACAGTGCTAATATAAAATAGAAGTGTTCATTTATTTGGTACTAGTGCAAGGACTTCTTAGAATATGCAACCTTAGATTAAAAGACTTCTTTAAAAAGTATATTTCAAGGCTATAAAATAACTTCACTCTGGAGAATTTTGAATGGGAATGTACATTAGATATTACAGATAAAATTAAAAATCAGGTATCTTTTTAATCCAATGACTTCACTGTGACCACATTTGTTAAAACTGAGGTCAATTTTATGTGTGGTCTTTAGAATTTCATTGGATCCTTAGTACCTATATTTATTTCAGCTGATACGACATTCTTGTGGGAAAAGTATTACAAACTTACTACAGTAGAGTACTATAGCCAATGTGTTAGTTGGGTACCTAGGCTAACTTTGTTGGACTTAGGGACAAATTGAGCCTACAGAGTCTCAGGACAGAACTCCTTTGTGTACAGGAAACTTACTGTACAGGGTATTTTAGGTAAACGTAAATCTTATGGGATTTCATTGTATGCCTCAATAATTTCCCGCAGAATGGTGCTAAAGAGCTAAATTACAACTAGTGGTAAGGTGTGACAAAACGTTCTGCTTGGTCTTGTCCTGTAGTGACAGGTCATAATGACAGTCTGCTGCAGCTCCCTGTTGGCCACTGCTGTGGGGTCTGGCTCTGTCTGATACCCGTGCTCCACTGTTATACCTCCCATCTGGTTTCTGCCTCCCATCTGGCCTACCTATAGTGGCTGGAGGAGCTGATGTCTGATAAGACTCAGTACTTGGCTTAGCTGAGAAGCACTGGGCATTTTCCCATAAAAACAGAAGGTGTTACCTGGTTCTTTTCCTCCTTTCATCTCCTTTTCTCCTCAACCTCTTCTGTTCCTCTTCCCTATCTCTCCTCCGCTCCCACTCTGATCATCTTTCCCTTCCCCCTCCCAGTTTAATTGGGAAATACAGAGCATTCGACATGGCCTCCTGTATATACCTTCCCTAATAATACATGATAGTATTGAGTTTCTGATTTACTGCTTCAATTTTGCTGGGTAAATTAAATTTGCAGGGATCCAAATTTACTCAGCGATAGGCTTAAGAGCTGTTGGCTGCTTGGTGGGGGCGGGGGGCGGTGTGTGCACACCCGTGTGCACATTTATAAAACCAATAACATCTGGCAAATGTATTTCGAGATCTTCTAGTTTTCTTATAAACATTTTAGAGTTTTAATTTGGGGGGGGGAAGTGTGGCAGAGACAGCTACAGCTACATGTGGTCTGTATTTACTCACAAATTGAAATATTGCAAGGGACAATTCAGAATGGCAGATTTCCGGTGGAAATTAGATTTTACTACGAGCTAAACTGGATATTACTAGCTCTGGTCTTATCACTGGCACAATTAGAGTTTGCTGGACACTCTGAGTCCAGATCTGGGAGAAGATCCAAAATTTTGGAAGTTAGGGATCAGGAGCCTGCCAAATGTGTTTGTGTTATGTTGTCCAACTGTTTAACTGGTAATAACTTTACATACTAATATTTCAATATGAAGAAGTAGTTTGGAAGCCAAACGCTGTGTCCATTTTGCTGGCTAGAGTCTTATTGAATTCTCTGGGTATCAGCATAAAATAAAGTTAATTTTAGAGGCACTCAGGTAAATGGGATACAGCCCCAATTAAAAGTGGCACTGAACTGAAATACATAGACATTTCTCATTTTTATCTAAACTGATACTTGAGTACATTTACACAGAGTATACATTTTATACATTGAGTAGAAACAGTTTCTTGTTGTATTACATCTGTGAACCATCAGTCAGAACACATTAAAAATATTAGAAGCTTTTAGCTTAAAATGATGCCTACTGCCCTTCTCTGTTTCTTACTAAAAAGGTGAGACCTCCAACACTCATAACTGGCAACGAAATAATTACCAAAATTATTTCAAAGAATTCCCATTTAGCCAGAACTAGATTTAAAATCCTGTTTGGTGATTCAGGTATGTCATGTGCACCTGGAAATAAATAGACCTTTCTTTCCCTCCCTCGTTCCCTTTTTTAGAAACACAGAGTTGATTGTAGTTCAAAGAATGGTCAGCTGTTTCCACCACAGATCCTAGTGAGATCTCCCCAGTGGGACTGACTCCCCTCTGCCGTCAGTGTTGTATCTCCTTCTCTCTTGGGTACGAGTACAGGTACCAGGAAAACATATGTGCCAAAAGAGATCAGGGGCGGTGAGTTGAGCAGGATATGTAGGAGGTGGAGGCAGAGACGTGAGAACAATGTGGTGAAACGCGCGCGACACGAAGACTGATCGAAGGGCCGCTCAGAGACGTTAAATGCTCACAGAACGAGCCAGAGTATCATCTACCTTTTGTTAACTACACACTGTCTGTCGGGTGGGGTGGGGGGATCCTTCTTAGAAGAATGAGATAAACAGAAAGAATGAAATTCTTGTTACTTTTTAAAAAATACTACCAAACAAGCAACAGTCTCTAGAAGCCTAAAAAATGATATAAAACTCTGAAAATGATTCACTAGCAAAACCAAAAGAAATTTCTAAAAATCAGTGGACTAACTCAAGACAGGGCCAGAAGACATACTCTCTAAAAGAGAAACAACGAAATCAACGTAAATGTCCATCGACAGATGAACAGTTAAAGAGGATGTGTGTCTGTGTGAGATACTCATGATGGAATATTCCTCAGCCATAAAAAAGAAGGAAATAATACCATTTGCAGCAGCATGGATGGGTCTAGAGCTTATGCTAAGTGAAGTTAATCAGACAGAGAAATGCAAATATCATATGATATCATTTATATGTGAAACCTAAAAAAAATTATACAGAAGAACTGATTTATAAAACAGAAATAGACTCACAGACATAGAAAACAAACTTATGGTCATGATCGGGGAAAAGGAGGGAGGGATAAACTAGGTTTTGGAATTAACAGATATACACTACTATATATAAAATAGATTTCTTTAAAAAGAAAAGCAATGACCTACTGTATAGCACAGGGAACTATATTCAATACCTTATAATAACCTGTAATAGAAAAGAATATGAAAAAGAATATATGTATTACTGAATCACTTTGACACCTGAAACTAGCAAAACATTGTAAATCAACCACTCTTCAATAAAAAATAAAAGAGAAACAAAAGGCACTAAGAACTGAACATTCTGAAATGTAGAAACAGTAAACTGAAATGGAAAGGGAGATACATAAGATGTGAAGTTATAAAGAAATCAAGTACAGTAGCACAATTGAAATCAGAGAATAGGGAGTAAAAAGAATTAATAATATAGGAAATGGAATCTTTGATGTAAATGACAGTATTGAGTTCTTACAGAACACTGATGAACAAAAGGTTTTAAATGGTCAGAAAAGGACAGATATGAAGACTAGAGAATGGGAATCTGGCATAAGAAATCAATGGTCTTGAAATGCAGTAATCAAAAACATAAATTAAGACATGACTTGAGTATATGGATTGAAAGATCTCAGAATATTTTGAAGAAAATCATTACAGAAGAGAAAGCTGGTAGTTTGGGATGCTCAGGGCTATAGGTACAGAACTCAAATCAACTTAGATAAGCTAAAGACTAAGGAATTTGTTAGCTCACATAAATGCTGATTCCAGAGATAGATGAGCTTCAGAGTTGGCTTGATCTACAAGCTGCAGCTCCATTTCGCTGAAACTCTTCTCATTGTGGTGGCATCTTTGAAGACTGTCTTCCCTCATGGCCAAATGGTTCTGGTAGTTCCAGTTTTGGGACAACGAACACATTCTTTTGTCCCAGGGTTCCAAATAGGTGCACTGAAATTCATCCTCAGAACTGTTACGACACATGCCGACATTTAAACCAAGGAATGAGACCAGAGAAGTGGATTTGCTGATCAGATGGTGATCTGAAGAACATTAGACTGACATAAAGCACATCCTGGGATGGGTTAGAATTGCATAGAGAAAGAAAAAAGCCTGCGAAGACAAATAAACTTACTTGAAAGCCATACAAGAAGAAAGGAAAATCAGGCTGACCTCAGATTTCTCTTTTATTCTAAAAGTCGGAAGAGAATACAGAAATGGCTAGATTTGTGAGGGAAAGTCTGTGACCCCAGAACACAGAGGTTTCAATATGTAAGGATTCCGTTACTGTCTTGTTTGTTTATTAAGTACCAGTTGGGCATACTTGATTTGACTCAGAGGGACATCAAAATTAGCACATCAAGAGGAGGTGACCACAGAATGTAATTTGCTGTAGCCACTATGGAAAACATTGTGGAGGTTCCTCAAAAACTAAAAATGAAGTTCCCATATGATCCACCAATCCCACGCCTGGGCATATACCCGTACAAAACTGTAATTCAAGAAGACACATACACCCCTGTGTTCATAGGAGGGCTATTGACAATAGCCAAAACATCGAAACAACCTCAGTATCCATTGACAGATGAGTGGATAAAGAAGAGGTATGTGGTCTGTACATTGGAATAGTAGCCATCGAGAAGAATGGAAATGCCATTTGCAGCAACAAATGGGTGGACCTGGAGATTATCATACTAAGCAAATTAAGTCAAAGAGAAAGACAAATACCATATGATAGCCCTTATATGGAATCTAAAACATGACACAGAGGAACATATATACAAAACAGAAACACTCAGAGACATAGAGGCCATGCCAAAGCTGGGGGCAGGGAGGGAAATTTTGGGGGTTTGGGATTAGCAGATGCAAACTGTCATGTATAGGATGGGTCAACAGCAAGGTCCTGCTGTAGAGCACAGGAAACTAGATTCAGTATTGTGTGATAATCCATAATCGAAAAGAACAGGGGAAAGAGTGTATATGTCTTAGCTGAGGCACTTTGCCATACAGCAGAAGTTAACACAGCCTGGTAATCCAACTATACCTCAATAAAGTTTTTTTAAAAAAAGGAAAGAATGGGTGACCACAGTATGAAAGGGCTGGTGAGATTCCCTGCGGGACACACTGTAGACACCCAGCTCTTCCAGAAGTTCTGAGAACCGTGGCTTCAGCAGCCCTCACCTGTCGGTACTGGCCATCTAATGACCCCGTAGGAATGTGGTCGAACTAGCACATTTTTCACAACCGCATCTGGATGAAGCTTAAAAGTAAATAATTTCATTATAAATTAATGGTCCCTATTATGAGAAGAGCCCTATAATTGGACTTCAGAAATTCCCCTGAAGAAGCTTCAGGCAGAGTGTACCATCAGATGTAAACGTCTAATTAAATGGGTCTAAAATTATGTTTCCTTTTAGGCCACCTATGACTAGAAGGAAATGGTTTCTAAAGGCCTTTAAGATAAGAAGAGGAGTCGGTCAAAGGAAAGATGAAATAGAAAGAGAGATGAGTGGGATAAGGAACAATTATAAAGATGTAAAATGGTGTAGCCAATGTACAGCCCCCTTAGGAGGCACAAAGAGAGAACTGACATTTAGGAAGACTGAGGAAATGATACAAAAGGCAAATGTGGTTAAACCTTCAAGTGTGCTACATTGTGATACATAACCTTTCTGTGTAATTCCTGACATTTCCCCATTTTTCTTTTAACCCTGAAATTATCTATATTAATACAAAAAATGTTGAAGTCAATCGACAGTTTCAACATAAGTGGAATTGCTTTGTAAATAACCGCGCATCAGTACAATTTATGAAGAGGGTCAAAATAGGAAAGTGCGTGCCATGCAGTTCTTAAAAGTGAGAGTGCCCACTGGCATGTTTTCATGCTGCTGGATGTCACTGTGTTGTTAATATCACTGCCTCCGTTACTCATTGTTAAGATATTGTCATACTTCCAGTTTTCCCGGTGCTAAAAGATCCACTGCCCCGAGAACCCCGTTTCCTATGTGCCCTTGCCTCTCTCCCCAGATCACCAGGGCTTCCCTAGGATCCAGCTGAAGGGTTGTTGTCACTCAGTCGTGTCTGACTCTTTGTGACCCTGTGGACTGCAGCACGCCAGGCCTCCCTGTCCATCACCAACTCCTGGAGTTTACTCAGACTCATGTCCATTGAGTCAGTGATGCCATCCAACCATCTCATCCTCTGTCGTCCCCTTCTCCTCCTTCCCTCAATCTTTCCCAGCATCAGGGTCTTTTCTAATGAGTTGGCTTTTTGCCTCAGGTGGCCTGAGTATTGGCACTTCAGCTTCAGCATCAGCCCTTCCAGTGAATATTCAGGGTTGATTTCCTTTAGGACTGATTGCTTCGATCTCATTGCTGTCTAAGGGACTCTCAAGAGTCTTCTCTAACACCACAGGTACTGAAGGTACCTGGCTAGCATATCAGGGTTATTCAGAATCATGCTCCAGCCCTTTCATGTTTAAAACAAAATTTTTTTGAATATTATCTCAGGCTATGGAGGTGCTTTCCTGAGAATATCTGTTTATCAAATCCTATATTCTCTTCAATCCCCAGAAGTCATCTTCTGCTCTGGCAGTGGATTGTTCCAGCAACCCTTTGCTGATGTCAGGAAGATCATTTTTCTCTTTATATCAGAGGCCTTCTACCAGTTCCCAACTGGCTGCTGATTTTTAGCCTATTTCCCAGGCCTTGCAGGCTCCCAGCAATGAGTTAAAACCAGGAATTTAACATCTTTGCCGTGAAACTCTTCCTTTGCTTTGGTTTTGTTTTTTCAGGCAAGTGGTTAGCATATCATTCACCTGTTAGCCATAATGGCGCAGAAGTGTCCACCAAGAGTGGTACCCAGAGTGGTCCCTAAACATGTTTAAATGTGCCCCTAATTTGTTTTGTTATAATGGGTAAAGGGATTTTGCACTGTAATTAAGATAATGAACCTTGAACTTCCAGTGGTCCAGTGGATCAGAGTCTGCCTACCAATGCAGGGGACGCGGGTTCAGTCCTTGTTCTGGGAAGATCCCACATGCCTCACAGCAGCTCAGCCCATGTGCCACAACTGTTGAGCCTGTGCTCTAGAGCCCATGCCCCACTGTAAGAGAAGCCCCCTCACTGAGAAGCCTGTGCACCGCAGCTAGAGCATAGCCCCCACTCACCACAATTAGAGAAAGCCCGTGCACAGTAGTGAAGACCTAGCAGAACCAAAACTAAATTAACACACTACTTTTAAAATAAAATGAAGATGCCCATCAACTGACGAATGGATAAGAAAGCTGTGGTACATATACACAATGGAATATTACTCAGCATTAAAAAAAAATTCATTTGAAGCAATTCTACTCAGATGGACGAAACTGGAGCCCATTATCCAGAGTGAAGTAAGCCAGAAGCAAAAACAACAAAATACAGTATATTAACGCATATATATGGAATTTAGAAAGATGGTAACGAGAACCCAACATGCGAGACAGCAAAAGGAATGCAGATGTATAGAATAGACTCGTGGACTTTGTGGATGAGGGTAAGGGTGGGATGATATGGGAGAAGGGCATTGAAGCATGTTAATTGTCATGTGTCTAATCAATCGCCAGCCCAGGATTGATGCTCGGGGCTGGTACAGCGAGATTTCCTGGGGGGGAGGGAGGAGGGAGGGGGGTTCCGGAGGGGAAGCATATGTAAACCCATGGTGGTATCATGACAATGTATGGCAAAAACAATTAAAAAAAAATTAAAAAATTAAAAAAAAATAAGTTATTCTGGATTATCTGGATAGGCCCAGTCTAATGATATGAACTTTCTTACTTAATTTTTTAAAAATTTTATTTTAGTTTGGAGAATAGTTGATTTACAATGAACTGTGTTAGTTTCAGGTGTACAGCAAAGTGATTTAGTTATTCATATGCTCAGATGCTAGGGAGAAGACAGTGGCACCCCACTCCAGCAGTCCTGCCTGGAAAATCCCATGGATGGAGGAGCCTGGTAGGCTGCAGTCCATGGGGTCGCATAGAGTCGGACAGGACTGAAGCAACTTAGCAGCAGCAGCAGCAGCATGCCCAGATGATAAGGAATCTGCCTGCACTACAGGAGACCCAGGTTCAATCTCTGGGTCAGAGAGATCCCCCGGAAAATGGAACGGCAACTCACTCTAGTATTTTTGCCCAGAGAATCCCATGGACAGAGGAGCCTGGTGGGCTACAGTCCATGGGGTCACACAGAGTTGGACACGACTGAGTGACTAACACTTTCACTTTCATACATAAATCTGTTCTTTTCTAGAGTTTTTTTCCCCATACAGGTTATAACAGAGTATTAAGTAGCGGTCCCTGTGCTATACAGTAGATCCTTTTGGTTATCTGTTTTATATAGTGAAGAAGGAAATAGCAACTCACTCCAGTATTCTTGCCTGGGAAATCCCATGGACAGAGGATCCTGGCGGGCTACAGTCTGTGGGGTCCCCGCAGAGTCAGACACGACTGAGTGACTAGAAACAAGTTTGTTTTCTAAGTCTGTGAGTCCGTTTCTGTTCATCAGCTCTTTAAAAGTGAACTTTCTCAGGCTGGAGGCAAAAGAGATGGGGCAGAAGAGGAAGTCAGATTCCAAGCGTGAGAAGGGTTTGACCCACTGTCACAGCCTCTGAGATTAGAACCAGAGAGAGGCCTCTGGAGGGGGCGGAGGGCCACTGCCAGCCAGCAAGAAATCAGGAACCTCCATAAAACAGCCGTGTGGAGCTGGATTCAGCCAACAGCCCAAGTGAGACGAGAAGCAGATCCAAACCTCCGGAGTGGAATGCAGCTCTTTGTGAGACTCTAAGCAGAGAACCAGTTAAGCCAAGCCGTACCTGGACGTTTGATCTGCAGAACTTTGAGATGAATCATGACTGTTGCTTTCAGCCACAAAATTGGTGGTAATCTGATACAGCAGCAGCAGCAGCAGCAGGCCACACACCAGTGTATAAAATAATAGCAACACAACAACAACAAATACACCCGGCCGGAATGGGGTGGAAGAAATGGTAAATGCTGCAGAACACACTGTTCATCATGGCTGGGGAAGTGTTTTCAGGAAGGGATTCTCTACACAGTGAGCACTGCTAGGAGGACCAGGAGGACTCAGAGCAAGTCTGCACTCAGCTAAGAGTATACATAGGATTGGCTGTCTGGGGGAAAAACACATGCTTCATTCTTTGTAAGAAAAGTGTTTTAAACATGAGCTGTTTTAACAAAGGGGCTTCTCTGGTGTCTCAGTGGTAAGAATCCTCCTGCCAATGCAGGAGACTCGGGTTTGATCCCTTGGTTGGGAAGATCCCCTGAAGAAAGAAATGGCAACTGACTCCAGTATTCTTGCCTGGAGAATTCCATGGACAGAGAAGCCTGGTGGGCTACATTCCTTGGGGTCTTAAAAGAGTCGGGCACAACTTAGTGACTAAAACAGTAAAAGAAAAAAAATCTTAACAAAGTGGCCTTGTACAGTGCTGTGATTCAAAGAGAGTGAGCATATTTGTAGATTCTTGTTTGTTTTCCTAAGGTTACTGTTGTGTATAGTAAGAAATTGGTGAGAAGAAGAAATTATACAAAGGGGAGATTGTTTCGACAGCAGGTCCATGCTGTCCCATTTGTGTGTAATTTCTTCTGGTACAATTGTAAAACCTCGACAAGCTTTTCAAGATGTATTAGCAGAGTTCTGGGTGTTATTTATGAAAGCTGCTTACATCAGGCTTCAACTCAACTTAAAGGTCCAGTGAGTTGCTTTGTGTTATGGATCACACTGGTGACGTGGAAGTTTGCTAATACATGCTGGAATTCCATCAAGGTTGGCACTCTGGAGCCAGCCTGCCTGGGTTTAAATCCCAGCTCTTTCACTGACTAGCTGTGTAGTCTTGGGCCAGTTACTAAACCTCCCTATACCTCAGTTTCCTTTCCTGTGAAAATGGATGATAAGAGGACCTCTCTCATAGTATACTGTGAGAACTTCAAGTGCTCAAACTACCACCCAGCACACTGATTGGCAGCAACAAATGTTAGCTATAATTATGTTGCTGTGCTTTCCCGAAACATGCAAACCTTCCTAAAACTGGGTCTTTCTGACTCCTTGGACCCGAAAAACAGTTGAGCCCAAGGATTCCCTAACTGCAAGTGATCTACCCGTTGTGTACCAGCAGGCCAAACCAGGAAATCTAGTTACCTGGCATCCCTTTCTGTCCCTTCTTACTGGTATTTTCCACTTCACATTGGTGGAGCTTTACAGACAATGTGGCCTTATATTCCTTACCAGATAAATCTTCATTTTTTAACACCTTAAAAGAACATTCTCTATCTGCTCTTTTATGAAATGATGTTTCATAAGATAATAGGCATGCTGTGGTATAGCAGAATAGTATTAAAGTAACTTTGGAAATACTAGGTTTAGTTTCCTTACTCAGGATTTATCAGTTTTATTATTAATGTGAATTTTCAATGTCCAAGGATATATAGTACATTGCTCTGCAAACATATTTGACCATGGAACATAATTTTCAAGATGTGCCTCTTTGAATTTCCTAGAAGTGTTCTGGGAAACGCCCTGAAACATGAGCATATTTTACCAAGATTATTTAATATTTAAAAATTAAGATTTTTATGAATTATAGCTTGTTCTAAAAGAGATTTTATAGTTCCAAATATATTTATCTATGTATGTTTACAAGTTTCCCTTGTGGCTCAGTGGTAAAGAATCTGCCCTGGGCTGGAAAGATCCCCTGGAGAAGGAAATGGAAACCCACTCCAGTCTTCTTGCGACTAAACAACAGCAATGTATGTTTACCCAAATTAGATAAAGCAAGGGAAAGTCTAATTCTTATTTTTTAGATTAAAAATGGCCCTTGTTAGGTCATATTAATGACTTTTCCCAGTAGTCCTTCTCTGAGATAGATAATGAAGATCTCGTTGTACAAAGACATGATCCTCTACTTGGCAAAGACTCAGTCATCAAATGCATATTGGGCAGTCCCCATCTGTCATCCATAAAGTTAGTGAGGCCTTTTTAAAGAACAGCTTGTAGGGGCTTCCCAGGCAGTGCAGAGGGCGCAGGTTTGATTCCTGGTGGGGAGTGGAGACCCCAGGTACCTGGTGACCAAAAAACGAAAACATAAAACAGAAGCAATATTGTAACAAATTCAATAAAGATTTGTAAAAGCGGGGGAAGGAGAGTGTGGGCAAATTGGAAGAGTAGCATAGAAACATATACACTACCATTTGTGAAATAGGCAGCTAGTGGGAAGTTGTTGCATAACACAGGGAGCTCACCGCGGTGCCCTCTGCGACAGCCCAGGGGGCGGAATGTGTGTGGGCTGGCAGGGAGGTTCAAGAGGGAGCGGGCACGCGTATACTTACGGCTGATTCATGTTGTTGTATGACAGAAACCAGCACAACGTTGTAAGGCAATTTTCCTCCAATTAAAAATGTGAAAATAATTTTTAGAAGACTTAAAAAATAAAACAGCTTGTATTTTCAGCCAGCACCGCTTATTGAGGTGGCAACTTCTATAAGGTTACCCTCTCTGTGAAGAAATTCCTTCCTTATGTTCTAAACTTAACCTCTCCCAAATGTTAGGGACTGCTTCTTTTGATTTGATATTTAAGATAAGTGAACACAGCCAAGTTTCTTCTTACTGATTTTGTAGACTTCAGCCTCCTCTCCTTCTTGGTGTTTTCCTTTCTAAAGTAAAGAGTCCTCATTCTTCAGACTGTGAAGATACTACACAAGTGAACAAATTAGCCTGCCACAGTTTCATGGGTGCTGGCAGAAGACAGAAGACTCCTGGGTTAGAGACAAAGGCTACTTTATTACTCACTGCAATGGTAGTAGCTAATTACATATTTATTAGAGTTCCTGGTTTAAAACCTGTCTGTCCCATCACTCATGAAACTCTGGACCATCTCTTTGCTCACCACCGTATCCCTAATAGCTCACATAGCATGGGCACCGAGTAAATAAATAATGAATGAATGAACACAGTGCGGTCTATCTAGCTCAGAGCCTGTCTATCATTCTGAGTAGAAAAATGGGCCAAAGGCATTATTTGGTCCATGCCTTCCTCTAAACAGTTTTGTGGTTGTATTTGTCTCTGTGCACACAATCTCAAAATTTGTCTTTAGTGAAGTTTAATCGTTTTTTATTTTATATTCCCGTGGATGCATGCTGTCACTTCAGTCGTGTCCATCTCTTTGACCCTATGGACCATAGCCCACTAGGCTCCTCTGTCTGTGGAATGTCCCAGGCAAGCATACTGGACTGGGTTGCCATTTCCTTCTCCAGAGGATCTTCTCAACACAGGGATCAAACCTGCGTCTCTTACATCTCATGCATTGGCAGGCGAGTTCTTTCTGCTAGCACCCCTGGCAAGCCTATTTGCAGGAAGAACTTAAATTTTAATGTAGAGATGTTACATCATTTTACTAATTGAAATAATGTAGGCATATTACATGTTACCAGTCCTAGATACTACTGCTGGCATTGTCCATTTGGGTAATTCTAATGTGTCCATTTAACTGACTTGCATCATAAGGAAATGAAAGATACTGAAAGCTGGGACTCCTATGGTGTTTCAGTTATCTTTTGCAAACCTAGGTGGTTAAGATTATTAACAAAGAGGGCAAAATGAAACATCACTTCTCAGTTACACATATACACCAAGGTCTGTGGCCAGGACCTCAAAGAGGTTACAGTCTACATGAGCAAATAAGAAAAACAGACGTGGTGTGTTCACACGTAATCAGTAAGCAAGCTGCATTAGAATCTCAGCATGCATAAGCACTAAGCTATGTGGTACAGATTTAAATACCGCATGAGAGTTTGATATTACTCTGAACTGGACTACAATACTAGAGATTTCATGCGGTTTGCTCTGGGCTGGGTTTTGAAGCTCTTAGGTTGAATGTTTAACAAGAACTTCATTAGAAATTGCAGCGTGCTCTTGGAAATGCAAGAGCTGGCTGGAGCAGTGGGCATCAAATGGGAAACCGCGTGTTCGTGCACAGTCACGTGGGACTCTAAGAACTGCACGCAGCCTTTCTGTCTTCTCTTCCATTCAGTTTAACAGTGAGTAGTGAGGAAGCCACACCTCTGGGCAAATACAGCTGGGATTGGAGGGGGTGGGCAGGCAAAAGACGGGGCCCTTCTAAGGAGGATCCGTGAAGTAAATAAACTCCGAAGGAAAAGCATGGAACGTCAGCCCATGTACTCATAAATTCCAGCTATTACCAGAGATGAAAGGGAAGTGAGAGGACCGGGAACAATAGGCAGGGGTGTTCCCTTGGACCTTTTAACCGCCTGTTTACAGCAGAGGAGGAGCAGCGGGGCTGCCCAGATGGCAGGGCCAAAACGAGAACGAAGCTTCCTCACCCTGAGACCTCCTTAGGAAATCCTGTTTGTGACGGTGACTTCACTGCAAAGTGATCAGGAGCGCTCCCCTGGGTTGTACAAGCTCACTTCTAAAACCGTGAACAAGCACGGTTTCTAATGAGTTTGAAATCTTATTATCATGTGCATTCAGCAAGATAGAAACTGGGCATCAGGTGAGGCTTGGGTCAGACCTTATTTTGCAAGCCTCTGCCTATCTTTCTTGTGCCACTGACATGCTGGTCACACAATGGCTGAACTGTGAGATAAGCTTCATCTTTTTTTCCTATGTTGGTATGTTAGGGAATGATGGTTTTGATGGCCTTTGAAAAGCTGGAAAAGGCAAAGCCCCGTGATACCATGTCTTTGGCGCTGCATTGCTTCAGTAAGAAAACTATCTTGAAAGCCTGAGAAATGCAGCTTAAAATTGTTGAGAGCTGAGTCAAAACACCGTCAAATCCAAAGCCGATTGATCAGAGGGCCCTCTCTGAAAAGACCCACTTTTTATGTCCACCCTTGGAGTCTGCCTTTCTTTCCTCTTTTCCTTCCGCCATTCAAGTGCTTTTGGACCTGGGGATGGGGGAAAGTCTGCTTTCCGCGCCAAGCCTCATGAAATGGGATTTGTCGTCCATCGCAGACAGGTGGCCAGGCTGTTACAGAGAGAGGGCTTTGGCCCCCTCTGGATCCATGGCCCTGTGACAGCGCAGCGCCAGGACACATATCTGACCCCGTGGCCTCACGGGCTGGAGGCCCCCGTGGGCAGCCTCAGATGGTGACAGCTTCAGTCCGGTGGTGCAGAATTCCCCTAGCCGACAGCAGAGAGCAGGAGCACAGTTGCCCCCCCTGCACTTCTGTGGGATAAGGAAGAGATCTCTGAGACGGAACATGGCTGTGCAGTGATGAGAGGGCTGCCCTTCCTCCCTCTGTCCCAGGGTGCACCAGGCATTGGGAAAGGAACTTGGGCCTTCTCAGACCATACTTATTGTTACTATTTTGGCTTGTGGGATTTTAGTTCCCTGAGCAGGGACTGAACCCAGGCCCTTGGCTGTGAGAGTGCAGAGTCCTAACACTGGAGCACAGGAGAATTCCCCCATTACCTAATACAGCCTTCTGCACTTATGATATGCATCAGGAACAGATTTCACAAGCCTTTTTCCTCGGAGACTAGATTAGTCATTAGGCTTAATTATTCAGTAGTTAGAGGAAACATTGTGATGGAGAAAAAAATAAACTTCTGGAAGCCAGGAAGTAGAGGGCCTTATAACTTCAGCTTGCTCCGTGAAGAGAGTACACACTGCAGTCTTTGTACCCAAAAATCCAATCATGATTTGAACTCTCCAGATATCAAAAACATTCCTTTCTTAGCTTTAAATGGCCTCTGGTTCCAACCCCACATATTCTTAGGGAGCATCCTTCTCCCAGAGGAAATACAGTTGGATTGTAGTGAGAAAAGAACCCTGGGTCTTCTGTACTGTTGCCTTCAGCAGACTCTGCCGAATCTCTACTTGTAAGATAATAAAATTACCATTTCCAGAAATGTGAAGGAAAGAAGCCTTTTGGTTTCGGGTTCCTCACCTAACCACTACACAGCATTGATAGAAAAAATCTGGACTCAGTTCACTGCTTTTGCCTTCTACTCTCCCCCTAAGGGCCCACGTGAAAAGCAAATTTGGCCTTATTTCCTTATTTCCTCTGGGCCCAATTCTTGTCTTTCATCATCTTTCCTAAAGCTGATATGACAATTCCGCAGGGAAGAAGCAAATAGTACACTTGGATGAACTCTACAAAACGCAGTTTTCCTCTTGTCCCTGATTCTGAAGTGATTTTCTGTATTTAAGAAAAAAGAAATGAGAATAGTTTTAGACTGAACAGTTCAATATTGTGTGTATCATATTAGTGATATTTTAAACTGGGTAGAGAAAGCATTAGTGATCAAGCATATAGATTGTTGGGCTTCCAAAGTAAAGAATCTGTCTGCCAATGCAAGAGGTGCAGGATCCCTGGGTCAGGAAGATCCCCTGAAAAAGGAAATGGCAACCCACTCCAGGATTCTTGCCTGGAAAATCCCACGGACAGAGGTGCCTGGTGGGCTACAGTCCATGGGGCTGCAAAGAGATGAACATAGCTGAGGAAACGGGCACATACAGATTGTAAGAGAGTGGTTGGCCTGCTTTAAGGAACCCAAGCTGTAAATACCCTTGAAAAGTACTCAAAAATTCCAGTTACTACCAAAGACGCAGGGGAAGTGAACAAATCTCATCAACTGCTTCTTCTGTGTCATCCTCTGGGTTAAATGTCAGCACCTTAAGAGAGGCCTTTTCTGACCACTCTATTCTTCTTCATCAGAGCATCTTATTTTCTCTTTTGCACTCGTTTACTTAACGGCCATTTCTCTGTCTTCCTCCCTGAACTCTCAGGGCCCACCTCAAGGTCAGGGCCCATATCATTCATGCCTTCCTGAATTCCCTTCATCTGGCACAGTGAAACACACACCCCAGGCCCCCAGGAGTGCTGAATGAGCTATGGAAGTATGGCAAGCTGGCTTCATGTTCTTAGTGAGCTCCCAGGTCTCTGGGATCTCCTCTTTTTTCTCAGATTCAACTAAAGAATGCTACTTGATCTCAACATCCAGCTTATCAGGGTTGGTTCCATTCATTAATTTTTCTTTTAAAAAAAAAAAACTAGAATTTTTGTTCAGTCAGAGTCTCAGGTCCACTAGTAGTTCCATATCTAAAGAATGCAATGCAGTGAAGTGAAAAGGTTGCAGGAAGCAGTTTTCGAGCATTTAATTTTGTCTCCATCACTTCTTAGCTGGGTAATGGTGACTCATTATTAACCATCGCTCCCACCTCAGTTTCCTCAACTGTAAAATGAGGATATTAATATAGAGTTCTCACCTAGTGTAGACCTGAGGTTAAATTAAACAGCTCATGTAAAGCAGATGCATATGCTTAGTAAAATTGAACCCCTATCATTTCGTTCATACTGGTAAAGTACCCGGGTGTATCATTTTTTCTAGAACATGATAAGGGGTGGCTTCTTGTCAGAGGTGACCCTGGACATTAGGAGTATTCAAAGTCAGAAAGCCTAGGACCTGGAGTGCTGGATCCCAGCAGAGCCTCATGCCTGAGGGCACAAAGCCTGAACTTAGGTCACAGCTGCCTGGGCGGTATGGCCAAGTGACTCAATATTGAAGTAATGACTAATCGTCGCGGGGCTCCTCGTGTCTCTTCCCCTCCACCCCACCACAGTCACCACAGGGCTCGAACTGATCCTGGAGTCTGGCGAGAGACTGAGCATACAGTGAGTTTCAGCAAACCCCTCCGGTAAGATTAGAGAAGCCAGGCGGGGCACTCCAGGGTGAGGGATCAGCTAACTCTGGGACAGAGAGGAACTGGGGGTCCCTGGTCTGTCTTCCTGTGTGTGTCACAGAATCCAGAGTGCAGCCTCCAATGTGTACTGGCCATCAGAGTCTTGTTCTGAGGCACAGGAAGAAGTGCCTCATACCAGCTCATAGGGAAACTCCAGACAGTCAGCAGGAAGAAACTCAATCACAGATGAAAATGATTTTGTCTCACCGTGCATCTGTGCAGCACTCTGAGGGGGGAAAACAAGACATTCAGTGAACAGAATGTACTTTGTTCCTTTTCATATCTGTGGTTGTGTACCTGGCTCACTGGTCTCCATCAAGAAAAGAGCAGTGACTTACGCATTTAGCTTTGTGACCCCATGGACTGGAGGCCGCCAGGCTCCTCTGTCCATGGAATTCTGCAGGCAAGAATACTGAAGTGGGTAGCCCCTCCCTTCTTCAGTGGTTCTCCCTGACCTAGGGCTCGAACCTGGGTCCTCCTGCACAGCAGGCGGATTCTTTACCATCTGAGCCATCAGGGAAGCCTCATTTAATGATCTTACTGGACAGAATTGCCTTTCACACTGAAAGGCAGATACGTCCCTCTTCCATCTCACTTGGAACACAAAAGAGGAGCCCGTTGGCTTCAGTATTTCAGAAACATGTAGGGTCAGCAATCTGGACACTAAAGTAGATCTTTGATTATTGATTGTGTTCTTTCATTTAACAAAAATAATACATGGCTATTGTAAAATATATTTTAAAATATGAGTAAAGAACATAAGATAAGCCTCTGTGTATATGTTAGTCACTCAGTCATGTGATCCTTGTGATTCTTTGTGATCCCATGGACTGTAGCTGTCTGAGCCACCAGGGAAGCTCTTTAAGATAAGCCTACTACGAATAAAGCTAGTGGAGGTGATGGAATTCCAGTTGAGCTATTTCAAATCCTAAAAGATGATGCTGTGAAAGTGCTGCACTCAATATGCCAGCAAATTTGGAAAATTCTGCAGTGGCCACAGGACTGGAAAAGGTCCATTTTCATTCCAATCCCAAAGAAAGGCAATGCCAAAGAATGCTCAAGCTACCTCACAATTGCACTCATCTCACATGCTAGTAAAGTAATGCTTAAAATTCTCAAAGCTGATGAATGGATAAGAAAGCTGTGGTACATATACACAATGGAATATTACTCAGCATTAAAAAAAAAATCATTTGAATCAGTTCTACTCAGGTGGACGGAACTGGAGCCTATTATCCAGAGTGAAGTAAGCCAGAAGGAAAAACAAAAATACAGTATACTAATGCATATATATGGAATTTAGAAAGATGGTAACGAGAACCCTGCATGCGAGACAGCAAAAGGAACGCAGATGTATAGAACAGACTCGTGGACTCTGTGGAAGAGGGCAAGGGTGGGATGATATGGGAGAATGGCATTGAAACATGTTAATTATCATATGTGAAATCAATCGCCAGCCCAGGTTTGATGCTCGGGGCTGGTACACTGGGATGACCCAGGGGGAGGGAATTGGGAGGGAGGAGGGAGGGGGTTCTAGAGGGGGAGCAAATGTATACCCATGGCGGATTCATGTCAATGTATGGCAAAACCAACACAATAAAGTAAAGAAAAGTTTTAAAAAAGAAAATTCTCAAAGCTGGGCTTCAACAGTATCTGAACCATGAACTTCCAGATGTTCAAGCTGGAGTTAGGAAAGGGAGAGGTACCAGAGATCAAATTCCCAACAACCACTGGATCATCGAAAAAGCAGGAGAGTTCCAGTAAAACATCTATGTCTGCTTTATTGACTATGCCAAAGCCTTTGACTCTGGATCACAGCAAACTGTGGAAAATTCTTAGATACGAGTACCAGACCACCTGACCTGCCTCTTGAGAAACCTGTATGCAGGGCAGGATTCAACAGTTAGAACTGGACATGGAACAACACACTGGTTCCAAATAGGGAAAGGAGTATGTCAAAGCTGTATGTTGTCACCCTGCTTATTTAACTTATATGCAGAGTACATCATGAGAAATTCTGGGCTGGAGGAAGCACAAGCTAGAATCAAGATTACGAGGAGAGAAATATCAATAATCTCAGATATGCAGATGACACCACCCTTATGGCAGAAAGTGAAAAAGAACTCAAGAGCCTCTTGATGAAAGTGAAAGAGGAGAGTGAAAAAGTTGACTTAAAACTCAACATTCAGAAAACTAAGATCATGGGATCTGGTCCCATCACTTCGTGGCAAATAGATGGGGAAACAGTGGAAACAGTGACAGACTTTATTTTGGTAGGCTTCAAAATCACTGCAGATGGTAACTGCAGCCGTGAAATTAAAAGATGCTTACTCCTTGGAAGAAAAGTTATGACCAACCTAGACAGCATATTAAAAAGCAGAGACATTACTTTGCCAACAAAGGTCCGTCTAGTTAAGGCTATGGTTTTTCCAGTAGTCATGTATGGATGTGAGAGTTGAACTATAAAGAAAGCTGAGCACTGAAGAATTGATGCTTTTGAACTGTGGTGTTGGAGAAGACTCTTGAGAGTCTCTTGGACAGCAAGGAGAATCAGCCATTCCATCCTAAAGGAGATCAGTCCTGAATACTCATTGGAAGGACTGATGCTGAAGCTGAAACTCCAATACTTTGGCCACCTGATGCGAAGAACTGACTCATTGGAAAAGACCCTGATGCTGGAAAAGAATAAAGGTGGGAGGAGAAGGGGATGACAGAGGATGAGATGGTTGGACGGCATCACCAACTCAATGGACATGAGTTTGAGTAAACTCCAGGAGTTGGTGATGGACAGGGAGGCCTGGTGTGCTGCAGTCCATGGGGTTGCAATGAGTCGGACACGACTGAGCAACTGAACTGAACTGAATGAGAGCATCTTGCTGTATCAGAAAATAAGAAAATGCTAATAAAAAAAAACTGGTAATATATTAAAAGAACACAGCATCTAGCGTAAAGAGACTACTAGACAATTCTAAAACAATTTGAGGCATTAAAATATATAGTTACAGTAATGGATTAAATCCATTGAATAAAACAAAAATCCATGCGTCCATACTTTAAGACAAGAGAGAAGAGAAAGCTCTTTCTTACGTTGTGCTCAGTTGCTCAGTCGTATCTGACTCTGCAGTTCCATGGACTGTAGCCTGCCAGGCTTCTCTGTCCATAGAATTTTCCAGGCAAGAATGCTGGAGCAGGTTCCCATTTCATTCCAGGGGATCTTCCCAACCCAGGGATCAAACCTACAGCATTTGGGTCTTCTGCATTGGCAGGCAGATTCTTTACCACTAGGGCCACCTGGGAAGCCCTTCTTACAATAAATGCCAACTAATATAAATAGAATGATAGAGTTAGAAAAGCATCAATGGATGCTAAAGCTCTGAGTGAATTTATTTGATAAAGGTCAAGAAATTTATATGATCTCAAAATAGCTCTCTATAAAACACTAATTTTTTTAAGATGAGTTGAAAGAAGAAGAAAGAAAAATAAACCGTAAAGCAATAACCAAGAGTTGACCTTATTAGTAACTTAACAAATGTCTTTCAATTTTTTTCTAATGTTATAATGTTCTTATTTTTTTATAAAAATGAGCTCATGCTTTCTTAACCTTTTTTCTTATATAAAAATATATCATGATCTTGTTTACTTGTATTTAAGTATCACTAGGCACATACTGAATATTTATTCAGTGAATGGAATTCACAAGCCTTTAAAAGCAAGGTTGTGCTATATGCTCTTGTATCTCTCCTGCACTCCCAAGATTTTTTTTCCTTAGTACTAATTCCTGGAAGTGGAATAGTGAGGTAAAGAATGTTTAGAACCCCATGGCCTTTGATATATGGAGCCAAGTCACCCTCAGAAAGATTTTTCTACCTAGTTTTCCCAGTAGTGATGTATTAAGCACATGCCTTTCAATACATTTTAAAGAAGAAGACTGGGATTAACGTGTATGAAACACCTAGAGTAGGCCCCCAAGTCACTGAATCAGAAAATCATAGCCATTCACATCCTCTTCTCTCTGTAGGTTAGGTTCTGTGAGAACTAAAAGCTGGGGGATCACTGTTTTGCAAAACCTTCACTCTTATCAGATGGGCTTTTTGTTAATGCAGAAAGCTCCCAGTTGAGATACAACCTGATTTTAGTTGAGCCACTCATAGACCAGACCGTCATCTTCTAGTCTTTATCAGAAAACCCTGGACTTCCATGATGGTACAGTGGATAAGAATCCTGCTGCCAACACAGGGGACATGAGTTTGATCTCTGGTCCGGGAAGATTCCACATGCCCCAGAACTACTGAAGCCCATGCGCCTAGTGCTCCACAACAAGAGAAGCCTGCGAGCCGCAGCTGGAGACTAGCCCCCGATCCCGTAACCAGAGAGAGCCTGCGGCAATGAAGACCCAGCACAACCAAAAATAAATAAGCATGAGCAGATATAGGTATGGATTTAACTGAACAAGATTCTGTACACCTATAGCAAACACAACATGATAAGTCTGATTTATTCCAAGAAAACATTTTTTATTAAAAAATAAAATGAAATGAAAAACCCCACCACCTGTGCTTGACCTGGAGTCTGCTATGTCAAGGTGGAGGATGGAGAGAAAAACCTCATTTCTCATGATGATAGGCTGGCATCTTCAAAAGGGCCTCTTCATTTGGACTTGGGTGCTGGGTCCTTAAGACCCTTGAACACCTGCCACCAGTGCAGTTTCCAGAGGTGACAGGTCAAACTGCAGGTTGTACCCGCCCTCCGCTGCAACCGAGCCGGCTGCCCTCACAAGCTCGATGGTCCCCATGGCAACTCCCACCAGGTGATGTAAGCCCCCAGCTAGTTGGAGCAGAGGTCTGTCTGCATCTTCTCCGGATCCATATGCAATACTGATGATTAAGGAGAACCAAGAAGAGGATATTCAGAGAAGCATCTTCGGATTCCAAAGATGAGAAATCAGTAAAGCTGTAACCATGATATGGCTTTGCTTGTATTTTCCTTTTTTGACTTCCACCAGCTCACATGTTCTCAAGCGATGACAGTGGGCTGATTGAGAGCCGTTAGTCAAATCCAGTAATAGTATTAATCTGTGGTTGGAAATGACTGTTAAAGAAAGTGCCAGGCTATTCAGTTGTGGTTTTTCTTCCAGCTTCCAGTCGTGCCAGCCTTCCAGTGGGAGGAATAGAGGCTGTGGTAAAGGAAACCGTTGATAAACGAAAGAAACCAGAAACTGTCACTACCCATAACAACGAAACAACAACAACAAAAAATTACAGAAAAGAGGGGGAGACAAAGGAAATGGTCCACAGCAGTTGCAGCCTGCAGTCTGGTGTGATCATGAGGCAGGAGGCTAGCATGGTGATGCCTCAGGCACTGACTCCAATTTTCCAGTGAGAACAGGAAGACTATAAGTACCAAGTAACAGTGCTGAGCAGGAAAGCTTTTCTTGAGGGAAGAGAAAGCCTGGAGTTTAACTGAAGCTATTTTTATCAGCTTCCTAACATGCTTCTCAGACCACGGATACACAAAGGAAGCTAGGAGTCCAGTCACCAAATGATGTCAAAAGAGCTTACCCCCTAATCCACTTGATTGAATTTTCTAGAACAAATGGTTCATAATGTTGTACCATTGTTGAGTTTTCAAGAAATGCTTGTTGTGACTGAGAGGGGCTTTAGCAGTCAATGTTTTCTATTTGCTGTTTTTATTTCAAGAACTTTAGACTGGCAGCTCGCCAGGTGTGTTCACCAAAGCTCAGAGATGCGTTTTTTGTTTGTTTTAACTTTAAAAAGGAAAAAACACTGTCAGTAAATATGTATGCAGTGGACTGAAAAGTCAAATGGTTCTATAAAGGAACAGAAGGTATAAGTTCCAGAGTAACATCGAGAAGCACCTGAACACTGTATGCCTGAAGCATTTTGCTGTCTCCCAACAAGAAAATAGCAGTTTTACCAGATATTCTACCATGCTTCACATATTGTACCGTTTTTCCATTTTTTATTATTTTTCAAGTCAGGATGTACATTGGAATTAGTTGGTAGCACCTTAGATTTAATGAAAGGTGGTGCTAAGTCGCTTCAGTTGTGTGGGACTCTTTGCGACCCCAGGGACTGTAACCCAGCAGGCTCCTCTGTCCATGGGATTCTCCAGGCAGAAATACTGAAGTAGGTTTCCATGTCCTCCTCCAGGGGATCTTCCTGACCCAGGGATTGAACCCACGTCTCTTACTTCTCCTGCATTGGCAGGCGAGTTCTTTACCCCTAGCACTCCCTGGGAAGCCCTCATATATAATGTACAGCAATGATAACTACATTTATCGTGTTATACACTACATACCTAGTACTTCTTATAACTGGAAGTTTGTACCTTTTGACCACCTTCAGTCTACTTCCCCCTCCACCTCAGCCCCACCCCTGCCTCTCGTAATCACAAATCAGATCTCTTTTTCTATGAATTTGTTTGTTTTTGAGTATGATTGACCGACAACACTGTGTTCGTACCTGGCACACAGCACCACGGCTTGTATGTCTGTACATTTCCAAATGGTCACCATGATAAGTCTAGGTGCCATTTGTCACCATACAAAGATACTGTGTAATTATTGGCTGTATTCCCCCACTTTACATTGCATACCCATGACTCAGTTTGCACCTTTTCATTTCTTTCATTTCATCTCTCTCTCTACCTATCTCTCTGCTCCCTCAACCCCTATTGACCTCTGGCAACTGCATGCTTATTCTCTGTATCTATGACTCCATTGCATTTATCCTGTTTCTTAGATTCCACATCGAAGGGCAATCATGTTATTTGTCTTACTCTTTCTGACTTCTTTCACTTGGTATAATACCCTCTAGGTCCATTTATGTTGTAGCAAATGGCAAGATTTCCTCCTTTTTTATGGCTGAGTGATAGTGCACTGTGTACGTGTGTGGACTGTAGCTGACCTGTGTATGTTGACAACTTTTTCATAGTGTCAGTGTGGTTGTTGTGGACAGCTTCTTTATCCATTTTTCTACCAGTGGCCACTTAGATTTGCCTCAGTGTCTTCTTGTTGTTCAGTCGCTAAGTTGTGTCAACTCTTTGTGACCTCACGGACTGCAGCATGCCAGGCTTCCCTGTCCTTCACCATCTCCGGGAGCTTGCTCACACTCATGTCTGTTGAGTCGGTGATGCCATCCAACCATCTCAGCCCCTTCTCCTCGTCCCTTCAGTCTTTGCCACCATGAGGGTCTTTTCCAGTACGTTGGCTCTTCGCATCAGGTGGCCAGGGTATTGGAGCTTCAGCATCAGTCCTTCCGATTGTAAGTAAGGCTACAATGAACAAAGGCATGCATATATTTTTCCAAATTGGCGTTCTCATTTTCTTCAGATGAATACCCAGAAGTGAGATAGTTGGACCATATGCATGTTTCTAATTTACTAAGTAAGTGAGGTTCCATAGAGCATTCAAGGAATAGCCCAAAACCTACGGCTGAGGGTTTGTGGTGCCCTCGGGGGTCACTGCCGGCCAGCGGCAGAGTGGGACTGGGGCGTGTCCAGCCCGTGCGGTCCACACAGGGTGTGTTGGCCTGCCGCCCACCAGAGCCTGTGCCTTCCACAGCAGGCCTCTGAGGCAAACCCCACATTTGCTCTGAAGCGTCCTTCTATCTGGGCATTGGCAGAACTCCCAAACAAGTGGGGAAAGGTACCAGGAAAGTTCATCCTCAGATGAGCGGATCAGTTAAACATCAGACAGTAGAACGTTGTTCATGAGGGACCATGGCACTGGTGTGGCCGCGTTCCCCAGCCAGGCCAGGCTCACCCTGCAGACACTTCTCTTGTGTCAAGGTCTTCCTGCTTTCAGGAACCCCATTTATCTTTTAAAATAAATTGTTTATTTTGAAAAGAGTGCTGATGCTAATAAAATAATATGATAAGATAAAAACACCAAAGATATACTAAATATACAGTATAACTTGATAAATTAATAAAGCAGGGCAGGGACTTCCAGGTGGTGTAGTGCTGAAGACCGTGGGCTTCCAGTGCAGGGGACACGGGTTCAATCCCTGGTCGGGGAACTGAGATCACACATGCCATGCAGCACAACCTGGCATGACCCAAATAAATAAATAAAGTGCTTCTCTTACTAAAAATAATAATAATAATAATAAAGAATAGCAATTCAGTTACCTTATAAAATTTAAATGTAAATGTCTTTAAGACTTCTTAGCATGCAAAACCAAAGGAATCTAAAGTGCATATTAGTTTTGTGCTAAAGGTTCACAATTTGAAAGTATGTTTAAGGAGCAAGGCATACAGTGTGCACTACCAGGCTCTACTAATATTTTAACTATATTAGATACTTCCACCTATAATGCTTTAAAAGCCATGTGTGTGTGTACATGTGCATGTTCAACCACGTCTGACTCTTTGTGACCCCGTTGACTGTAGCCTGCCAGGCTCCTCTGTCAATGGAATCTTACAGGCAGGAATACTGGAGTGGGTTGCCATTTCCTTCTCCAGGGGATCTTCCTGACCCAGGGATCAAACCCATGTCTCCTGCATCTCCCACATTGCAGGCAGACTATTTACCACTGAGCCACTAGGAAAGCTGGTATAAGCTTTAAATGGCTCTAATCAATTAGCTGAGATGAACACAGTACAAGCTTTCAAGTTTTAAAATGTATTTTGAGCCTCACTTTTTTGAGTACTTTCTCAAAATATGGTAATCACCCTGTATTTGTATCACTGGGTGTGCTGTCTGCTGTTTATTGGGTAATAAATAAATTAATAGTAGATGTTAGACTTGATATTTGTTCTAAGCCCCAGTTCCTCCTTTTAAAATGAGGATAATATTATGTATTTAGCAGAACATTCTTAGAATTAAAGGAGATAATACATGTAGAATAAAGCTGCCCCTGTCCTACTATATGTGCTTGGTAGGTTGCATCTGTTATTAATAGCCATCGGTGGTGAAGAAAAGTTACCTACTCAACATCTTTTAGGTGACACTGGTTTTATCTACATAATTTCTCTAACACAATGATCTTAAGGCTAATGTTTCTTGTACACTTTCTTAAAGTTCCTCTCAGAGTTTTAATTTGCCAAATGTCGTCAGAAGCTTGTTGGTAGGTTGAAAAAAATCTAAATTTCACTTTCCAGGAAAATGCATCCCTCAGTTACAATGCCAAGCCTACCAGTGATGATCAAGAAATCCCGAAGGTCAATACATAATTATACTTTATAATCAGAAAGTAGACATTTAGTTGCTAAAACTAAGATTGGGCCAGACTATTTTCTGAACTGAGAACCAGTTTTTGAATAAATATTCAGCCACAATTTAAATCTTGAATCTAGTTGAGAAGTGTGTAAAACCTAATGTAACCTGACAGCCCCTTTGACCGCGTAGTCTTAAGTACGTTAAAAAAAAGCCTCCCAAAGTGTTTTTTTTGAATATCTATATATTCATCTTTCCTAAGACCATCAATTTAGAGATAGAAAAACACGACTGGACTTTTTTTTAACAACTTTTATTGTATTTTTCTTCTTAGAAAGTAATACATTAGCAAAATTTTAGAAAGTCTGATTTTGGAAAATGCAGAGAAGCAAAAAAGGGAGGGTGAAAATTGCCTGCAACCCATAGATAGATAACATATATCTTAAGATCTTCATTATAGCCTTCTTTGTAGTCTTTTATATATATATATATATATTACACACTGGGGATCTTCCCAACCCAGGAATCACACCCTGGTGTCCTGCATTGCAGGCAGATTCTTTACTGTCCAAGCCATTGGAAAAGCCCTCTAATGTTCTATGGTAGGTTGCATTTAAATGTATGATATAGTAGCTTCAGTAAGAAATCATGATTAACAGTACTGATTCCAGCATTTGCACTTACCACATATCTGACTGTGTCTGTTTCAGTTACAAAATCCTCCTCTGAGGCCCAGCTTCCTCATCTGTAAAATGAGGAGAGTATTGCCTGTGCTTCAGGGTTGTTTGTAAGGATTAGAAAAATAGGTCTTATCTATGGTTCCTGTCCCATTTCATTAGGCAAAATTATCTGGCTTTGTCGGAAACTGAAAAGTAGAAATTCATAGAATTATTACCAGTGGTAAATATACATAAGTATGAAAGTGTTCAAGCTCACCACTGATCAGGGGAATATACATTCTAGTAACAGTTTATGAATGGACTCAGGGAGGGGAAGGTTTTTCATTTACTGCTATATTGCTAGCATCCAGAACATCATCTGACACTGATTCTCTGAAATATTCTCTAAAGGAAGGAAGGAATGAAGAAGTGAATGAACAAAATATCAAACATTGAGCAAGTCATTGAGTTTTGCAGGACCTCAGTTTCTTCATTAATATAAGGAAAGACCATATTCAGGCTTTGTTGATGGGAGTAGAGAGAGGAATACTCTAAAAATTAGTCCTACTGCCATGGATACTGAATAAGAAAACACATTTTCTCTCCTATTTGTCATTATCCTAACTATATCATCTTTAAAGTTTCCTGAGCCAGTGATATTTGTAAGTAGCATAGGAGAATATCTTAGGTACATTGAATTCAAAGATGGGGCCAAAACAAGAGCATTGAATTTTCTTTGCATACTTAGCCAGAATGAAACCAGGCAAAGAAATTGCCAGCAGGGAAAGGGGCAGGGCAGAGGCCAGGATAGAAGGTAATACAGTATGAAGCAAAAACAAGTAACCTTGCAGTACATGAGTGTTTATTATATTTGCTACATTTTTCTTTTGAGGTATAGTTGGCTTACAGTGTTGTGTTAGTTCTTGATGTATAGCTGCGTGCGTGACTCACTTATACATATGTATATTTTTTTCATCTTTTCCATGTGGTTTATTACAGGATGTGGAATGTAGTTCCCTGTGCTGTACAGTAGGATCTTGTTGTGTATCCATCCCGTGTGTAATAGTTTGCATCTGCTAGTCCCAAATTCCCAATGTATTTGCCGCTTGATTAATAGTATGACTTTTACCAAGCAGCTAATGTTACTTGCCAGCAGTTCTGATTCGTCCACATAGTTTGTTAGTTTTGCAGCCCATCTGCAGTATCGAGTGGGACAGGAGCTGTGATGTGGATTCTTAGGCAGATGAGCAGAGGTTAAGTGGCCACCTGCCTGCACTCAGTGACTTGTTAATCAGTTACAGAGCCTGTCAGGAGCCGGGTCTCTGTCTCCGGGGTTGTATTCCTTTTCCATTACACGTGGCTCAGTGCTTCTGTCTTGTTGTAAACAAGACGCTATGGGGCACACAGCCCTGTCCTGCTCCTGAAACCGCATCGTGTTCCCTGACAGGCTGGTCTGCCAGGAGGACCACTGTTATCTTTTTTAGAAGGCTGGGGTTTAATCTTTTTTTTTTTTTCCCAAGAGGAAGTAGCCATAACGGTACACCAAAAATAACGCCTTAACTGCTAAATTCTACTTAGTAGGTGGTTTCCCAGAGATGATCCAATGCAATGAGTCATCACTCTGAGCATATTAGCACATTATTTCTCTTTTTCACTAACCCCTGATGCTTTTGGTTACATATTTTTTAACCTTTCGAGCCTTTCTGGAAGGTTCACAGTCTTCATGCTATGAATATAAACCATCCCCACATGACCCTCTTTTTCTTCTGCTTCCACTTTTGAAATCGAAGGTAACCCCTGACTCAAGAGAACGGTCAGGATCATGACCTCAGATAAAAGAGCAACAGTTTTCTCCAGCTAGAAGTAGCTCTATCTCACATCCAGTAATAATCAAGAATGTAAACTAGTATAAATAAATATGTGGGACCCAGGTCAAGAAAACTATAGAACTTGATCTAGAGATACAAAAGATGTACCTCGATGTAGAGATTTGAATATTGGAAAGATACTACATTGTCCTGAATGAGAAGGTTCAGTGTTCAAAGGATGCAGAACTTTCCAAATTAATTTATAGGTTTATGCAGCTTCAGTTGGCATTCTAGTGGGATTTTCTGAAATATATTTGGAAGACCCTCATTGATGAAAGTAGCCAAGAATTGTTTTATCAAAAGAAATAAGTTTAAAAGGAAACTTCTACCACCAATCAGTAAAATGTATGTGTTATGCAGCCAGAATAAAACAATTTGGTTCCAGCAGAAGAAATGACAGACATTAATGGAACAGAATAGACAAGCCCTCAAAAAAATTCCAATCCAGGAAGTGTTATAATTTATCATAAATCACAAATCCTGAAAGACAGAATAGCTTGTTCAACAAATGAGGTACAGTAAACTGACCAACTCACTGGGGGTGGGGGTAAATGGTAATCTGATTAGATTCTCTCTTCTTTACCACCAAGGAAGTAACAGATGGCTTAAAGATTTATATATTAAAAATGAAACTGTAAAAGTATAAAGAAACTGTAGAAAATATCAATACTGCTAAATGGAGCTAGACTTTCAAAGCATTAAAAACAAAGGAAAATGTCAATATATATGACTATATAAAAATTGAAAGCTTCTGTCCATCAAAAAAATAAAGGTGCTGCAAAGTTTCAGAGCATGTGGTAAACTGGAAGAAAATGTTTGCAATGAATATGACAAAGGCATAACCTCCTTAATGAATAAAAGGTTCTAAAAATTAAATGGGAAGCCAGAGCACACCCCACTGTCACTGCACCACTTCCCTATCACATTATATATTAATACATGTCAGGGTGCAGCATAGCTTTTGTAAACAGAATACCGTTCAGATGACACGAGTGAAAGAAATGCAGATCTTATTTTCCATTCACATATTGTTTGTTCAAAGGCAGTTGAAGGAAACGGCACTTTATGCTATAAATACTTCAGGACAGTTTGTCCACATTGACACTTCCATTTCCTAAAACGAAACCCTCACTGGCCCACAGGGAGAAAAAAGGCGCGCTTTGTTAACCAGCTTTATTTCAACAAGCACATCCATATGGTAAGAACTTCCTCTGATGAGTCATCCACAGTTGTCAAACACCAACTTTCCTTTGTTTGACCCGTGCAGAAATAAAAGTCTGCGGAAGCATAATGCAAGCGTATGAATCATTTGATTGTGTTTTATTCCTATCTGAATTTGCATCCGTCACAAACCCGCCGTGTCCACCATGAAAAATTGCATTCTTCAAATATCACCGAAAAAAAAAAATCCTGTTCAAATGGTTCTGTTCTGTCTAGATAGTCTGTGAAATTTCTAAGGAATGTTGTGGGCTTTGCTTCCTGTTCTAAATTGTTAAATTATCACACATTATTGGATTCCAACCAAAATGTTCTGGATAGGAATATTATATTCATACAGGATACTAGTTGTCTTGACCATTTAGAAAGGAATAAAGGGAAAAGATTTGAACTGTTCCTAGTCGTAAAGTAGCAACTCTAAAAGGGTAGGTAGAAATGTGTATACAATAATTTTTTGAATATGCTCTTGATTCTTTTCTTCATAGAGGCTTGAATCATATTCAGTCTTAGCTTTGTTTTCAGGGTCAACCACTGTCTTGTCTTTTTATTCTTGTTCAAACCAAGGACTGTACAGCCAAGATTCTGATCCTGGTCTGGAGTATGATGCCATCTGAGTTTGTCTGAAAGAGACCTTTAGAGATCCCATCTTAATTGCTTGCATATAAAAACAGAAAATAAGTGATAGTTTGATTTCTTCTAATTAGTTTGCTGTATTTTCCAGTTTTTCTACAATACATGTATATTTCATAATCAGAAAAAAAAATGTTTTTAAAATAGCTGCCCATCATTAAAAATATAAACACAATAAGTAAGCCTTTTTAAAAAATTCAGCTGGCTCTGAGGTCAGTAGAAATTTATCCTGAGAAAAGAAATGCTAACTTTTGTTGATTGATCACATTAATCTCTCAGTACTAGAGACATATAGACAAACCTCACTGACATTCTGTGGCCAGTGCCCATATTTGTATGCTAAGCACATTTTTTTTTTAATAGGAAAAAATGAGAAAATCAGTTTTCCACCATTTGGAGAGTATTTTTAACCAATGATTGGATCCAATTTGAGGATATTTTTGGATCATTTGTAATACTGTATGAGTGATACTTTTGGTTCCCTTTTGAGAAAAACTGCTTTTTTTTTTTAATAAGCCACTACAACCAATAGACACATGTGTGTTGCAGAAAATGTCTAGTGGTTATGTTACCCCAAAATCAACATTAAAACTTGCAGCCTTGGATTATGCATCATTTTGCTGACAGCTGGCTGATGTCAGTATTAGAGTGTTTGCAAGAGAGAGCATGTGCGTATGAGCCTAGAGGTAATCATAATTATCTGCTCGGAGACACACCCACATAAAAGCCCATAAAACTCTCTGGCAGAAATGGTTGTGTCAAAGACAAGACCAGTGGTTTCAAAGACTAAAAGGAAGAGTGGTTCCGAAAGCTAAATTTTTCTTACCATAACTTAAGTAGTATTTGCTATTGGACCGTGTCACTATTCAATGGACTTACTGTAACATTCTCTACCTTAAACACCTTGTGTATTGCTTTGATGTCTGCCTATCAGACGGAGAAAACTTGACTCACGTGGGTCACCTTGGTTCACACGGCTAGTTTGTTTTCCATGGGATATGTTGCTGATTAATCACAGTATTCTCTCCTACTGCACCTAGGTTGTTGTTGTTTAGTCCCTAAGTGTTAGTCTAAGTGTTAATTGCTCAGTTGTATCCGACTCTTTGCGACCCCATGCACTGCAGCCCTCCATGCTCCTCTGTCCATGGAGCTCTCCAGGCAGGAATACTGGAGTGGGTTGCTATTTCCTTCTCCAGGGGATCAAACCTGTGTCTCCTGACTTGAAGGCAGATTCTTTACCGCTGAGCCACCGAGAAAGCCCACTGCACCTAGGTAGCATTTCAGAACCATTCTCCACCTGGCTCACAGCCTGTTACTATCATCAGTCACAATGGACAAGATGCATCCTCTCTGTCCTCCTAGATGTGTGGTAGCTCCAGCCCAGTCTCGGGTGATGGTCTCCTCTTTAGATTATGCGGGGCTTCCCTGGTGGCTCAGATGGTAAAGAATCTGCCTGCAATTCAAGAGACCCAGCTTCGATCCCTGGGTTGGGAAGATCCCCTGGAGAAGGGAATGGCAACCCACTCAGGATTCTTGCCTGGAGAATCCCGTGGACAGAGGAGCCTGGAGGGCTACAATCCATGGGGTCTCAGAGTCGGACACTTCGATATGCACTTCCCTCAGACAGTTAAGTTGACCAGGCAGATTAAACCACAAGCGGTGCTCTTTCCCTGAGCAAGCTATATGCAGTTTTACAAGGTCTTTTGCTAAAACGAAGTAATAACGAATTTAATTCTGGTGCGAGGACGGAGCTACTGAGGGTCTAGTCCGCTATTGTATACAAACAGTGAGTTACTAGGAAAAACAAGAATGAACTTGTCTCTTTGGACCACCTTCTTTCTTATTGATTTGAGAGATCCCATTTGATTGTTTACAAAAGACCTCTGAAATAACAAAGATACTTTTTTAAAAATTAGTCTTTTTTTTTTCTTCTTCTACTATAACTTCTTATACTGGGTCTTCTGAGTAGGGTCACCAGCCACCCTGGTCTGCCTGGGACAAGAAGTTTCCCTGGATTCAGGATCTTTAGTGCTAAAAGTGGAACCATCCTGGGCATACTGGGCCACTTGGTCACCCTGTTCATGGGTACCCCACCACACAGCCAGTATTGAAGAACAGAGGTTCCAAGATTCACACCCAGCCAGCTCCCTCATATAGGTTTTCTTTCTCTCCCAGGAAGGCACAGTATATAAAAAAAGGCTAGGATTTGTAGGACAGAATGGTTTTATTATGTGATATGATGAGGTTCTAGTTTGGGTAAGTGATGGCTCTAGTTCACATTTCTGCAGAGTGAAGGTAGTTGATAAGCCTTGAGCCCAGTTAGTAATTAAAGCCTGGTAGACTACAGTCTATGGGTTCGTAAGAGTCAGACATGACTTAGCAACTAAACCACCACCAGTCAATCTCTGGCACTGCTTTTGCCGAGTGTTCCTGGTAATCTCTGATAATCCTTTCTATGTCTCCACATGCCACCGATCACCCTTGCCCCAAATGGTCTTCCAGCATGTCGTCATTAAAGTTTTTCAATACCAAGCCCAACTTAAAATACAGTGCTTATTACAGCTCGAATTTCCATAAGGGAGGAAGAGAGTTATAAGGCTCTGTAGTTATATGAGGAGACAGAAGATCGCCTCCCCAGGGCAGTGAACCTGAGATGTCTGACTATAAAAGAAGCTTATCGTTCATGGTGAGAGAGGTGATTCCATGGGAAGTCCCAGATCCTGGACTTGCCTCCAGGTTCCTAGTAATTAGTAATACTAATACAAACACTTTACCCTTGCAAGTTATCACATCTCAGCTTTGACTCAGATCTCTTTTCCTGGTTCTCAAGCTTTGTTTCAAATGCAAAGTTATACTAATACTTGCTAGTTGTCTGACTTTAGGTTAGACTGAGGATGAAAATGCAGTCATGCAGGGAGTAACCTAGCCTTTAGAAATGCTCAGTTACCTGATCATTTCTTTCCTGCCTTAAGAACTCCCCTGATGGACTTCCCTGGTGGTCCAGTGGTTAAGAATCCGCCTGCCAGTGCAGGGGGACTTGGGTTCAATCCCCGGTCTGGGAAGATTCCACATGCCACAAGGGAACTAAACTCATGCACTGCCACTACTGAAGCCCACATGCCCTAGAGCCCATCTCTGAGAGAGAGGCCACCATGATGAGAAACTCACACACTGCAACTCGAGAGTAGCCCCTGCTCTCCACAACTAGAGAAAGCCCATGCGAAGCATCAGAGACCCAGGGCCACCCAAAATAAATAAATAATACATTAATTTTTAAAAAAAAAAAAACCTCCCCTCATGAGCAGAGTGATTAGACAGCAAGAGATAAGGGAGGCATTGGGAGAGTAACAAACATGTCATTTGGCAAGAAAGATTCTTGGAAATTATATGAAATAAATACTTGAATCCCAGAGACAGAATGAGACAAATCTTGTTTGTTGTTCCCATTGGACCAAAACATGCCCACCCAGCCTTCTAATTTTAAAGGTAGGAGAGGTGTTGTACTTAATAACTTGAGGAAGGGTGTCTTATGGACTGAGTGTTTGTGTCCCCTTCAAAATTCAGAATTGAAGCTCTAACCTCTAATTTGATGTGATTTGGAGATGGGGCCTTTGGGAGTTAATAGGAGTTAGATGAGGTCATGAGGGTGAAGCACCCATGAGGAGATTAGTGCCCTTCTAAAAAGAGACACTAGAGAACTTGCTCTCTCTCTCCATCACAGGAGTAATGCAATGAGAAGGTGGTCTGCAAACCAGGAAGAGGGTCCTCATCAGAAATTGATCGTGTTGGCACTTTCTTCTAGGACTTCTCAGTCTCCAGAGTTGCAGGTTATCAACTTCAGTCATTTAAGCCACCCAGCCTATGATTTTGTTATATCAGCCCAAGTACTCTAAGACTAGGAGAAGAGAAAGGCAATTCTTTCATTAAATAAGTGTATATAAGACATAATAGTTTCTGGCAAATGGTAGATACTCAACATTTGTTCAGATGCTTAGAAGTCACTTTTTTTACATCTTAATGACTGCTTAGGCTTTCTTAGTCATGTATAAAATTGACTAAGTCAGTAAATACATTAATTTGTAAGTTTTGTAATGTTTCAGAAATCTCAAGTGGTTGGGTGAGCTCTAGTTTAATTGGCCATTTTGAATCGAAAACCATTGGAGTTTTCCTCTCTCTCCCCCTCTCTTTTTCTCTCAAGGAAGTTACTCACAGTCCACTAAATATGAGCCCTCTGTGGAGAAATAAATTATTCACAGCTGGTAACAAGTGAAAATGAATTCAGCTATTTACTTTTAAGGAAATGACTAGACTGAGTGTCCCCTGCTGTGCACAGAAATGGCAGCACCCAGTAACTTGCGTTCATCTGGTTTTTGCTGTCAGGAGCACCTCCCTTACCGACAGAACTTCATCTCAGATTCTTTTTGCCCCAGTCCTTCCTTTTTTTATTACTTGGACTTTTCATATTTTTTTTTCCCTTCAGCCCTTCTTCCTCTCTGGGCGGGCTTTCTTCAAGCTCCTCTTCCCCCTCCACACCCTCGTTAATCCCTCACTCTCTGTTTCGCCTACACTTTCAGTACTTCCCTCTTTCTTTGTCTTCCAAGGAGCCCATCCCTGTCCTGCATACCTTGATGAAGCAAGCCCGCGAGGGCAGAAGTTCTACACCCACAGGTCTCTTGCTGCTTCTCTGCTGGTTTTGGCAAGATGTCAGATTTAGGGAACTAGTCATCAGGTCGCATGGTTTTTAAATACCTGCTGTTTGCAGATATTGCCTAGCACCACAGAGCACGTAAAACATAAATGCATAGAGCCACAGAAATCAAACCCAGTTTCGGCTCTGACTGTGTATACAACTAGTCACACATACATATCTGTGCAAACACATATGCTCACACTTGAATTACCCAGAGATGAACCAAGGAAGTGAATTTGGAGACATGCGAGACTGAAACTTATGGAAAGGCTAGAGAGGACAGCCTTCTTGATAGAAGGAACAGTAACCATTCAGTATGTATTTAATGAGTGCCAATTATGACAGACAGAAAGTTATGTGCCCTGGATATAGAAGCAAGTCGAGATTGATCCTGTCCTGAGGGAGCTTCTGGTTTGGCTGTAGAGACCAACAAGTAAATGAGGTAGAAGTGGTTAGCCCAGGAGTGGGGAATGAAGAAGTGAGATGAACAGATCAAGTACATGCAGTATACTTGCAGTATATGGCAAGCCATGTTGGGAACTTTTCCTTCGGATTTTAAAAAACAACTGATGCTCAGGACTTCCCTGGTGGTCCAGTAGCTAAGACTCAACATTCCAATATAGGGTGCCCCAGGTTCGATGCAGAGAAGGCAATGGCAACCCACTCCAGGACTCTTGCCTGGAAAATCCCATGGACGGCGGAGCCTGGTGGGCTGCAGTCCATGGGGTCGCTAGGAGTTGGACACGACTGAGCAGCTTCACTTTTGCTTTTCACTTTCATGCATTAGAGAAGGAAATGGCAACCCACTCCAGTGTTCTTGCCTGGAGACTCCCAGGGACGGGGGAGCCTGGTGGGCTGCCGTTTATGGGGTTGCACAGAGTCGGACACAACTGAAACGACTTAGCAGCAGCAGCAGGCTCAATGTCCGGTCAGAGAACTAACTCCCACAGGCCAAAATAAGACCCAGCACAGCCAAATAAAAATAAATGTAAAAAAATTTTAAGTAGCTGATGCTCATATAATAAGGCTTACCACGTGGCTCAGTGGTAAAGAATCCACCTACCAAGCAGGAAACATGGGTACAATCCCTGGGTTGGGACGATCCCCTGGAGAAGGAAATGGCAGCCTACTCCAGTATTCTTGCCTGAAAAATCCCATGGACAAAGGAGCCTGGTGGACTGTAGTCCACAGGGTTGCAAAGAATCAGACATGACTGAGTGACTGAGCATACACACGTGCTCATAAATGCTTAGTACAAAATAATAGAAAAATTCAGGGGGAAAAAATCACCCATAATATCACCATCCATAGGAAAGCATTAGATAGTGTTCTGAGTGTCTTTTTTAATCCATAGAATTTTGTGGGGTTTATTATATAACCCTAATCTGATAAATCAGGTATTTTGGGAGATTCAGATACTAGTAGATTAGTCAGAACTTCCAAAGCACTTCTCTCCAAATGAGTACATGATTGAATATATGGTAGAAGAAATGTCTGTCACTGTACTTTAATACCATGTACTTTTCATATGTTTAGCCCTAAGGCAGTTTTCTTAGTTTGTTTGTTTTTTTTTCTTCTGACCTGAATCTGTCATGTGTGCTTGGAAATATAACTACTTTCTAAAAACAGTTTTATTGACATATAACTCACATACCATACAGTTCACCAATAACAATTTTATAGTTCAGTGGGTTTTCCTGCAGTGTATCCAGAGAGTTGTGCAGCTGTCACCACAGTGAATGTTAGGAGTGTCTTCATCACTCTAAAAAGAAACCCCATACTCAGCAGCAGTCACGCCTCATTTCCCTACAGGCCCTGTCATAGGCAACCACTGATCTACTTTCTGACTCTCTAGATGTGTCTCTTCTATAAAATGGAATCATACAATACGTGGTATTCTGTGACTCACCTCTTTTATTCGGCATAATGTTTTCAAGGGTCAGCCACGTTAGAGCAGCGTGTCATTCCTTTTTATGGCTGAATGATACTCCGGTGTATGGCGATATCACATTCTGTTTAGCCCTTTATCAGTTGATGGACATCTGGGTACTTTCTTCCTTTTTGTTTTATTATGAATATGAATAGGCTTTGTACATTCATGTACAATTTTTTGTAAGGACATCTGCCTTCAGTACTCTTGGGTATATGTCTAGGTGTCATTTTTAACTTCACTGATAACAGCTTTAGAACTGAACATGAGTTACAAGTATAAAATAGCAGATATTCTTCTGGGTAATATTTTCCGGAAGGTCATTTTATGAACGTGGAAAATTCCTCTACGAGTCAAGAAAGATAGCAGTTAAAGCATAAGTGCAGGTCAAATGCAGGTTACAGAGGTGTTCTATAGGGTGATCCACGACACGCTTGTCTTTTTAGTACAGTGAAATTATTGGAACTAAATGCAATCTTTCATCTTCCATTATGCATGAATCATTTCCTTCCTATAACAGACATATCACCATACACGTCTTGTCAGCTAGAAAACATATCCTACTTCTAAACATTGTTTTGCACCGTCCATTGAGATTCTGAATAATATTTATATGTTCTTTTAGTTGTTTGTTTTAAAAGGCATGTAGTCTGAAACTCGGTCCCCTTTTGTAATTTGACCCAAGAAAATTCACTTCACTGATAATGGTGAGCAAGTGTTTTGCTAAACTTACATTCAGAAGAGGAAAGGATATTGCCAGTTTAAAATGAGTTAACCTTCACTAGGAAAGTTTGACATTCAGTTTTTGTTTTCTTGATGATAAAAGTGTTCAGCGTTATAACAGATGTGCCTGCTAAGTCGCTTCAGTTGTATCCCACTCTGTGTGACCCCGTGGACTGTAGCCTGCCAGGCTCCTCTGTCCATGGGATTCTCCAGGCAAGAATACTGGAGTGGGTTGCCATTTCCTTCTGCAGGGGATCTTTCTGACCCAGAGATCGAACCTGTGCCTCTTACATCTCCTGCACTGGGAGGCAGGTTCTTTACCACTAGCACCACCTGGAAGCCCATGTTAAGGCTTCACCTCTCACAAATTTAAGAAAGCCTAAGAGAAATCCTTGGTTTTTTAAAAAAAAAAAAAAAAAACAAGGTCTCCATTTATTTTGGCATAATGGTGATATGAAAAGAAAAATGACTTTGCTATGGTTTGAAGTGAATGCAATTTGCCATTGTATTTTGTAGTAATCTCCCTTTAGTTAGGGAAAAGAGAAGAAAGTTTATATGTATAAGTGAAAATGTATGTCATTCATAGAATTTATTTTATCAGCATTAACTATTATCAAGTATAATGATGAAGAAAGATGTTCAAATACTCAGAAATCATCTAAAATCCTCTTTTATAAAAAACATATCCATGTTCATTTTCAGATGTTTTCCTCCAGATATTGCGTATCTTGTCAAATAAGTTGGCTTCAAAGGGTAGCCTGGGCAAAGTCCTTCCAGTACTGGAAGTTTATCTGGGAATTCAAAATAGAAGGAGGCTCAGGGGCATGAGAAACAGAAGGAGAGTTTATGCAATAGACTGTAACAGTTCCAGAGACTGTGGAGAAAATCTTTTGGAGAAAAAGGAGGCTCGTAAACGAGAGGAAGAGAGAAGGGATATAGGCATAAAATTGAAAATGGATTCATGAAACTTAGATTGAACAAAGGTCCTTAAATAACGATTGTGCAGTGTTCCCCAACCACTTGGTTAAACTACTGAGAAGTATTATGACTAGCAATCTCACTACTGGTCAGATACCCAGAGAAAACCCTAATTCAAAAAGATACATGTGCCCCAGTGTTCACAGTAGCAGTCTTTACATTAGCCGAGACATAGAAGCAACCTAAATGTCCATCAACATAGAAATGGATAAAGAGGATGTGCTACATATATATATACAATGGAATATTACTCAGCAATTAAAAGGAATTTTAGGTTTTTATATAGTAAAATGCATATAAGTTACCCTAAGTAATGTTCTGTATAATAAAAGGATTTTTTAACATGTTAATCCCATAAAGCAATTGCACTCTTTTATTTTTGGACATTTTTCTTAATAGTAATCTTTCTATTTGATTATTTAACCCCCCACCCCAAAATATGTATATAGGAATTCTTTTTAAAAATGTAAAGACAGCTTTCAGATTTCCTACCTTCAACAGAGTATCTCTGTTGATAACTATGTTTGTAAGTAATTAGTCCAAAAGAATTCATATATCCCCTGGGAGTCGTCTGTCCAAAACCAGACAAAATAGGATAGCTTTGTGGGTCTCTCCCTCCTCCCACAGTGATTTTGTCTAATTTATTTATTTAGCTGTTCTGGGTCTTAGTTGTAACATTTGAAACCTTAGTTGTGGCATATGGGATCTAGTTCCCTAAGCAGGGATCAAACCCAGTCCCCCGGCATTAGGAGAGTGGAGTCTTAGCCACTGGACTACCAGGGAAGTCCCTGTATGATTTTATCTTTGATGAGGCTCTGTCTCATGAATATAAGAGAGCATTCCTTTTCCATTTTCATTCTTCAAGGAGAGCCTCCATAAGTACACCCTAGGATTTCCAGGAGAGGTACATTCTTAGGCAATGGGAAGAAACAGAGTTTAAAATTCTTGTGGGCCTCCTCAAGTTGTCTCTATCTGTCCGTCTCTATCTTAGTGTCAGTCTTTCAGCCTTTCTCTGTCTTTTGTTCTCCCCTGTCTTGCTCCTTCAACCCTTTACTTCCTTCCAGCTTAGTTCTAGTTTATGGTAATAAAGAACCAACCAAGTCCGACTCATACATGTGTGTGTGTTAGCAATTGTTCAAGGCAGTAATCACTAAACCAAAGATTAGGATCAAAGATTATGTTCATATTTGTCCACCTAAAACATGCCATAAATTATACGAATTGAAGCCTTTTTATCTCAGCTAATCTGAAGGAGGAAGAAATATTCAAAGTAATCTCGATGGAAATATCAGTCCTGTGTGTTTCATCAGTTCACGGGGCATGCATACCTGATGCAGCTGAAACTTCTTACCAAAGAGCCTTATTTAAAGATAGAATAAGGTCCTTGTTAGTCTCTCAGTCACGTCTGACTCCTTGTGACCCCATAGACTGAAGCCCACCAGGCTTCTCTGTCCATGGGCTTATCCAGGCAGGAATACTGGAGTGGGTTGCCATTCCCTTCTCCAGGGGATCTTCTCGACCCAGGGATTGAACCTGGGTCTCTTGCATTACAGGCGGATCCTTTACCATCTGAGCCACCAGGGAAGCACCAAGGAAAGTCCTTAGGGTGATCTTATTGTCACATCTCCATACTCCACCATAGCACAGCCAGGAGTTCATCATGATGAAAAGTTTCATCTCTCCTCCAAATCCATTGTCCTTCTCCGTGATCCTGATGTACATAGCATCGTTTATCATAAAACAGCTCATACAGACTATTCCAAGTTTTCAGCCGAAAACCAAATAGGTGATTTTAAGAATTTGATCATGTAACCAACCTCTTGGTCAGCTGAGAGTACCAGTTCCAGTTAGGCCTAATGTCCCTTCTCTTGTCTTGTGACTATTTCTTTGCATCTGAAGATCCACAGATCCAATTTATAGAAGCTAAATTGCCAGCAGTCAGGATCAGTCGCGCCGCATAACTCAAGCCAACCCACATCTGCTGCAAAGACAAGTTAATAGACCTCAGAATCGCACACAAGTCTTCCTAAGGTGGCAAAGGCAGTTTGAGCTCTACACCATATTGTAGCCCTAGAGTTTCTGGTATGCCCTGGCATGTTTTGCTGAGTACTCACAGAAGAATGATTATGATCCAGACCTTCTGCTGCTGCCCTCATTAAAGCAAGCCAAAGGGATGAGCCAGTCCTAACGCAAGAATGCAGGGTACTTTTCCTTTCATGGGCCAAGTCCAACCAGTAGAGATAAGAGTACAGGTTCCTACAATATGGTAGACGGCCTGACTTGAAAGTCCTCTGTTAAAACACGTAGCAAATGTAAGATAAGATAGAGCAAGCTCAAATGCATAGTGGAACCAGCAAAAAAAAAAAAAAAAAGTTAGAATATTGCCAAGGGACAAAAACAAGAGGAGAACTGAAAACCAAAACAGTGAGGACAAGAGCCACAACTGTTACAGCTGAGCTTCAGGCTGAGGTCTCGGTAGCTACCCCTAAGTAAGAGACGTTCTTAACGCCTTTGCCTGGAAACATCCATTCAAGTTAATCTGCTTTGTTTGTTTCCCAATAGCTATGCCAACATACTTATTTTAAACTGCTCCATAATCCTCACAAGTAATTTCACTCATGCTTGTGGATACCAGTCTTTTTCACGAAGTGTGAGGGGCTTGGCATGTTGGCATAGCAACTTAGCCAGCTCAGCAGATTAGACTGATGCTCCCTGTTCCTCTGTGCTTGCTGACCTGGCCCCCACACCACTCCAGCCGTCTCAGATACTTGCTTAACAGGGAGGGGACTTTTGTTTCTGTTTCCAAACCTCATGCCAGCTATACTCAGCTTTATATATTTATACTTTTAACATTAAGGAAATAGGTGAGTGTGGAAAGAAAGAGAACTGTTGATTCTGTGCAACTTGAGTTCTGTGCTTTCCAGATAATTAAAAGATGATGTATCCACGAAGATGTGTGAGCTAAACAGCTATAAAAGATTGGGCTGTAGAAAGATTTTAAAGATCTAGAAGGGCCATCAGTCAGTACGATTTTATGAAGAGGATAGAAAGCCTTCATCTGGTGAATTGCTTTGTTCAGGTAGAGCAAGAATTTAAAGATAGTTGGCCGCTTGCAAAGCAATGAAAGAATCCCATAGACAGACTTCCCTGGTGGTCTAGAGGTGAAGAGTCCACCTGTCAGTGCAGGGGACATGGGTTCGATCCCTGGCCCAGGAAGATTCCACATGCCAAGGGCAACTGCACCCTCACACCACAAGTGCTGCGTGAGTCCACGTGCCCTGGAGCCTGAACTCCACAAGAGAAGCCTGCACAGGGAGAAGCCTTTGCACTGCAAGTAGAGAAAGCTAATGCGCAGCAGTGGAGACCCCGCCCAGCCGTTAATAACAAATAATTTGATATAAAAGCCCCATAGGCACCCGCTTACAAGTCACTAGGTTCTCGACAAAGTGTGCCTGTCTGTGATTGCAGAGAACACTAGTAACCAAAATCAAAGTATTACAACATACTAGTGACGCATCCAGCAGCCCTGGTCTGAATTGTAAGTCTGCAGTTTGTGACGAGTGCTTAGGTAAGTCATGAAACTAATCCAGTGCTCAGTTTCCTCATCAGAAAATAGGCACGATAGTAATACTGTCTCGCTCCTGAGGTTTCTGTGAGAATTAAGTGAGATACTGTTTGGGCAGCCCGTGGCATTATGTCCGACACAACTCCAGTGCTGTGTAAATAATAGCTGTTAAGATTCCATCATTGAGCTTTGCAGAAACTACTTGTCACCTTGCTATCTTTTAAGACCTCGCTGGATGTCTTTTAGAACCCAGCCCCATAACTTCTTTAATGTTTGTTTATTTGGCAGCGCCAGGTCTTAGTTGCAGTATGTGGACTCTTTAGTTGCGGGAAGCAAACTGTTAGTTTCGCCATGTGCGATCTGATTCCCTGACTAGGGATCGAACCCAGGCCCACTGCCTTGGGAGCATGGCGTCTCAGTCACTGGGCTACCAGGGAGTCCCGCCAACTCCAAAGTTCTTTACTATTTGGCTACGTTAGTGATGTCTGTGTTAGTTCGCTAGGAGTGCTACAACAAAATACTGAAGACTTGAGTGGCTTAAACGACAGAAGTTTGTTTGCTCACAGTTCTGGAGGCTGAGAGCCCAGGATCCAGGTGTCAGACGCCTTGGCTTCTCTGAGAACGCTCCCCTTGGCTCCCCTTCCTGCTGTGTCCTCGTGTGATCATTTCTCTGTGGGCACGGGCGCCTCTGGTTTCCTCGTCTCAGAAGGACACCACTCGGGCTGGATGAGAGCCCATCCTTGTGACCTCACTTGAACTTACCTGTCACTTTAAATTGGACTTCCCTGGTGGCTCAGATGGTAAAGAATCTGCCTGCGGTGCAGGAGACCCGGGTTCAATCCCTGGGTCAGGAAGATCCCCTGGAGAAGGAAATGGCAACCTACTGCAGTATTCTTGCCTGGAAAACTCCATAGACAGAGGAGCCTGGTAGGCTACTGTCCATGGGGTCACAAAGAGTCAGACACACCTGAGCGACGCTTTAAAGGCTATCTAAATACAGTCTCATTCTGAGGCACTGGGGTTGGGCTTCAACATGAATTGGGGGCCAGGGGGAAGCAAACACTAGCTCACCCGTGACGCCACAAATAAATTGTTTTCCACTGCATTTGAAAATAACCATTTTTGAGAATTCCCTAGTGGCCAGTGGTTAGGACCCCACACTTCCACAGAAGGGACCACAGGTTTGATCCCTGGTCTGGGAACTAAGATCCGGCAAGCTGTCGTGTGGCTAAAAATAAAAACAAACGAAAAGAATAATTTTCAAGAACAATGGCCTGAATGGAAAGTGTGGTTGAGGAGTTTTAAGGTGTCTTCTAGCCACTAAATTGCAGTGACTTTGCAGGAGTCTCCATATTATAGCTTATATAGCAAGTTAATGTATTGTGTGTAAATATATTTAAGAGGTCCAGTTTGAGACCTTATAATTGATATGTAATATTTTTAAAATATCTCTGTTAAAGGCAGCACATATTTTTAAAAACACATGGCTGTTGAAAAATACCTTTTGGTGTCATTCGCTGAACCAGGAGGTAGGGAACTTTTACATGTGTACCATAGGATATGGAAAATAAAATAAGATGTGTATTAACTGGACACTGGTTCAGGTAAAGCACTAGGTCAAAGGTTAGGGGACAAACCTAGAAAACTCCCTGCTCTCTGTTTAAGAAAGTGCCAGAAATGTCCCCAAGTGAGTTCCCTTGTCCCCAAGTGAGTTGTCAGTTAAATGCTCGGTGTAGATAATGACCCTTGCGTGTTCACGACTGCCTCTGAAGCCTACAGTTAGGATTTTGAACCTGTGATAGTTAGCTGTCATAAAACTGGGAGAAAGGGAAGTGGCATAATCAGAAAAAACAGCCCCATAGGTAGATCACTGCAGCATTCCAGACAAGTGGAAGGAGGGAGACCCATGAGGAAGTACTGTGATAGCAGAGTGATATTAAAGAAAGGCACTCTGCCAGAAAACAAACTTATAGTTACCAAAGGGGAAAGTGAGGAGGAAGGGATAAATCAGGAGTATGACGTTAACAGATACAAACTACTATACATAAAATAGATGTAGACCTACTGTATACCACAGGAAACTATATTCAATATCTTGTAATAACCTATAATGGAAAATAATTTAAATATATGTTTATAGACATACGGGCTTCCCCAGTTGCTCAGCGATAAAGAATCCACCTGCACACTGTTTACAATAGCTAGGACATGGAAGCAACCTAGATGTCCGTCAGCAGACAAATGAATAAGGATGCTGTGGTACATATACATGATGGAATATCACTCAGCCATAAAAAAGAATATATTTGAGTCGGTTCTAATGAGGTGGATGAAACTGGAGCCTATTATACTGAGTGAAGTAAGTCAGAAAAACACCAATACAGTATATTAATGCATACATATGAAATTTAGAAAGACAGTAACATCGATCCTATATGCAAGACAGCAAAAGAGACACAGATGTAAAGAACAGACTTCTGGACTCTGTGGGAGAAGGCGAGGGTGGGATGATTTGAGAGAACAGCATTGAAACATGTATATTACCATATGTGAAACAGATGAGCAGGGTATGAAGCAGGGCGCTCAGAGCCAGAGGGATGGAGTAGGAAAGGGAAGTGGGAGAGGGACTCAGGATTGGGGAACACATGGGCACCCATGTGTGATTCATGTCGATGTATGGAAAAAACCACCACAATATTGTAAAGAAATTATCCTCCAATTAAAATAAATAAATGAAATTTTAAAAAAAGAAAATCCGCCTGCAGTGCAGGAGACCCAGGTTCGATCCCTGCATTGGGAACATCCCCTGGAGAAGGAGATACACTCCAGTATTTTTACCTGGAGAATCCTATGGACAGAGGAGCCTGGAGGGCTACAATCCTTGGGGTCACAGAAGGTCAGGCATGACTGAAGCGACTGAGCATGCACACATACCAACGTTCATACATATACATATATAGAGAGTTGGAAAATGTTGCTGTACGCTTGAAACTAATGTTATAAATCAACTATACTTTAATTACAGAAGAAGGAAGGGTGCTCTGAGAAGGATCTGACCAAGAGTAATTTCAAAGAATTCCACATACCTCTGGCTTGAGACCAGGATAGTGATGTGTTGCATCCGGTCCCAAGGTTAAACAGAACTCTGAAGCCAGGGCCTGTCTATGATGGTGGCAGTGTTGTTACAGTGACTAAGACTAGGATACTCGGGATGGGGTTCCCTGGTGGCCCAGTGGTTAAGAATCCGCCTGCCAAGCCAGGGGATATGGGTTCAATCCCTGGTCCGGGAAGATCCCACACGCCACAGAGCAACTAAGCCTGTGCACAGTGTCTACTGGAGCCCTTTCACCCCGAGCCCATGCTCCACAAGAGAAGCCTGAGGACCACAGTGCGAGAAAGCCAGCACACACTAACAAAGACCCAGCACAACCAAAAATAAAAATAAGTAAAAATTTTTTGTAAAAAAAAGGGTGCCCAGCATGGGAGTGAGGCACCACCAGATACTCGGGAGCAACCCTTACCATAAGGAGAATGCAAGAAAAACCTTCATTTGCGAAGGGTTACTTACTTATTCTGCACCCAAAGAATACTTTGATTTCTGTTAAATAATCATCAGGACAAATAGGATTGAAATGTAACCGGAGAAAATTCCTTGTTTAACGTGTGTCTTTCTTTCAGGCCTCTTTTTCGTGGAAGCTCAGATGTCGACCAACTAGGAAAAATCTTGGAGTAAGTAGCACCTGTAATTTTCCCTCCGTGTCTGTAGCGTTAGAGCGTTCACGGTGACCTTCCTCTAATACGTTTATCTCTTGTCTCTCCTACCCCAAGCTGCTGCTGCAGACACTGTTACTATTTGTGTGGTGAGTGGGGACGTGGCAGACGTGCCGTTTCGTGCAGAGCCCGTCGTGACGTGTGGCCCGACTGCTCTGCCCTGGAAGCTTGCGTGCTGCTCGTGTGGCTCTTTTGGCAGCTGCCCTTTGCTTGGCTGAGCTCCCGTTCTTTAGTTCTGTGGTGTTGTCTGCTTGGGGTCTTTTCGGATGCTTCCCCCATCGGAGGGTGGGGCGCTCAGTGGCCTGGTAACCCATCCTTATTCACTGGGCTGAGTGTCCCCATTGAAAACATCCTGTCACCAGCCAGGTTGGCTTTACATTGTTTTGTTTTGTCTTCCTGGGCAAAGGATGGTCTGCTACTCAATTGATTTTTCTTTGGAACACTGAAAAAGGAAATGAGAATGCTACGTTCCATTCCTCTGTCTGTGGCTAAAGGGCTCTGCAATCTTGAGAGGGTCCCCTCGAACCCCGTGTCGTGTCAAGGACCTACATGGTGCCTATTGTTACAGAATAAATGCTTTTAAGAATACTAGCTCTTCCTGTACTTCATCATTAACTGTTTCATCTTTTTGTTCTTCTTCACCTGAGAAGTGACACTTAAAAATCCTTCCTTGTGCTCGAATTCTTCGGTTCCAGTGGTCTGTGACGTAGCTCCTTGACGATTTTCAGAGTCCCGTTCAGTGCATGTTTGTGCACGTGAGGCTGTGGATGCTTCTGTGTGTCTAGAATGGGAAGAAGAGGCTTTTCTTCTCGTAGAGCATGCAGTAGGGCATCCTGTGGGGATTCTGTGTGTTTGCCAAGCTCCGTCAGGATTGGAGTGGCAAGAAAAGAAATGGGGAGTTCTAGAACCGAAAATAGCTCCAATCAGTGGTCTGTACCACTTGATAGGAATCCTAGTGATTATTACGATATTCAGGCTGCAAAACTGATGAAAATTCCCCCTAAAGATGAGCATTATGTTTTAACATGGTCTTCTCATGCATAACTGCTGAAGACAGTTGGGATAAAACGGGAACCTGAGTTTGTTCCTTTGGCGACTAGAAGCAGCTCCAGGAGGCTTCTGTGTGCCGGCATCACTGCTGAGTGTCAGATCCAGTGGCTTTCAGGCCAGAAAAAACGTGCTCCTTTTACTGTCGGGGGGCTTCCCAGGTCTAGGACAGGTGCCACAGTGACTGCTTCTGCCGCTGCTACTGTCCACTCTGTAGGGTGGACGAACTCAGGACCAGACGTGCGGGTGACTCTGCTTCTGGGTGTCAGGTTCTCCACTCATTCAGGGATGAACTCCCATCTGTTCTTGCCTCTCCCTGCTGAGTATGTTTTGTGTGCACGGGATTGTGAAGAGGGAACCATGAGAGCCAGGCCTACCTGTGACCCTCTTGATAAAAAGTAAGAACACTCTTGACTGAAGCCAGCTTGTCAGACACCAAAGTCCTTTGCCTGCTCTTTCTAGCTGACCCATGGGTGTTGTGTCTGCCTCCAGTGCCCTGCTTAACACCGCTGGTGCCTCAAATGCCTGAAGCCCCACGAGATGGACCAGAGGAACCGTTGAAAAACACATGTGACTTGCTTCCAGGGGAAGCCAGTTCCACTTCTGGCAAAGGCCTGAGATCCAGGTCGCCAGTAGAGAAGAAGCCTAGAGGCTCAATACGTTTTGTGCCTTTAGATTTTACTTCTTGACTTCTGGCCTTGTGTCACTGTAATTACGTTCCGTTTCCTCCGAACGCTTCATGACTTTGGCGTAGAGAAAAGGGACAATACTGCGCCCTAGTGTCTCTTTGAAGTACTTGAAAAATAATGTCTGTCCCAGCCATTCGTGCCATTTATAGGTTTTGTGGGCTTGCTTTGGAGTTCAGCTGGTAAAGAATCCACCTGCAATGCGGGAGACCTGGGTTTGATCCCTGGGTTGGGAAGATCCCCTGGAGAAGGGAACGGCTACCCACTCCAGTATTCTGGCCTGGAGAATTCCAGGGACTGTATAGTCCACGGGGTCGCAAAGAGTTGGACATGACTGAATGACTTTCACTTTTATAGGTTTTGTGCTCTGTCAGTCTTTCCAGTACAAATGTCAACTTTCAAGGCTTATATTCAGCTTGATCAAAATACTGAAATTCGATGCAAGCCCTTTTGAATGGACCTATTAGAATTTCACAACACTCATGTATGGACCATAAAAGTTCATAATAGATAATAAATTGAATATATTTTAAAGGGAAACCATATTCACATTCTCTTAAGGGGAAAATTCTTTCTGTGTTTAGGAAGATTTATGCTTTCAAAGGACAGCAAGTCCTTTGAAAGTGAAACTGAGTGCTTTTAGTCCGTGACATTTTAGAGCATTTTTAAGAGCAGAGTCATAGTAAAATGGAAATAAAATACTGGACTTGGAGTAAGCTCTCTCCAGCCTCTGGGCTGAACTCTATGTGTGGCTTTGACAGTTCATTTTATTCCTCATCTTAAGTTTCCCCACCTATATAATGAAAATCATAATATCTAAGCTATATTTCTCAGGAGGTGGTAGATTTAAAAACATTTTTAAAAGTTACTTATATACGTATAGGGACACCGTTCTTCTGAGAACTTTTGGGATTCTGCCAACATTGCCAGACTCAATATAAATACATTCAAAACTGCAAATAAAAAAAGATGTTCAATTTGTACTAAGAGTTGTTATAATTGATTTCTAGGTAACTGGCAACAGTACACAAAAATATTGATATAAAAATGGCCAAAAAGCCAAAAGTGAAAGAAAGACAATGCTTTAGAGTTATTTAGTAAACATTCTTCCGTTCTTCCTCTGCCTGTCCTATTCTATCCACACACACAGAAATCTTTTATTTAATAATGAATGGTGATGTTTTCGCTTTCTTCTTTTTACTCTTATTCTAGATCTTGCTATTAAACAAACCTGTCTGTTGCTCGGGTTGTCATCTCCCCTCGTTGTTTCAGTAACTACGTCTGTGAGTCTGTCTCTATCTTCCTCAGTCACCTGGCTCTCCCTGTGTGTCTGACGCAGGTAGGATAACGTGTATTTCACCAGACACCCCGTGGCAGGTGTCTGCTCTTCCCAGGTGAGATCTGTGGCCTGGGCTCTGTCGAGGTAAGAGAAGGGGAACAAAGTCCTACAGAAATCTTGTGAAATTTCCCATTAACGTCCCTGCACCCTGGAGACCCAGCCAGGAGCACACCCCAACACACCACCCCCCGGGCCTCTCAGTCCCAGCAAGTGCTGGCCAAGAAGACTATGATGCGGGGCAGCACCGTTTCTAACCGCAGTCAGAAGAGCTTGCTCAGTATTTGAGTAGCCGTATAGTCTGTCCGCTAAACTCGAATGTTTCTTGTGGTGGTTATTTAGTCGCTAAGTTGTATCGGACTCTTGGCGGCCCCATGGACTGTAGCCCACCAGGCTCCTCTGTCCATGAGATTTCCCAGGGAAGAATACTGGAGTGGGTTGCCGTTTCTTTCTCCAGGGGATCTTCCCGACCCGGGGATTGAACTGCATCTCTTGCGTCTCCTGCCGTTGGCCAGCGGATTCTTTACCACTGCGCCAACCAGGGTTCAGAATTAATCAGAGTCTATATGAGATATAAGTTCTGGCTTCCCCTGAATTTCCTTGTTCAAGCCTCCTTACCACCTGTATATAAGTTATAAGGAACATCTACATAATGTATAAGTTATGTGAGGCCACAGACTTACTAATAGTTCTAAAGAGCCTTAAGTCACACACCCATAGAACTCATCAATTGATATTTTCAGTGTGTTGGTGATGCATTGCCTGCACATTTTAGATTAATAACGTTATTTCCCTCTTATGATACTAATGGGTAATGCCTTGATATTCATAGGCATTGATACACAGTACACTGATATTGATGTTGACAGATCCTGTGTGCCAGGCACTCTGCTGTCCATTTTATAGGCATCGTTGCTAATCCTTAACACCGCAAACTATTATCCTCATCGTATACATACTCACAGAAGTTAAATAATTTGTTCTTACCTACCAATAAGGCAAGTTCAGGATTTGAACCCAGTTCTGCCTGTTGCCAAAGCTAGTGCTGTTTTTATATCACCCAGTTCTTTCTCTACATTTCTGATCCAAGGATGAGTCTCAGAGGAAGCAAAAGATGACGAGTGTTTTTATGAATTGTTTGCTCACTTTGTAATACCAAAAAATAATTATATAAAATATGTAAAGTTAAATTTGTAATATGTAATGAGTAAGTTACATTTGATAGTAAATGATAAAATAGTGCTGGTGTTCTACAGAACTAACATACCTTTTAGCCTCATTTGGGGAGTCTGATTCTATGTTGTTTCTGTCTGGGGACGCATTCTTTAACCCAAAATGCAACCAAGTTTACGTGTCAACAAATCATGTTAGATGAGCATCCTAAAAGCGTGTCAATACAGGAAGGTTTGACCAGGACACAGAAAGCCGTCTGGGGCGTAAAGGAAAACAGGATGTATCCATGCAGGTCTCCTTTGAGTATATAGATCCTGGTCTGACAGTGTTTCAGGGCTTATTCGCAATAGTTTCCATTTCTGCATAATCTCTCACATTTCACAGCTGCTGCCAGAGTGATTGCGTTTCTCTCTTCCCAGTGGCTTTTTATAACTCTCCCGTGAGAGAGCCCTCCACCCCAGGATCACCGAATTGCAGTAGGACAGAGAAGAGTCCTCCCAGTCATGCAAGTGGTGGGCTCCTGGGGCTCAGTGTTCCCCCAGGCCCCTCCCTTAGACTTCACGTTCTGCTGGACTTGGTAGAAAAATCACTTCAGCACAATAGCTCACGCTGTGTTCACCTGTGGTTCTTTTGTAGCGTCATTGGACTCCCAGGAGAAGAGGACTGGCCGAGAGATGTTGCCTTACCCAGGCAGGCTTTTCACTCAAAATCTCCTCAACCAATTGAGAAGTTTGTAACAGACATTGATGAACAAGGCAAAGACCTACTTCTGGTAAGTTCACACGATGCAGAGTTGGTCTTCTCTGTGCTCGTGAATAGAACTCATCAGCTAATATTTTTAGTGTGCTGGTGATGCATTGCCTACACGTTTTAGAGTAAGGACGTTATTTCCGTCTTATGATGATAATGGGTAATGCATTGATATTGCATTGATATGCAATGAATTGTTATTGCTGTGGACAAGTCCTGTGTCCACACTGGGCGCTGAGCACAGCATCAGTTCAGCATCACATGCCGCAGCCTCACAGGACAGAGCCAAAATCTCTCTGCAGCTTTCATTTCCACCTCTGTGGCGGCTAGTGACTTTTGGTTTTGCAGTGTCTTCAGGTCCTATAGAAAGGGAAAGAGTCTGATTCACACCCTTTCCTTCTGCCAGTTTTGAATATTCTTTTGAATGCAGCCTTAGAATCCTCTGGATTCGTCTAAACATATGCTTCAGTAGAAGTAAATATTATGTTTCCTTGTTTACACTTTCCTGCTACTTCAAGCGGCTTGTTTGGCTTTTTAAATGTGTCTTTTCTTAAACAGGCACATCTTTAGGAAGATGTTTTTCCAAAGGAACCAAATAGCAAGACTCCTTCCAGTTACTGATTTATTTAAGAAGTATTGAACGTCCCCTGACATATAAAATACCTCACCAAAAACAAAGATCTATGCCCTGTTTGAGACTCAAACTCATATACTTGGCTTCGTACATAATTCCCTGTACTTGGAGACCAGGGCAGAGTAGAAAAATGTACCTACTGGACTACTCCTGGTGTCTGAAACCCAACAAGCAGTAATGAGTGTATTCTTTACCAGCCAAATGAACAACCTTTGATACCTAGCCAAGAAAGTGCGCCTAGACTCAGAGGAGCCAGTGTGCCCGTTCTGTCAGTGTATTACAAATTTTAGATGCAGACCTGAGAGTCTATAAGTCCGAGTAGAAATGTTATGCTTCAGCTCCGTATGGACACAGCCATTGATTGGCATGTTTGCAGAACCATGGGTTTTTCCCAGTGAAAGCCCCGACTCCATCTTCACCTGATGGTTAGGCAAACGTTCCCTCCACTGCCAAATTACAGATGAGGACAGCCCTATTCCCTCCCTGCTGTTTCTTTGTAAGATACTCACTAAGGACCTTGGCCCGATTCCTTTGAGATAGATCAATTAAAAAGGAGAACACTGAGCTAGACAAAGGCTCACTGTCTACCATAGACATACCCAATGGTTTACCTGCCATCTAGGAAATTTCTTCCTTGATTTCTCTTACATTTCACAGTTCATTTGGGGGGGGGTCTGTTTCTAATCTTATGTAATTATTGTCTGGAGAATCATTCTTTAACCCAAAATGCAACCAAACGTGTATTTGCATTACCTTAAGAAAAGGAGATTGGCTGGATCGCTTTTGGCTGCCTGCAGAGATGGAGAGCCATCCAGACTATGTCACTGTTCTGGGCATCCCCTTCTCTTACCAATTCTGCTTTCCATGGCTTTGACTCCACCTCATTGCTTCTTTTCAGTCCTACTGTCTGTTCCCTTTAACATCAGCTGGTCCTTTGACTACCAGAACTTCAGCTAATTCACGGATCCTTTCAGCTCCAATCCCTCTGCTAGCATTTGCCCTGTCTCCACTTCCTTCATCAGATTCTTACAAAGAGGAATCTGGCTGGCACACCTCACCCTTTTGCTGCCAAACCATGGTATGGGGCAGTACCTAAGGCCAAGCTGCACTCCTGGCCCAATCAGCTATGCTGGGAGGGGGTGAGGACTACCTGATATAAAATATAACCACCATAGGCTTTCCTTTTCAGCAGAAACTTTGAATGAAATGTTTCTCTTAGTAGAGGGATCTGGGTAGAGAGTCACAATGATGAACAACTTTAAGTAAAATAACTCACTCTTTCAGCTACTGGAACATCCAAAGACAGCCCCAAAGATTTCCTGGCCCCACCATCAGTAGGCATCACCGAGAAGAACTTTTAAAATTTAAAGATAACAGACCATCTCTTGTGTTCATTCAGGGTTCCCTAATAGCCGTGGTGGCTTTCAAAGTTGGCTTTGAAATGACTTTCAAAAGCTTTGAAATGGCTTTAAATGACTACACTTGAGTGCTAATCTGAAGAAGTAGCAGGAGACAAAAAAGAAAAAGGAGCAAAGAAACCTACCAAAGAGAGAAGGAAGTCGGTAGATAAGGAGTGGCAGCAGAGATTAGAAAAGCAAAGGAGAGGAATAAAAAGCAGAGCTCAGACTTCCCTGGTGGTCCCGTGGTTAAGAATCCGCCCGTCAGTTCAGGGGGACATGGGTTTGATCCCTAGTCTGGGAAGATCCTTCAAGCCACAGAGCAACTACGCCCGTGTACCACAGCTATAAAGCCTGCATGCCCTAGGGCCCATGCTCCGCAACAGGAGAGGCCATCGCAACGAAAAGCCTCTGCACTACAGCTGGAGAAGCCCGCACACAGCCGCAAAGACCCAGCACAGCCCACAATCAATTCAAAAAAATTTAAAAAGCAGAGCCAGTAACATCATGACCAGCTAAGGGTTAAGCGTGAAGCATGATATGCACAGACATTCAGGGAAAGGACAGTCCAAGACCTTAAGCCTCAGAACTATCTAAAAGCTCTCACTGTTTCATCTTAGAGGGACACAGGCTAGAACTGTAAAGCTGAGAAAGCAGGCCATTCAGTACAAGAGAGGCCCCTGCAACCCTCAAAGTGCTATTCCCCTATTGAAAATGTTTTACTAAGGAGGGCAAGGGAAAGGAAAATTGTTGACAATTAACATTGAAAAGTTTAACACTTTAAGAGTAGTCCTTCGTTTCTATCTGAAAAAAAGCCGACTTTATATACTGCTTCAGTCATACATGTGTGAATATATACATCAAGCTTTATAAACACTCTTATGTCAATCTATAAGGAAAGTAGTGTGTAGTAACAAGACAGTTCAGGGGAAGAATTATTTTTAGCAACCCAAACCTACATATCTTTACAAGTTTTGCCCCATTCATCATGATTAACTTTGGGGCTGGGTACGTCCTCCAGACATGATGCTCTTGTAGAAAAGAAGTTTTGGAGTTCTTGCTGTCTAACTGCTTCCAGAGCCTGAGGTAGTGTTTTTTTTTTCTTTTTTTTTGATACTTGTATTCGTCTGCTTCTGCTGCATAACAAACAACCAAAAGAAATAGCTCACTAGCATTCAGCAGTAAACCTTTGTCTCTTGCTCATGGGTCTGCATGTTGGCAGAGACAGCTCTGTGAGTCATCTAAAACAACTCTTCTTGAGCCAGTGGATCACGTACTGGTCTTCTCCACCTGTCCCATTCTGGGACCCAGGCCAAAAGGGACTTTGGCTCCCTGGGGCATGTTTTTCTCACCATAGAAGGAAGGTGGGTCCTTCTATGATGCAACATACAATGCCCCTAACAGCCTAGGTAGGCTTGGAAGAGGTACCCTGCTGTTTCTGTCTGTGTTCCATTAGCTGATGAAAATTACGTGGCCAAGGCCAACTTTAATAGAACAAATACTCCCCCAATGGAGGCAGAGAAGCAAAGAAAGGAAATTTATGTTGGAAAATGATCCAGATTCACTGTAGTAGTCAAGTAGCAATTCCAAAAGCTCATTTTAAGTCAGTTATTTGGCAAGCAAATTATTTTTTTTGCAGAAACAACATTATTACGCAAGAGTTTGAAATTAATTCTCAAAATAGCCAGTTGCTCTGTTGAAGTAGAGCAATAATAAGACTCAAGCACTTTTTCTAACAATATTTCTGTAGGACAAAATGTGTTACAACCTCCAGCTTGAGATTCTCACACACACGCCCCACCGTAGGCTAAGGATTTCTCCTTCCCTCTACCATGCTCCCAGCTCTAAGCCGTCAGCGTCGTGTGGGAACAGGGCTTCCTCCCAGATAATCCCTTAGGGATGTCTCTATCTTGGACATATTTCCACAACTTTTTTTTTTCTTCTTTCCTATGTCCTGGGAATTAAACTAGCGGCTTCCTTTTCTAACGCTGCTACGTAATTTTCTCCTTCTTGGATTCTGGGAAGAGAGAACTCATGCTCAAGAATTTTGCCTCTGCTTTCCTGTCCTTTGAGAATTCGGCGCTTGTAAAGCTTCTCTCAAGATGTTTATTGCTATTAGAGACAGTAGAACAAGCTCCTTCCTCTGCTTGTTGTTTGGATCTAATTTTCAGAAGGCAGGTTGGCATCCATGGACTGATAGGGAGCTTAGGATAAATAAGATTTGGGAGGACCCAAAAATTCACTTGAAGTCAAATGTAGAATTTTCTGTTTGTACTTTTCTAGGTCAGTTGTATTCAGCAGAGTTTTAGGAGTCCCTAATCCAATCAGGACTGTGAAAGACTCAAGGACTCAAATTAAATGGAAGAGGTCTACTTAATTGTGATAATGTTAAAGCTAGATTACATACAGCAGGGGTCCCCAGCTTCTGGGCCACGGACCAGTACCTCCTGTCAGATCAACGGTAGCATTAGATTAAAAATAAAGTCCACCATAAATGTAATGTCCTTGAATTGTCCCCAAACCATCCCACCCTCACCCCTGTCCATGGAAAAACTGTCTTCCACGAAATGAGTCTCTGGTGCCAAAAAGGGTGAGGACCACTGATGCAGAAGACTGAAATTCTGAGACATTTCAGATCCCCAGCCCACTTGAGCAGACACTGTCACAAGGATGGAGGAGCTGGCATAGCTTCTCCGCTCCCTGGGAGCTCCTGGGGCAGTGATGTGGACAGGTGGGATGTTACTCATCGCTATTAGTGCTGACCACTAGCATGCTAGGCATGCTGGAGGAGTTGCTAGAAGGAGAGGAGGAAGATTTAAAGACCACGATTACCTGGGGTTGGAGTGGAAATGGAACTGAAATTAGAGGAATGTTAAAAACTAATTGATTGTGTATTGGCAGCTTAGGAAGGCAGATGGCTGCTTTCCTCCTTTCGGCTTCTACCTGCACTTGGTCAGCAGCCTGAAATAGAGTTTAGGGACTTGACTTAAATCTAATGGTCTCCCTGTAAGGCTACTGCTAGCTCATATGGCACTTTGACATGAATTAGAAGGAAGGCATCTCTTCCTCTGGGAGGCACAGCCCTCGGGTGGGGTACATGACTTCCTAGTGGATCAGGATAATCAGGGTCTAGGTTTAGCCCTTACTTGTTGCCCCCTCCACTGGCCCTGTGTTCAGTAATTAGCCTTACACATGAACAAGGCAACCCCTTTCCACTCCCCGCTCGTGGGTAAAACTTGGGCAGAGGGAAAGATCAGGGTGAAGACTGACTATGGCACCAAGTTTGCTAGCATCAGAAAAATCACTGCCCTAAGTAAAGTTACATGCATGCTGTAATAAGGGCTTCCCAGGCGGCTCAGTGGTAAAGAATCTGGCTGCTGAGCAGGAGCCCTGGGTTCCATCCCTGGTTCAGGAAGATTTCCCATCCCTGGGTTGAGAAGATGCCCTGGAGAAGGGAATGGCAACCCACTCCCGCATCCTTTCCAGGAAATCCCATGGACTGAGGAGCTTGGCGGGCTGCAGTCACAAAGAGTCAGACACAACTTAGCAACTAAACCACCACCACCACACGCTGTAATGATAATATGATTGAGTTGGGAAGAAATCTGGGTAGGTAACAGTCCACAGGCAACCCAAAAGGTGTTGCCTTTTCCTGAGGGGCGGTTTATACGTTAGGGACATGTGAAAAATGAAGCAAAAGGAGAAGGGGGCAGCAGAGGATGAGATGGTTGGATAGCATCACCAACTCAGTGGACGTGAATCTGAGCCAACTCCAGGAGATAGGGAAGGACAGGGAGGCCTGGCGTGCTGCAGTCCTTGGGTCGCAGAGTCGGACACAACTTACCGACTCAAGAACAATACAACAGCAACGTAAGATGAGTAGTCTCTACAGTGTCCCTGGAAGTAGATATCCATTCTCATTATGCATGCTAAGTTGCTTCAGTTGTGCCTGACCCCCTGAGACCCTGTGGCCTGTAGCCTGCCAGACTCCTCTGTCCATGGGATTCTCCATTCAAGAATGCTGGAGTGGGTTGCCAAGCCCTCCTCATACTACGTGACAGTGAGTAGATACGTCACTATGTAAGCACATGGACGTGTTTTATGTCACTCTTGTTATTTTTTTCTCCATCACAGAAGTGCTTGACATTTAATCCAGCCAAAAGAATATCAGCATACAGTGCCCTGTCTCACCCATACTTCCACGATCTGGAGCGGTGCAAGGAAAACCTGGATTCCCACCTGCCACCCAGCCAGAACAGCTCGGAAATGAATACCGCCTAACCTGCCTTGAGCTGATCATCCGGAGAAGCTCCTCGGGGGCTGAGGGGGTCCCCCAAGGAAGCCTTGCAGAGCTTCTGAGGATCGCTGGCTGGAGACCTTCTAGCTGCTGTCTTCCGGATGGGCTCTGCTTCTCCGAGGAAACCACCTCGTTTACTGTTTTGAAATCAATGCAAGAGTGATTGCAGCTTTATGTCCATTCGTTTGTTTGTTTGTCTGTTTGTTTCAAGAACCTGGAAAAATTCCAGAAGAGAAGCTGCTGACCCATTGTGCTGCCGTTTCATTTTTTTCTGATCTTGAATGCTGCCAGTGTGAAGTGAGCCATCTGGCACAGCTGAGTGAGATTGTACATGTCATCTCTCTGTAGCTGCTGGGGCCTGATTTGGTACTTCTGAGTGAGTGTGTGTGCATGCGTGTGTGTGTGTGTGATTCTTGATCTCTTAACAAGTGTTACTTTCTGTAAACAAGAAGAAAAATTGAATTTTAAAGACTCAAAAGTGACCGCTAAATAACAGGTGTCTGTTGACTAAAGGAGATCCACCAAAATGGGCTTCTCAAATTCGAAAAGTGAGCCTATGTCCTGAGCATTTCTTTTCTGGCCAAAAGCAGTCAATTCACTCGTAGTAAAGGGCTCACCCTCTAGGTGAAGTTTTATACACACGGCAAAAAGAAAAAATAAGTCTAGTATCTTTTAAGAGACCTGTTTCTGAAAGCACATGTTCTATTTACTCTTCAAAAAGCTGCATTTACTCCTTGTCATTTTAACCTGTATAGTATGTTTGATTGTTTCTTTTAAAGAATACCCTTATAAGCTTGCTATAGATTTAGGGAGTGTACCTCAGCAAGGTAAAATTATCAAAAAAAAAAAAAAATAGAGAAAGCCTTTATTTACTGGTTTGGAATTTATTTCTGTTTTGGTTTTTGTTGTTACTTTGTTTTGGTTTTGATTTTAGGAATTTTCAGGAACTGTTTCCTTTTAGAGTTGGGAGAATGGTTCTCTCTGACTAGAGGCAGGAAGGCCATGTAAGTTTTCCTCCACCTTTTACACTGTACTTCTGCAGCGCACTGCCTAATTTGCGAAGTGTACATCTTTAACCGTCCCGCCGCGTGTCTCACGTATGTCACTAGCCTTACAAAATTAATGGCAGATTGCTTAGGCTGTTCTCGTGCATCGCCTCCTTTCTTTCCTTCCGTGAACCTTTCAGATGATGGTTTATGGCTACAATTCCATAACCCTAACAGAATCTCATGTGTTCTCCCTCTCCTGCAATCTTCCTGGCATTTACTGTAGTTGCCTACGCAGTGAGTAGAAGACTGGTTCTTCTCCATCTACTGAGATATAGGTTGCTTTAAAGTGCTCCTTAGTGTTTTGCATTTTTATAGACTATATTGTCAGTGTAGTATCTGAGAGAACGTCCTCAACTGTTTTTTTAGGAATGTATATTTACTCTGTAAAATTACCTATTCTCCATCCACCAGGCTGTGCTTGTCTCTAGTGCCTTATGCACACCCCCCGCTCCCTGCAGAGCCAGCCTGACCTGGGCATTGTGAACAGCTTTACCTTTCCTCTTGCCATTTTTCTCTACAGTACTTTATATTCCATGCCATCTCTTCCGTCTAAAATATGTAGCTAGTGCTCAGTCGGCTCTGGTAACCAGAAGACACAGAGATGAAGTATCCTTTGGTAAGTTTTAGCTCCCTTGGCTTTCCAGTTCATGCTGCGCGTGTATGCAACAGTTAGACCGTGTTTAGCTTTAGAGTCTTCAAAGAATGGACATTGCTTCCCTCAGAAGAAAATGTTCTATATGATGTTTATGCATAATCAGGCCTTTCCAAGTTCTCCAGAACTTAGTATTGTATACGACAATCTTGAACAAGAGAAAAATTAGGAGACTTTTCTCCTTGAGAGCTTTCTGGTCGGACCCATTCTTTTCTAATAGATATATATTGTTTAATATTGTTCTAATTCAATAACTTTAAGAGCAGGAAAATTTTTGCTAAAGCAAGCTATGAATGAGAAGATGGGCCATAAGAATGTTTTTTTACAGTCTTCCTTGTGACGGCATCGATTATGTTTTGTCATCCCTGTAAATGCTTGAGATATAATGGACCCAGAACATTCGAGGCAAATATACTTGTGGTCTGCCCAGATAAGTGGGGGGACCACAGATAAATGACTTCTGCCTTTCCTTTGATCAGGGGTCAAAATAATAAAGACCAGGGGCCTGGAAATTGAACTTTAAAACACTGCACTGATCCATCAGGAGCTTTTCAATGAGTATCCATGCTTAGAGTGAACATAACTTGGGTTTTGGCTTCTGCAAAAATTTTTCATAAGTTCACTCAAGAAAAATGCAGCTGTTCTGAACTGGAATTTTTCAGCATTCTTTAGCATTTTAAACACGTAGAAAGTTCAACTTTTATTTCCAGCATATGCTCCTGATTCATTTATTGGTGGTGTTTATAAAGAAAACTTAAAGCATGAACATTTAGATACCTGCCAGATTACCCTGGGAGAGGCAGATTGAGAGGCTTTTCGGCCTCTGTGAACTCGTTTAAGAGTCTGTCCCCAGCTCCTCCATCCTGGTGGCTGTTGCACTTGAGTGATTCCTTTTTTGTTTTATGTTTTTCACATCCGGCTCACCACTTCTGAGACCCAGGTCCCACACATGCACCTTTGCCATCAGGGCACTTTGAATCTTAGAGCAGGACACAGGCTGACTGAATGCGGCTTATTCTTCTGTGACATATGGTTTCAGACGTCTTTGCCAAAAGCTAGGCAGTGATTAGCTGAAAAGGTCATATTGCCCCAGGGCTACACTGAAGCAGCTTAAAGCACTAAGAAACAGGATGACAGACTTGAAATCACATTTGAATTTCTTACTAGGATTGGGACAAGAATATTTGCCCAGTCATTTCTATGTATTTCCATCTAGCAGCCCAGGCATTGGGAACTGCTGTACCGGGGCGCACTTGTAACAACCTACGTGGAAAGAGTCCATTTAGGCATCATGAGCTCTCACCTGGCAAAGGTTATAAGGCTGTAGCCTTATCATCTTAAAAATACAATCCCCAAGAGCCTGTCAGAACCCAGTGCCCTGGAGCCTCCCCACTTTGGAGTGGATGGGAACTCAAGGAGCCGAGAACCTGTTTCGGAAGAAAGCTCCAGGCCATTTTAGCCCGCTGTGTTCTCAGGCCTCTCTCTCAGGAAACACACATTTTGAAGGACAGACTTTTCACTTAGCCTCAGGTGACTTATACTAAAAATAGTTCAAAATAGTCACCTGAATCTCAGCCTTTTTGTTTTGGGTAAATGAACATTTCAGAATGCATGGGATGTTACTATCTTAAATAAAACATGGACCTTTTAATAGAGAAATTTTTGATATGACTCCAGAATGTGATACTATCCATCCTGGTAAGAAAAAACTTAAATATGACCAACTCAAATAATGGATTTAAATTGAGTTTTTAACTAACTATGGCGACTTCTCTTAAACAGGGGTACCTGTAGAAGTCAGTAATGACAATTCTTATTCCTTAATAGAAATTAAATCATGTACACTTCCTAATATCATAGACATACTGAAATTCTTCTCTAAAGAATTGCTTCTCTTTTTCAGTGACTTTACTGTAATTTTTATGATAAGCAAGTGAGAGTGTCTCACTTTCCAAAAACAGGCCAATGTTGTATAGGTGGGTCTAGGAAAGAATAATGTTAAAAGTTAATAAGCCACTGTAGTTACTTAATTGCGTTAGTACAATTTCTTGGAACGGAAATAATTGAATATTATATATTCCAGATATTGATAGAATTCAAAAGAATGCCTAAAGACATAAAGTAATGTCTTTATAAAAACAAAGATGTGATTATTTCTAAATTTTTTAAAAACCAGAAGATACTAGTCAGTGGCTAGAGGAAATTCTGGAGAAAATGAAGGTATTCAAAGAAGGATAGTTTCAAAGTTATGTATATAAAGTCACCTGGCAACTATAATCATGATATGGTCAAAAGTAAATTTTATGGAAAAGCCATTCCAAACAGTTATCATTTCAAAGGTTGAGCTAAGCAAACTAAACCACCCCTATTCCTTCCACATTTCGTGGGAAGAAGCAGCCATGTGAAGCTACTCTTGTTGTGCAAGCCTTAAAATGTTCATTGTTAAAAATGAAATAAATCTGTTAAAGGTATGTGTTTCCTATGCCACCAAGATTTTTGAAAACTTGTGAAACCTAAGCCATTTATCATGTGCATTCAGAGCATACAGATACATGATTAGGAAGATAATTACATGTTCCTTCCCCACAGTGGAAAAACTTCAGGCCACCATAAACCTGCCAAACAATGTAAGTTCTCAGATAACTGGCAGCGGTGTTTTCCTCAAAGACATAAGCAGATGTCTTTTTTGTTTTTTTCCTCAATGCAATTTTCAGTCTGGTTTTATTACACACTTGTATCTCAAGCATTTCTAGTTTGTCCTTTTTCAGAAAATAAACCAAAAATATTCCTTTGGCCTTATCCATCTTCTGACCTTTGTTAACAACAAAAAACAGAGAAAGGGGAGGAGTCTGATTTTTAAATGTTTTCCTAAGTTAGTTGTTTTTGTTTTTTAAATGAAGTGCAAGCCAGCTTTTGAAATGTTTTCTATTTCTTAGCATTCCCTGAGAGTTAATTTAGATAAAAGAATGGACTTCTATCAACATATTTATGTTTTCTTAATAACTGGTGCTCTGGCCTTCGGGAAGATAACAAGACTCTGCTGAAAATAAACAGGTTTTTTTCCAACCAGTTAGTTAAATACTAGTACAGCAATTTGAAGTCAATATGTTAGGAAAGGGAAGTGGTTTTTCTTTCACATGTCTGTTTTAAAATTCACATTGTCCTAAGGGATGGCCTTTCTTGTTTTATTCTAGTATATTCCACAAGGTGGCACTTTGAAGGGGGGGGTATGGAATCTGAGCGACACCTCTAACTTTACTTTTCTGCATACATTTAACTTTTGCCTAGCACTTGTCTTTCAGGATGATTCAGAGTCCTCACAATGTCCTGTAACTTAGATATTTTAGCTGTTAGCGAAGTTCTGAACAGTGGTCTGCAAGTAAATTGTTCTTGAGGATGCATAATGCACCCATTTTGATTATGTAAGTGCGTGAAGAGAGCCTAGTGCATTTGTCCATGAAATATGTTTTGAGGTAACTAATTACCTCACTTTTCCAGGTCCAGAAGTTAGAGGGTCGGACAGGCTTGTTACTCAGTGGGCAACACTCATCTCTGAACAGGGTAGTGTCAGGAGTGTAAGACTCCTCCAGGGGCCTCAGGCACAATATGTACATCCCACGTCAGCTGCTCTCCCATCGCTTACCCTGGTGCCTGTTTCACAATCCGATTTAAAAACCCTAACTAAAGAAAATCAGATCAAGACACTAAGTGACACATCAGCTACTAAATAGACCAAACCATTTTTTCGAAGATCTGCTATGCTGAAACAGAGCCCTAAAATACTAAAAAGACCTGCAAATCTTAATGGTCACAAGTGTAAAATTCACAAGATATTCTAATTTTAAAAAATTTTCTTGAAGCCTATGAGCTAATAACTTAGGAGTAGATCTACTTTAAGTGATGTCTCCATTTGTGAAGTTCCTTGGCAACTTCATGTTATCAAAATATATATGTTTTCGTAGACTTTCATTTTAATTCACAGATCTGCTCAGACACCATTATCCACCAGATGATTTTAGTCAATTTGAGAAGTCATTTTCTCCCGTAGTGTCACTGAAATTTAGAAGGAAGGAAATGACAATATTTTTCCAGCCTGCCTTTAGCACAACCAGAAACTCCATAGTCTCTACTTGACTTTTCTCTGGAGTAAGCCAGCTGGCTGGACTCAGTCATTTATGCTGAACCAAGATACCGCACACATTAGGGGCTGTCCAATCTTCGGCCGGTCCCTCTTCTTAAAGTCCCATGAAGCAGATTCCAGTTTAAGCCCCTCAGTGGAAGGCCTGTTACCATCTGGGCCAGTCTGAACCCTACTGACCCCTGTTCAAAACCTCCCTCCCACCGAGCAAGCCTTCCCGAGAGCTGCGCCGCCGGCCCGCCCGCCCCTTGGGCCGCAGGGTGTCGGCGGCGGGGCAGGCTGAGACCCGCCCCCCCGCTCGCCTCGCCGTGCCGATGTTGATGTGCAGACCCGGCGGGATTCCGTCCGAGGTCCGTGTGCCCTGCTGCTGTCGCAGAGGCATCTGTTCTGCAGTCTTAGGAAGTAAAATGTCCCGAGAGGCAAACGATGTCTTCTGTGCATAAATAAGTACAACACATTTCTCCGAAAGTTCGGGTATAAAGAGATGCTACTCTATCAAGCTATCTAACAGGCATCTCTCAAGCTCTAAGCTCTGCTTTTTTTTTTTTTCCTAAGAGAAGATGTATAATTACAGGAAAGATTTTTTTATTTTTTTATTTTCTATCATTCTACATATATGATGGCAAAAGATATGCCTGGAAAAGTTGTGTTTGGAAAATTTATTTTCTGCTTCATCCTCAGTTGGCAAAAGCTCCTAACTCTTTAGTTTCAAACTTTTTCTTTCTCCTTTTTCTTTGTCAGGTAGATAAAGGTATGTGAGCAAAGTATGTTATGTAGGAGGGAGACTCTCCTGTTTCGAGGAGCCCTTGATGTGAATTGTTTTGTCAAACAACCCCTTCCCTATTTAAGGAGTTTGGATTGTCAAATGTAGTTTTCCTTAAAGGGGATACATAACTGCATAATGCTGTAAAGAACTATGATTGTAGCACTATTCAGCAAGCTTAAAGCCACAAGTTTATATCATTTCTAACTCTGTGGTTTCTAGCCAAACCCAATGAAGTGCTTAGGTTACAGTCCTGAAGAGACCCTTCATACCCTTACTTGAAAGTTTCTAATCTTAAGTTTTATTCAATGCAATAATATGTATTAACTAGCAATATTTGTGTGATCACCAGCAACTCTGAATTTGACCTTGAAGTTTCTGGATAAGGAAAATAGATCCCAGCAGTAATACACATCTTGAACCCCCTGTCCCCACCAAGTGTATAGTGTATCTTGCCATTTTGGTCCTGTGTTTGCAAGAAATGTGTATGGGAATATTTTAATTCCTTAACTTACTTTGTATTTCATTTTATATTTCTATGACCAGTAATAAGTCTGTTAGCACATGGAATGAATAGCATCAGCTACTCCTAGGATCAGCACTTAACACGGTGGGAAATTTCTATTCCAAGTTGTTCTACAGTTGCATAAATTATTTCTATTATTGTTCGTGTATATTATTTATTTCTCAATCACACTAGTCCTGTGAAAGTGCAACAGAAGGCAGACCGCATTAGGATTTGCATTTAATGCTCATTATCATGGTCTTGATGGAACTAAGAAAATTACAATTAAGACTAAGCCCCCAAGTAAGCTGCATGCGTTTTAACATGATTAGTAGAATTTAAGACTATAGAGATAATATTTTTTGTGTCTAGGTGTTTTATAAGTATGTAAAGGAATTAAAGGACTTTGTAGTTGTTCTCTTGTCAAGTATGCATATATTATGGTGTGAAATACAGCAAAAATTAAAACTGCAGATAGCAAAGCATCAAATAAGGCTTTCAGTTAGGAACTCCGCCAGGTGGTCATCATAATAGATGGCAGATAGAAACAGATGCCTGGTTGGCGCTTCCTCTTAGCTGGCTGAGAGAAGAAGCTCTCCCCCCAACTCGATCTGTGCCCTCGTAGGTGTTGGGTACAGTAGGGGGAACAAGGAGGCCAACGTGTGAGTTTTCTGTAGAAGCAGAACTGCCATGCTGTGCCATGAGGCTTCCAGAATGTGCCAGATGGGAGAAGTTCAAGGTTCCGTACTTCAAGCAAGGTGGTTTTGTAGAGAAGCACTGCAGTCGGGTCATTAAAGCAAAGCAGGGCTGCGGGTAGGTTGTCAACAGTGGGATTTTAACCACCAACAGTCCCTAACACCTCAAAAGCTTGTCGCATGTCTGCTAGTTTAAGTTTTGACCTGAAGGTTACAAGGCAAGTGTTTTGTATAGAAGAGCAGTATGTGTTAAGAAAAGCACAATGTCGGTTCCCGTAGAGTGCAGAATAGGACTAGAGGATTTTATAGGCTTCTCATTTCTGAGATGTGTAAAAAAAAAAAAAGCATGTTTTCACCTTAAAATATATTGGTGTTTCTGCATTCCTGTAGGGCCTAGTAAAAACTTTCTTCTAGATTTCTGCAAGGCTGTCGCAGCCAGGGAATTATTGTTTGCTTTTTTTTTTTTTTTTTTACTTATTTTTATAATAGAAGATGTTTTTAAAGTAGAAGAAAATCTTAATTAGGGCTTCTGACTTGTTGGCTTCTGTGTTTGAAATCACGGTTCTGGAGATGTAGGGATTGCGCGTGTGCATATCATATACTAATTGAGAATAAGATACTCCATCAGCCTCTGCATCCTCCCCTCCCTCCCTCAGAAGTGCTCCCTGCCCCCTTTCTGGCCCATCCATCTGCTGCTCTCCATCCTCCTCTGCTGTACTTTGAGGTCAGGGACGTGACGAGAGATGCTTTAAGCATCCCAGGTATGCCTGTCCAGGCTGGGCCACCATCCCTATGGCCATAGTTCTCAAGAGAAGGTTCCCGGTGCTGAACACAGAAGAGCCAGGACACCAATCACAAATGCCTTCTAGGCTCTTCGTATGGATCTTGATTTTTAAACCCAGTCATTCTACAGAGCATTCCGTTTCGGCTGTGGTGCAAATAGAAAAACTAACCCAAGAATTATAAAGCACATTCCAGGCTGCTGTTTTCCATTCGTCTACATTACAGGCTATCCTTTCACTGTATTTCTTCATACTTGAAACTCATTCTGCTATTTTAATATCAGGGTACAGACTTCTAAGGGTGCATGTTCCTTAAAGGTGCGAAATGACTCTCATTCCATTTGCTCACATTGTACAGAATGCTCTGTTTTGGTGCTTTGAGTCCAGCAGGTCAGAGAAGCAGTGCAGAAACTCACTGCTGGGGACACGGTTTTACACGAATGTTGGCAGATGGCTTGGTGGTTGATACGGCTTCCACTCTTCTCTACCCACAGGATGGAGAGTTCCCACACTGGTCTGTCGGCTCACTGGGGTGGCCTTCCTCACAGGGTCCCGCAAGCCCTGTACTCTCCCCGAGTGTGGGTGCTGCGCCCCCTCCACAAGCAGGGGCCTTCCTACATACCCAGGTCATTCAGCCCTGAAAGAGAAATGACCTTGGGTGTAGACAGGAGGAGAATGGAAAGAGCCGGCTCACTCTAGCGGCAACCTCATAGAAAGCCCTTCCTGAGGCAAAAAAATAAAAAAAAGCCAGTCTGTAAAATTACCCTCATCCTAGTGCCCTGAGCTGAGTGATTTTGCTTCCTTCCTTTTAGCTAGATGAAAATATAGGTCAGTTTACCTAGACTCTTCCAGTCGGAAGAGGAAAATAGAAAAGTAGGTATTTGTGGCATGTGAGATATGTAATCCCAAGGACCCCCAAAACTTACATTAAACACCCCCATTGCTAGCGATCTGTTCCGAATTAGCTCAAGTAAGTGGTACATGATGGCCCAGGTTACTGAGGGCAAAGGTAGGTCTCCTAGCTCTTACTCTTAAGACTTGTTTGGAGAGGAACTACCGGTGGTGACTGAAGTGATGGAACGTGTCAGAAAATTCAGAGGGTTACAGATCAAGAATCCTTTGGAAACTGGATGTCTTACTGGGTGCTAGAATGCAAATTTAGGTATTTATTTGTCAGATAATGGAATTCATTGTTTTTTAAGAATTGGTGTTGAAATGTCATTGTCCAGTTCATTGTTTTCACTTATGCACAAGCTGAATTGAGGCAAAAAGAGACAATGGTTTGTATATTTGTCATATCTTTTGTATTTCCTACAATAAAACTCTTGGTAGCAAATAAAAATAATAAAAACAGCAATTTTGACCTGCTTTCTTGGAGATGAATTACTATTCTAGCTTTTTTTCTTTTTGCTTTAATGTAAAATAAATGTAATCCTTGTGAGTAAAGTAACATATAATTGGAAGTTTTAGAAGAATATGTTTCAAATTTTTAGGAGGCTCCTTTTCAGGCTTCAAATGTTTAAAAGTAGCTACTCATTGAACTTAAAATTTCCATAACACATACTTAGTAAGCTCTTATTTGTCGACTGTGGCAATCACTGAAGACCCAAAAATAAGTAAAGCATGAGCAATCCTTTCTGAAACTTCCAGACTGAGACTATGGAAATGGTTTGTGTAACCAGTTGCTGATAACCTGGGGAGGAACAACAATTTCACATTGGAAATGTTGCTTGCACCTGTGTGCACGTGTGCTAAGACGTGTCTAACTCTGTGACCCCATGGACTGTAGCCTACTAGGCTCCTCTGTCCGTGGAATTTTCCAGGCAAGAATACTGAAGTGGGTTGCCATTTCCTCCTCCAGAGGATCTTCCTGGACCAGGAATCAAACCTACATTTCCCTGCACTGGCAGGCAGATTTCTTTACCACCACATCACCTGGGAAGCAGAAATGGTGCTTGAGTGGACTAAAAATCAAAGTTAATGCTGGTCAGTCATGCAAGGAGAAATAGTTTGTGTCTGCAGTGGCCTGCAGTTATGAAATAGTAGAAGGAAAAGGCAGGAGATTGGTGAGGCCACACCTGGAGCAGTGGGTTTTTAGCTTTTGGATCATAACCTATAGAAAGAAATATAATCTCTAAGTGTATGGCTGGTGCACCCATACACACGTGGACACACGTAGACACGTATTGGAAACTTACATTCCACAAAATGATACTGCGTGTCCCACACAGGTTTTCTTATCTATTATCGTCCACACTTTGAAAATACAAGTGGAAAGCCACTAAATTCACTTCATATAACTCCACCAATAGGCCATGTCTCAACGATTTCAAACAGTAAGTGGGAGGGGAGTGAGGTCCAGAAGAGCTTAATATGCCATATAAAGGAGTTTGGAACCACTGAAGGATTTTAAAGAGGGAGACAATTTCTGCTAATGTGTGCCCATTTTTGTTTGACTTACATACTAGATCAGAGTGATAGATGTAGCAGTTCCTGAGATGCTACGGGCAAACCAAAAGTGGGACTATAGTCACTGTCTGATACTTATATTCTCGTCTTTGTATCCAATATCAGGTATTTTAACATTAGTCCTCCAGAATCCCTTGGGAGCTCTCATTAAGACTTGTCTTAACTTTTTAACGGGCCCTAAATTGCATCCACATTTTTAGGATCTACACAGAATATTCAGAAGAGATGATATAGAGAGTCAGGAATTTGATCTTTATTAAGAAATGGAAAGTTTGCTGCTTACTAAGAGATGGGTCATAATTACCTGTTTCCACAAACCATAGGCATCCACCAGGTTTGGCTGGACCATTTTTTTCAAAATGGCTTACAAAAGACTTTCAGCTAGTTAGCTATCTCTGTGTCTGTTTAGCTCACTTAGAACCTCATTCCATTAAAAGCACAATAGGCCTCTGCCACTGATTGTTCTCTCTGGGCTGTGAGCCCAGTTTACAACTCCCAGTTCTTCAGGGAAGAACTCCTGTGGACAGTGATGGGCCCCAGAAAGTCATATTTGTAACAGCCCTAGCAAACTAATATGTTAATTCAATGAAGAAAGCATAATCTTTCCATCAAATGGTTCCAGAGAAACTGGATATCCATATGGGTAGAAGAAAATGAAGCTTGACCCTTACTGTACATCATGAAAAACAATTCAAAATGGATCATGGACCTAACATGGAGCCAAAACTACAAAACTTGCTAAAGAAAACATAAAAAGATCCTTGCGACAGGGTTAATATCTGTAACGTTCCTGGAATATGAAAAACACTATTGATAAGCTACGAAAACAAACTTTGTCTTGTTCAGACAGACAGAGAAGCCTGTCCTTGGTTAAGAGGATTCTCAGCTTAAGTCGGGGGTAAGGGAGGAGGAGGAGAAATGAAATCTTGCAGACCCAATTTACAGTAAGAAGTAAAGTGGTGTTACTAAGGAGAATGAACTTTCAGTATGGAATAGAACCCCCAATGGCTACATTTGAGAGTCTGGGAAAGTTCTGAGAGAACAGGAATTGGCATCATTTGTTGCGTGATACAGCGTGAGAAAGGGAAGTAGGGGGAGACAAACTGGGAAGATGGTTTTAAAGAGTTTTCTCATATTTGAGTATAAGCCCATTTTGACGTTTTCCAAGAGTCTACAAAAGATCCAAATTAATTTTCAGTTTCTAATGATGTTGTGCTGAGATGGATCCAGGTTTAGCCAGATCTATTAATTCTAAGTGAATATAAAGGCACCTTCTCTGAAGCCCCGGAACACCTCCCTTGAAGTTTTAGTATTTTACTGACATTATTATGGCATGCCATGTAGTAAAGTTGACCCTGTGTTTATCGATCTCCCTAACTAGCTTATAAACAGGCCCTTTGAAGGTAGCACTTGTGTCTTAATCTCATTTTTGTGTCTTGCTCATCCAGCTTCCAGTCACGCCGAGAATTACACCAAGTAGGTGTTCAAGTGCTTTTCTGGGGGCTCAAACAGTAAAAAAAAAAAAAAAAAAATCCTCCTGCAATGCGGGGGACCTGGGTTCGACTCTTGGGTTGGGAAGATCCCCTGGAGGAGGGCGTGGCAGCCCACTCCAGTATTCTTGCCTGAAGAATCCCATGGCCAGAGCAGCCTAGTGGGCTGCAGTCCATGGGGTGGCAGAGGGTCGGACCCAACCGAGCGATTAACACACGCACAGGTGTTAAAAAATTAGTGTGAAATGGATACATGAGCGATAGATGAACGGAATTGAGCTTAAAAGGCAATGTCTTTAGCAATATCTATGAGAAGCCTGACTTCTCCGTCACCACTTGATGGATTCTGAGGGACTGCCTCTGTCCTAGTCCTCACTTTGTCCATCCCCAGCATCCGCAGTGTGCCAAGCACATAGGCAGAATGGAATAATAGTGGAACACAACAGGCGCTGGAATAATCATCGTACCCCCTGGAATGAGCATTCCAGTACATCAGGAACTGCAGAAAGCCAAACAATCCAAGGCCAAACGGAAAGCAGCTGCCTGGGCCATGCGGCTGCACCGGAGGAGTGGCAAAGGACAGGAATCCCCCGGCGACCCCTGGGAGCCGCGAGTGGTCGCGGGCGCCTGCCTCTCCTCCGAGGCGGCAGGCGGCGCTGTGGGCTGCTGCGGCCGCCGGGTCCGCGAGGCGCCGCTCTCAATGGGCCGCAGGAGCCGCCTTGGGCCCGCTCCGGCAGCCGCGCGGGCCTGGTCTCCCCGCTGCGGACTGGCCGGGCTCTCGGTCCGGCACCATGGGGAAGCGGGACAACAGAGTGGTGAGTACCGCGGGGGGAAACGGCGGGGCGACGCGGGGCCTGGCGGCGGGGCGGCGGGGGAGCGGGGCCGGGCGGCCGGGGGGCCGGGGCGGCGGGGGAGC
>ML661346.1:3957150-4112003 GCA_007570785.1 Antilocapra americana | reverse complement strand
GGGCGGCGGGGGAGCGGGACCGGGCTGCCGGGGGAGCGGGGCCGGGCGGCCGGGGGGGCGGGATCGGGCGGTGGGGGGGCCGGGGAGCGGGCCCGGGCGGCGGGGGAGTGCGGCCGGGCGGTGGGGCGGCGAGGCGGCGGGGCCGGGCGGCGGGGGAGCGCGGCCGGGTGGTGGGGCGGCCGGGCGGCGGGGGAGCGGGGCCGGGCGGCGGGGGAGCGGGGCCTGAGCGTCCGCCGCGGCGCTCGGACCATGAGGCTGGAGACCCGGCTCCCCCACAGCGGGGCCGGCCCCGGACGCGCTTGCGCCGCGCTCTCAGTCGGCGCCTGTGGTCCCCACTCCTTTCCCCCTTCTCTCTCGCCCTCCTTTTCTCACACCCTGTCGGCCCTGCCGCCCCCTCTGGCAGTGCTCTGTGGCATCCTCCTCTCCTCGTTCGGGCCAGCAGTGCCCACTTTGTAGAGCTGCCAAGGGGTCTCTGACCCCTCCTGTCAGTAAGTCCGGAGTCTGAGGCCCGGGAAGGCGCCGGCTGTCGCCCCCGCCACCCCGACCGGTGTCGCCCGCCCCATCCCTGCGCCCCTCTCGCGCACTCGGGTGGGACGGAGGCGGAGGTCGTGGACGCTGTCCCTACACCGGGGGCCTGCAGGGCGCCCCGTTCTAGAGGCAAGAGGGCTCCCTGCATTGTAGGCAGATTCTTTACCGTTTTAGCCACCTGGGAAGCCCACCTGGCACTTAGTAGGCCCCGAGAAGGAATAAATGGTTTGATGGTTGACTCTGGACTCAGACCCAGGCTGGAGTGTCAGTTTTGGGCTCTCCAGAGTTGGATGACCTAGGATACGTCGCTGTGTTCATCTGTAAAGTGGGGTCAGTGCAGCCCATAACTTTGCAGAATAGTTGAGACTGCACTAGGCAAGATGTGGGCGAACTTTTGGCCTGCAAGTTGTTACTTTGTAAATGAGATGAAAGAGAGAGATACAGAAGTAACTAATAACAGAAAGTAAGAAACGGCTGATGAAGGTTCTGAGGTTCTCCATTTTCACAGGCGGAAATGGGAGGAAGGCATTCTAGGTGTCCACTAGCTTGGTTTGGAAAGCCCAGGTTGTGAATCAGATTGCATGGGCCATAAACATAAGGAATTTGCAATAAGTTAAGGTTACAGTTGCTAGGCTTGGCCATGACCGAGTTTTAAACCAATGTGCAGCAAAATAAAAAAAATTTTAAAAAATGCTGAAGTTAATGTACTAAATTTAATGAACTAGCTCTTTAAAAATTAAGCGATTAATTTTCTTCGCTGTTTGGGGGAGGGAGAAGTGCTCAAAAAGCTTTACTTCTCTGAAATACCTCATATGTTCAGAACTCTTATCTTAGTTTTATATAGTCTTCTTAATCAAAGATGTCTAGGAAGCACAGTGGTGAAGTCTGATTACAAGGTTGAGGAATGTTCTTTTCTGCTGCTTCCGTTCTGTAGGTCAGACCTTAAGGTATTGATTCTCATAGAGTTGAAATGGTATTCTCATGGAGCTTCCTTAGGCTTAAGGTATTGAGTATTATGGCTGTTTAATGACCTTAGGCCTTAAATGTTTAGAAATCACTGGATCTTGGGTACAGTTTTCATGCAAAGGCCTAAGATGTTTTGTTTTACTGGCAAAAGGTGTTAGTTTAGACATTCTTTTAAAGCATTTGAGAAACTTTTCAAGTTAGTTTCATTTACTAGAGCATTTTGATGACTCTGGGCTCTGCTGATTCCTTGGTATGTTGTCTCGGCATAGGTAGTTTGGGTAACATTTGGTATGTGCTTAAAAGGTTATAGAAAGGAAAACAGGAAATGAAGAGAGAGGAGACACAGGTTACCCAATTCAACCTCCTTGCTGCTGTGGAGGAGGTGGAACTATTAAAGTGTTAGTCGCTCAGTGGTGTCCGACTTCTTTGCAACCCCATGGACTGTAACCTGCCAGACTCCTCTGTCCATGGGATTCTCCACGGCAGAATACTGGAGTGGGTAGCCATTCTCTTCTCCAGGGGATCTTCCAACCCAGGGTTTGAACCCAGGTCTCCATCATTGCAGGTGGATTCTTTACCCTCTGAGCCACCAGGTAAACCCCCGGAGCTATTAAAACTGGGACTCCCCAAAAAAACACTGTGAGTCATCTGGTAACTTAGTTCAGTTCATCATAACCTTTGACTTTAAATAAAATGAACATTTGCATCTGAAAATAATGGCATTTTTTTCTTTTGACATTGATGATAAATATCATGGTTTTAGAGATGACAGAATTGCTTTCTAAAAAGCCATAAATTTCAGGTTGAAGTTTTTTTAAAAATAGGCTTTACTTTTTGGAGCTGTTTTGGTCTCCAGGCAAAATTGGGCAGAAAGTACAGAGAGTTCCCATATGCTCCCTGCACATAGACAAGCTCTGCCTCCCCTGTCTTCAGCTCCCACACCTGAGCAGTATGTTTGTTACGGGTAATGAGCATACATTGGCACATCATTTTCATCAGAAGTCATTAGTTGAGTTCGATCCTGGGGTTGAAAGATTAGAGTTCCCTCTTGCTATTGTACATTCTTTTTATTTATTTTGACACCGTACATTCTTAAGCAACTTTTTTTCCCCCACCAAATATTTTAATTCTTGAGATTTGTAAAGCATGAAAGTGTTAGTTGCTCAGTCGTGTCCAACTCTGCAACCTCATGTAGCCCGCCAGGCTCCTTTGTCTGTGGAATTCTCCAGGCAACAGCATTGGAGTGGGTAGCCATTCCCTTCTCCAGAGGATCTTCCTGACCCAAGGATCTAACCTGGGTCTCCCACATTCCAGAAGATTCTCTATACCATCTGAGCCACTGGTCACCCTGTGTGCCCATTATTTTCCAGAAGTTTCTCTCATGTTCTTTTCTGTTTTTACTAAAACAGCTGTATCCTCTAGATAAAAATAGGTAATCAAAGTAACAAATGAAGTTCTGCACATTTTGTCCTCAACAACTTCACTGCAGTTGCTCTTTCCTAGCTGCCCACTTACATGTTCCCTTGAGCCCATTTTGCCTTCCTGACTTCCAAAAAACCAACCTGTTTTCTGTTACCCAAGCTCATGGAGCAGTTTGGAGCCACAGACAATTCTAGTTACATATAAATATGGGCATTTGATTTAAAAGGTCACAGTATTTAAAATGATTAAGTCATAGACATTTTAAGAAATTGCACAACTTCTTTACTTTGATTTATGCCCAGCCATTATATATACTATGTATAATGCACTAATGTTAGGAGCATTATTTTTCACACTTATGCATAGTAACTGAAAGAGCTTTACCTTTGTGAAATGGTTACTTTTTTGGTTTTTAAAACCTTTTTGCTGTGCATCATAAAGAGGAGCACTGTTGCTTAATGATTATGAGCACAGACTCATGATCAAGTGTTTTGCAAGGAGTTTTTAAGATGCACTTCATAAGTATTACCCTTGTAATTGAAATAAATAATGGAGCTATTTAGAGTGTACTTAAGCAGACTCGGCATAGTGTTTATCAAAAGCTGGAAAGTTAAGCCTTATTACGTGCTCAGTAATAGCTCTGTAATTGTGCCATAACTTGTCCCTGATTAACGTGGACTCCTACCATATGAATGTAGTATTTTATATTCCTCTGAAAAGTAAGCAGTAAGATAGGGTGATACGTACTTTGAGGAAGCAGTTTCACAGTAGACATTAAAACTCATTAAAATATCAATGAGTTTTTAAGATATATGCTAGAAAATTTAAAGGCCATAAAACATAGTAAATGTTGTGTTTAGATTATTTAAAACTACAATGAAAAATTCCCACTATACTAAGTCCTCTGCGTTTGAACCTTCAAGTTGCAAACTTTCAAAGATGCAAACATGCTTTCGCATGTATAGTCGCGTAAGTTGGTTCACCTGTCTGGAGTATATTGTCACGTGTGTGCATCCTCTTCAGGTGGTTGTGCTTCTGTGTACTGTACGATAGAATACAGTAGTATGGTATGTTATGACAAGTCCTGAATGTCCAGAGGCAAGCATATAAGCAGTGGTGATATAGCTGTTACTACTGTACGCTTCAGGGTAATGGACTATAATATTAAAAAAGTGTTTTCTGGGGCTGGTGATCCAGTGGTTGGGAATCTGCCTTCTAGTACAGGTGATGTGGGTTTGATCCTTGGTCAGGGAACTAGGATCCCACACGCTATGGGGCAACTGAGCCTGCACGCCACGGCTAGAGAGCCGATAACTAAGACCCACTTTTCGTGGCACAGCACAGTCTGACTGCGAAATGGTTCGTTGCTGCATAGAACAAGAGAAGGCGACAGTTCAAAATGACAGTTGTTTCGATTTGTGGGCAGCTCGTGAGGTACTGACTTACCGAGCTTTTTCGTCTTTCCAGTTCACGTCGAATGCCAAACAGTTATAGAATGGCTGCTGTTGAGTTCTTAGGCAACTTCTCACGTTGTTGTCAGAGGCTCAGCTTCGGTGACTGCTCTCAAATGGTCACTGCAAACATCTGGTGAGCGCCCACTGTGTTCCTCATCTTCAAGGCTCTTGTTTCCTTTGCAGCACTTCTTGAACTACCACTGCTCTGTACATTTCAATAGCAGTTCTTGGGCCAAAAGCGTTGTAAATATTAGGAGTTGTCTTCAATGCTTTACAGCCCATTTTGAACTCTAATAGGAAAATCCGCTTAAATTTGCTTTTTGTCTAACATCGTTTCCATAGTCCAAAGTACATATAAAATAAACAAGTAATAAGTCATTAGCAAAAAACCATAAAGTGAGAAATGTGCCTTAAAATGATGTATACCATAACCACATTTATTATGAATGTATTCCAGTGTCAAACAGCAGATTTCAACAATGCAAAAACCGCAGTTACATTTGCACCAACCTAGTATTCATTTGGGGAATACAGTGTATTTGATGAATCTCAGGTTGATGGCTATTTGGGTATTTTCAATTTCTCCTCTTTTGGTGATATAGTTTTAACATCCATGTATATATTTATAACTTTGAAAATAAAGGTTTTACAGTTTCAAACTTAGTTTACCACTTAGTACTGCTAAAATTATGACATGATACCTAAGAAGTAAGAAGGTGATAGTTATTATACTCCTGGTTTAAAAGTGGGGATCTTAGTTTGTGCGTTATCCTTTTGGCTGTTAAGATGGTCAGTGTCATTGGTTGGGCCAACAACTGCTCTGTTGTGGCCTTTGTTGGTTGTCCTTTCCACATAAACTGATTAAAAATCTCAGAGACAGTTGAATGAAATATTTGAGGGCATAACATTTGATATTAAAAATATGACTTTTATGCCTCGGTCTTCCACATTCCATTGACAGCCACATGTAGCCCCCATCCTGTAAATGTCCCTGACCTTTAGAACTCTAACTGTAAGAAAATTATATTAAAGGTTTAACTGTTTTCATCTCAGGTAATTAGGCAGTATCCAAGTGAATGGAAATAATTCTCGGTATGTGTTGTTTATAGTGGCTGTGTATTGTTTACTCTGCCAGAGAAATCTAGACGTATATAACTTACATTTGTTATGAAGGTGGAAATTTTTGTCATTTTTAAAGATTTTAAGTAAAATGCAATAGATGAAAGTACCTTTTCACTTTTTTTTTGGAATGTTAACTACTAAGTTTCAGGCCTTAAAATCAGTCTTTGTGACAGTCATTTTCAACCAAAGATCTTTTTATTTAAAGAGTAGAAGATGGAGAAGGAAATAGCAACCCACTCCAGCATTCTTGCCTGGGAAATCCCTTGAACAGAAGAGCCTGGCACACTACAGTCCATGGGGTTGTAAAAGAGTCAGACATGACGTAGCAATTCAACAACAACAACATGGATTTGTCAGTTTCTGTTATGAGTATGTAAGAAGCATTATTTGTGATAAAAAGTGGAAGAGTTTTTAATAAGTGTTTGTTGGCTTGAATTAAAATGGAAAACTTAATCGTAGGATCAAGAAGTTGAGACTGAATTAAAAACTAGATTTTGTATTTGTTCTAAAGTGAATTCTAATAAAACAGTATCTGCTAGACACAGTCATTAACAAATATTCTGCTTTATTTTGTCTCAGTATGTTTTGGAGCAAAGTGTATAAAAATATGTATTTCTTCTCTAGCAAGTGTAGTTTACAGAGCAGAATATCATTATAATTTTGTGGAGTTTTATTGTACAGAAACATATATAACATAAAGCTTACAATTTTAACCATTTTCAAGTGTATAGTGCATTAGGTACATTGACGGTGTTATACAGCTATCACCACTATCCATTTCCAGAAGTTTTTCATTATCTCACACAAGAAGCTTTGTACCCATTACACCACTCCCAGCCCCTGGTAAACTCCCTTTTTTGTCTCTGAGTTCACTTATTCTCAGTTCAGTTCAGTCGCTCAGTCGTGTCTGACTCTTTGCAACCTCATGGACTGCAGCACACCAGGCCTCCCTGTCCATCACCAACTCCCTGAGTCCACCCAAACCCACGTCCATTGAGTCAGTGATGTCATCCAACCATCTCATCCTCTGTCATCTCCTTCTCCTCCTGCCCTCAATCTTTCCCAACATCAGGGTCTTTTCCAATCAGTCAGCTCTTCACATCAGGTGGCCAAAGTATTGGAGTTTCAGCTTCAACATCAGTGCTTCCAATGAACACCTAGGACTGATCTCCTTTAGGATGGACTCGTTGGATCTCCTTGCAGTCCAAGGGACTCTGAAGACTCTTCTCCAACACCACAGTTCAAAAGCATCAATTCTTCAGTGCTCGGCTTTCTTTATAGTCCAACTCTCACATCCATTCATGACTACTGGGAAAACCATAGCCTTGACTAGACAGACCTTTGTTGACAAAGTCATGTCTCTGCTTTTCAATATACTGTCTAGGTTGATCATAGCTTTCCTTCCAAGGAGTAAGCGTCTTTTAATTTCATGGCTGCAGTGATTTTGGAGCCCAGAAAAATAAAGTCTGCCACTGTTTCCCCATCTATTTGCCATGAAGTGATGGGACCAGATGCCATGATCTTAGTTTTCTGAATGTTGAGCTTTAAGCCAACTTTTTCACTCTCCTCTTGCACTTTCATCAAGAGGCTCTTTATTTCTTCTAGGGGTACCCCAAATAAGTTGAATTATACAGTATTTGTCCTTTAGTGTCTGCTTTATTTCACTTAGTATGCTTCCAAGGTTCATCTGTGTTGTAGCATGTATCAGAATCTCACTCTCTTCTGGGCCTGAATAATATTACATTGTATGTACTGAATTGGCCAAAATGCTCATCTGGATTTTTCTGTAAGATGGTATGGAAAAACCCAAACTTTTTGACCAACCCAATATAAAGTACATTTTGTTTATCCATTCATCCATAGGTGGATATGTGGATTGCTTCCACCTTTTGGCTATTGTGAGTAATGCTGCTGTGAACATGGATATCCATGTATCTGTTTGAGCCCCTCCTTTCAGTTCTTTAATCCTACTTAGAAGTGAAGTTGCTGACTCATATGGCAATTCCTCAAAAAAAACTTTCTGAAGAATCATCAGACTTTTCCAAAACAGCCGCACCATTTTTTATTCTCACCTGTAGTGCTTAACGGTTCCAATTTTTTCACATCCTTGACAACACTTTTTATTTTCTGTTTTTGATACTAGCCATTCAACTGGTGTCAGGTTGTGTCTCATTGTTTTGATTTGCTTTTCCCTCATGACTAGAAACTCCAGGAGATAAGGGAAGACAGAGGAGCTTGGCATGCTGCAGTCTTTGGGGTTTCAGACAGTTGACAACAATGATGAGTAACAGGGAACATCTTTTCATGTGCATATTGGACATTTGTATATCCTCTTTGAAGAAATGTCTTAAGTCCTTTGCACATTTTGAATGGGTTTTGGGGGTTTTTTTGTTATTGAGTTGTAGGATTTTATTTTCCATTCTGTGGATTGTCTTGTCAGTCTTTTGATAGTATTCTTTGATGCACAGATGTTTTTAATTTTGCTGAACTCTTGTTTTTTTTGTTGTTGTTGCCTTGCATAGTTTAATTTTTGATAGTTAACAATCTGTGTATAAAATTGCTATCAGTATGGCACAGTATTTCCTGAGATAAAAGACAAAGTCTAATAAACAGTGAATTTAGAGTTAGGTCTTCCATCTTTGAGACCGCGTTTCTTCATTTACCATGGAGCTTAGTATTACTGCCCTTAGAGCTTTGTTGGGCTTTTGGAGAAAGTACTACAAAGCCACCTCAGAGAAAGAGCAGAAGTATCAGTGTTATTTTCATCATGTTTCTGGAGAAGATGCATTTTCTGTGAAATAGTGGTGTTGCTTATCTCCCAAATTTCTGAGGCTTAATGTTGTTGTTCAGTTGCTAAGTTGTGTCTAGCTCTTTGCGACCCCATGAACACGCCAGGCTTCCCTGCCCCTTACTGTCTCCCTAGTTTGCTCAAACTCATGTCCATTCAGCCAGTGATGTCATCCAACCATCTCATCCTCTGTCATCCCCTTCTCCTCTTGCCCTCAGTCTTTCCCAGAATCAGGGTCTTTTCTAATGGGTCAGCTCTTCAAATCAGGTGGCCAAAATATTGGAGCTTCAGTTTTAGCACCAGTCTTTCCATTGAATATTCAGAGTTGATTTCCTTTAGGATTGACTGATTTGATCTCCTTGCAGTCCAAGGGACTCTAAAGAGTCTTCTCCAACACCACAGTTCAAAAAGCATCAATTCTTTGGCACTCAGCTTTCTTTATAGTCCAGCTCTCACATCCATGCATGAGTACTGGAAAAACCATAGCCTTGACTAGACAGACCTTTGTTGACAAAATGATATCTCTGCTTTCTAATACACTGTCTACGCTGGTCTTAGCTGTTTTTCAAAGGAGAAAGTGTTTTAATTTCATGGCTGCAGTCACCATCCACATTGATTTTGAAGCCCAAGAAAATGAAATATGACACTGTTTCCATATTTCCCCCCATCCATTTACCATGAAGTGATGGGACCAGATGCCATGATCTTCGTTTTTTGAATGTTGAGTTTTAAGACAGCTTTTTCTCTCTTTTCTTTCACCTTCATCAAGAGGCTCTTTAGTTCCTCTTCACTTTCTGCCATAAGGCTGATGTCATCTACCTATCTGAGCTTATTAATATTTCTCCTGGTAGTCTTGATTCCAGCTTGTGGTTCATCCAGCCCAGTACTTGGTATGATGTACTCTGCATATAATTTGAATAAGCAGGGTGACAGTATACAGCCTTGATGTTCTCCTTTCCCAGTTTTTTTTCCCCTTATTTATTTATTTTTTACTTTACAATATTATATTGGTTTTGCCATACCTTGACATGAATCTGCCATGGGTATACATGTGTTCCCCATCTAGAACCCCCTTCCCACCTCTCTGCCCATCCCATCCCTCTGGGTCATCCCAGTGCACCAGCCCCGAGCATGCTGTATCATGCATCAAACCTGGACTGGCGATTTGTTTCACATATAAAAATTAACATGTTTCAATGCCATTCTCCCATATCATCCTGCCCTCTCCCTCTCCCATAGAGTCCCCTATACATCTGTGTCTCTTTTGCTGTCTCGCATGCAGGATTATCGTTACCATCATTCTAAATTCCATATATATGTGTTAGTATACTGTATTGGTGTTTTTCTTTCTGGCTTACTTCACTTTGTATAATAGGCTCTGGTTTCATCCACCTCATTAGAACTGATTCTAATGTATTCTTTTTAATGGCTGAGTAATATTCCATTGTGTATATATATCACAGCTTTCTTATCCATTCATCTGCTGATGGACATCTAGGTTGCTTCCATGTCCTGGCTATTAAAAACAGTGCTGCGATGAACATTGTGGTACACGTGTCTCTTTCAATTCTGGTTTCCTCAGTGTGTATGCCCAGCAGTGGGATTACTAGGTCATATGGCAGTTCTATTTCCAGTGTTTTAAGGAATCTCCACACTGTTCTCCATAGTGGCTGTACTAGTTTGCATTCCCACCAACAGTGTAAGAGGGTTCCCTTTTCTCCACATCCTCTCCAGCATTTATTGCTTGTAGACTTTTGGATGGCAGCCATTCTGACTGGCGTGAAATGGTACCTCATTGTGGTTTTATTTGCATTTCTCTGATAATGAGTGATGTTGAGCATCTTTTCATGTTTTGAACCAGTGGTTGTTCCATGTCCAGTTCTAACCACTGCTTCTTGACCTGCATACAGGTTTCACAGGAGGCAGGTAAGATGGTCTAGTATTCCCATCTCTTTAAGAATTTTCCACAGTTTGTGGAATCTATACTTTGACTGTGTCCTACACAGTCAAAGGCTTTAGCATAGTCAATGAAACAGAAGTAGATGTTTTTCTGGAATTCTCTAGTTTTTTCTGTGATCCAGCAGATGTTGGCCATTTGATGTCCTATTCCTGTGCTTTTCCTAAATCCAGCTTGTACATCTGGAAGTTCTTGTTTCTGCTGTTGACGCCTAGCTTGATGGATTTTGAGCATTATTTTGCTAGCATGTGAAATGAGTGCAGTTGTGTGAGAGTTTGAACTCGGTTCTTTGGCATAGTTTGACCTAGCATGCATTTATAGTAAAGATTGCTTTATTAGTAAGAAAATGATTATTTTAATGGAGTTAATTTTTGTTTTTTTCTTCAAGGCCTATATGAACCCAATAGCAATGGCCAGATCAAGGGGTCCAATCCAGTCTTCAGGTCCAACGATCCAAGATTATTTGAATCGACCAAGGCCTACCTGGTATTTGTGAAACAGTTTACCTATATAAATATAAATAAGGTTTTCATAAATGTTTTAAAGATCATTTTACAGCTTCTACTGATTGCCAAGCAGTTGCTACGTACATCATTGTTTGAAGTAGTATTTAATATGTGCTTTCTTTTGAATGTATAAAAACACATGCATGAATGTAAAGCAAACAGTTAGGAACCCACCACCTAGTATAGCTAAAGCACTGCCAGAGAATCTTTTGTACCAAACACATCTCTGTCTCCTAAAAGAGACCTTAACCTTGCAGTATTCCAAGCTATTTAAAATGGTAGGTTTGAATAATTTAACCTTTCTTTGAGATGTAACTAGGTGTTGAGAAAGAAAATGTTAGGCCTTGTTTCTGCTTTAATCTGCTGGCTTTACAGTGTGTTAGGATTTCCCATTGTCTAAGTTAAGTTGTGTGTCAAAGTTTGTTTTGTTTTACCCTTGTTGAGTGGCTCCAAAAGCATCATAGCTCTGACATTATTATTTTTCAGTACGTCTTATCAAATACCCATACTCCTGAAGTGACAGAAGGCACAGAGCTGTTAGCTTTTTATTCCTTCTGAGGGCCCCCAAGAGCTGGGCAGCTACAGTTGAAACTTGTGCTTACGCACAACAGATCCTTCCTAGGAGTTAAACAGGAAGTAAGCTGTGTCTGCCTCTTCATCAGTGCCATTGTTTATTGTTGCAGCATACAGGAATATAAATTATCACAAAACAAAATGTATTTTATCTTTAAGACTGTGGAGAAGGGATGGATACTTGTTTTCTTTTTTTTGAGAAGGGAAAGGGGAAGTGCCTAAGCTAGTGAGTTACATATGTGGTCAGACATTCCCAAGACAATCCTCAGGTTGGGTAATTGCTGGAAGGATTCACATAGTTGTACTCATGGGCAAGGTTTATTATAGTGGAAGGATACCAGCACAGTCAGCAGAGGAGAAAGGCACGTGGGGAGAAGTCCAGGGGAGACTGGGGGCCAGCTTCAAGGACTGCTTCTGCGGAGTCATACAGGATGCTGTTTAACTCCCTCAGCACTGAGATGTGATAACATGCGTGAGGTGTTGCCAACTAGTGACTCAGTATGTCCAGCTTTTTTATTGACGATTGATCAGCCTCTGCCTATCAGCTGCCAAAATGTCAGACCTCCAGAAGGAATGCAGATGTCCATATAAACTATTGTATGTGTATAGATAGGCATGGTGAGCACTCTCATCAGGGGGCGGTGCCAAAATCTTAAGTTCCCAGCTACCAGCCAGGGCCACTCTTTCTTGTAAGCAGGTACACTATAAAGTGGGTGATTTAGTGGTAGACTATAGTAGTTCAGTCATACAGGCCTAACACTGCAACTGCTAGCTTTGTGACCTTCCCTAAGCTACAGCCTCTTTCTCTCCTATCTAATGGGGGTAAGAATGCTACCTTTGCTCACAGGATTGTTGTGAGGATTAACGGAAGGTGCATTTAAAACAGCGCCTGTTGTGTGCATGTGTGCTCACTCACTAAGGCATTTCCAGCGCTCTGTGACCCCAGGGACGGCAGCCCACCAGGCTCCTCTGTCCATGGGATTCTCCAGGCAAGAACACTGGAGTGGGTTGCCATTTCCTCCGGGGATCTTCCCAACCCAGGAATTGAACCTGTGACTCCTGTATTGACAGGCAAATTCTTTACCACTGAGCCACCTAGCAAGCCCTTACCTATTGTATGGGAGTACTCAAATGTTTGGTATTTATTATTATTTCTTAATAAATATTAGTTTATATTTATATAAACTTAAAGATATATAAATTTAAATATATATAAATATAAATTTTTATAAAATATTAGTTCTTATAAACCCATGTTCTGGAGAGGAATGGTTATGTTATCTGATAGGATTTATTATGATAATTTATAAAGACATGAGCAAAGAAATTTTAAATGTAGCAACACTGGAACTGGAATGGAGGCTTATTAAGATATTAAAAAATTGTGAAATTTTTGTTGTCAGCATCCATCTCTAATTTGATTGCTTGAAAATTCATTGTACATTCTATTCTTTAAGGGAAGAACTGAAAGAACAACTAGAAAAGAAAAAGAAAGGCTCCAAGGCATTGGCTGAATTTGAAGAAAAAATGAATGAGGTTTGTAAATTGTGCCTTTAGAAAAAGCAACTAATCTTTTTTCTTACAATAAAAAAATAATTTGAGGTAATTTTTAATAAGCCAAGGGTTTGGGCCTAGCTCTCTAAGGGGGCTCTGTATTTTAGAAGTGTTTTTATTACATTGAATGTGATTTGTATTTAAATATTTGATTTCTTTATAAAAGAAATAGAGAAAAACCATCTTACGGTAATTTAAATCATCTGAAGTTTTCTTAATGTTAGGTTCTTCCCTTCTCTCCCCTAGTCCCCAGGCCCCATCTTACCCTGGGATTTTCATGATGATGTTTGCTTGTTTTGATTACAGATCTACATGTAGTATTTCAGCCACAGTATAGATTAATTGAACTTTTATTGTCTGGAAAGAGAATTTAACCACCTTTCTTAAAAATGAAAAAGTTCTCAGTCTTAGTAATAACACCTACTCCTCCTCTCAGTATACAGTGTGGAATTTCCACCTCATAATATCCTTTTTGAAAGGGGCTCGTTAGAGGCTCCTTTGGTGACAGGGAAAAGGAATCTTAAACCTGCGCCTCTTCTGACTGTAATTAGAGGCTGAGATGGGAGCAGGATAGTAGAGGGTGGAAGGAAGGAGGTAGTTGTTGTCTGTACATTTCTGTATAAAAGGAGAAGGGGGCGACAGAGGATGAGATGGTTGGATGGCATCACTGACTCAGTGGACCTAAGTTTGAACAAACTCTGGGAGATAATAAAGGACAGGGAAGCCTGGAGTGCTGCAGTCCATGGGGTTGCAAAGAGTCGGACACAACTTAGCGACTGAACAATGGGCAACAACATCTAGATACATTAGGAGGGGAGAGATGACCTCTGACGTGTTTATAATTTTTCTGCAGAACTGGAAGAAAGAACTAGAAAAACACAGGGAGAAATTGTTAAGTGGAAGCGAGAGCTCATCCAAAAAGAGACAGGTATTGCCGTTTTTATTTTATCGCTCTTCTTGGCCTCAGAGTTGGGCTTACATAATAATGCTGTGTACTGTTAATAGGTCCATTGGAAAACACTGCCTTATTTAGATTTGTACTTGTATTTGTTTGCTTTTAGAGAAAGAAAAAAGAAAAGAAGAAATCTGGTAGGGTGAGCAAAAGTTTTCCGTTTTTCTAAATGTTATAATCAAGAGCCTACAAAGCAAAAAGAGTAATGGATACAACCTGTATGCTAACTCTAGATAAGTCGGAGTCTGGAGGTCCTCCTGTTAGTGATAATGAAAGGGAGGTGCTGACCTCCTTGTTGCCTAGTGACTCCTTCGTTACAATTAAAGAGGGAAAACTGACTACTGTTGCCACATCTTTTGTTACTGGGGGGGGGGGGTGAAATTTGACATTTAATATTTAAGTCATATGGCATGTTTCTCAGAAACTAGATTGATTTCATTAAGGGTTTGAGAGACTTAGTAAAAGAAAAGTTCCTGCATCTCACAAGCTTTTAATTGTTTTGTGCTTGGTCAAGTATTCATCTTCTTCTTCATCAAGCTCTGATTCTTCCAGCAGTTCTTCAGATTCTGAAGATGAGGTAATGTTTGCTGTCGTGATGAAATATGAAATACCTGAAATAGCATCTCTGATATCTTTCATAACAAGGGGAAACCTATTATGAAGTATCTGTTGGAAATGTTTACTTCCAAGTTTTGATTGATTATGTCTGAGAGCACTAACATGAATAAATAACTAGATACTTAAATATTGGTAAATGTATTTTTTAGATTCCTAAATTTGTCTTGTTCATTTAAGAATATTAGAAGAAATGGATTTAAAAATCAGAAAGTCCATTTCAGCTAAGAATTACATGTGACTCAAATCACTTAACGTTTTTTAATTTTAAAAAAAGTGATGTATGTTATATTTTAAATATTAATTTTTAAGTAAAACATATTTTCAAGCTGATATTTTCCTTAACTTTTCTTCATTGATAAAGTTTTGATGTCAGTTAAATGCAAAGAATATATGCAGCGAAACAAAGCAAATTATTTATGTTTCATGTAGGATAAGAGACAAGGAAAAAGGAAAAAGAAAAAGAAGAGTCGTTCACATAAATCTTCTGAAAGTTCCATGTCAGAAACTGAACCAGACAATAAGGTAAAATTGTTTAAATGAGCAACGTTTAATCAGATAGCAGACATTTAATTAGATTTTTCTTTTAATTCTTACTCTTAAATAGCTCTCAGGATTGAAATGTGATACTGTTTTTTGTACTTTGATGCTCTGTGCCACTTAATTGATGCACTTAATATTGTACATGGGGCGTTTAATTGTTCTCTAAATGCTCTGACATATAGGTCTCCATGTCTCAAAATTTTCATGGTAACTTTATGATTAAACATGGCAGAAATTATTTTTCCCATCTTCCTAAAGAATTTGTAGTACAGATAAAAAGCATCTTGCTTAAATTCACACAAATAGTATTAGAATTGGAAGTCGAATCTGTCTTCTGATATCCTACCCAGTGTCCTTTTTATGGTATTATACCTCATCTGTTCTGTACTATCCAGAATTATCAGGTACGGTTAACTCTCAAACATTAGTGGTTATACATGCAGGTTATAATAAAAATGTAGATCCCTGGGCCCCATCACCACGATCTGATTTAGTGAGGCTGATTACAGTCAGAAGTCTACATTTTTAACAAATAGTCTCTATGATTCTGACGTGGTGTTTCACAGTTTGACAAGCACTGTCCTGGGGGTCAAGGAGAACAAAACCTCTATAGGATTTTACGGCAGGTATCTACTTGACCTACTGAGGTTTCTTCTGATAAAATGTCTGGTGTCTAGAAAGTACTCAGTCGATGATAGTTTTGTTTTTAAAGCAGAAGAGCCAGTTTAATGATATTCATAGCTAACATTTATTGAATGCCTGCTATATATTAGGCCTACTTTTAAGCACTTAACTTTTAACTCAGTCCTCTCGGAATCTCTATGAAGTGTAGGTATTTATTTATCCCATTTTATGAATAAGGAAGGCTGAGAGAGATAAATGGCTACCTCAGAGGGATTCACAAGTAGAAAATCATGCCTGGAAGTAAATTGCTTTCAATCATAATCACCCTTTTGATGTTTTTGTTCATTATGGTATAATGCTCTTTCACATTTAAAGTTAATATATATATGTTTGTTTAGGATAGTTTAAAAAAGAAAAAGAAGTCAAAAGATGCAACTGAGAAAGAAAAGGTAATTTATATTTTACATTGCCTTTTTTATATTTATATATATATATATTTTTTATACTACTTATTTATTTTTGACTGCACTGGGTCTTCATTGCTTTGAGTGGACTTGCTCTAGTTGCAGCGAGTGATAGCTGCTGTTGGTTGCGGTGCATGGACTTCTCATTGCCGTGGCTTCACTTGTTGCAGGCTCTGAGGCATGCGGGCTTCAGTAGTTGTGGCACGCAGGCTCAGTAGTTACAGTACATGGGCCTAGTTGCTCTGTGGCGTGTGGCCTCTTCCCAGACCAGGCATTGAACCCACGTCCCTTGCACTGAGAGGTGTATTCTTCCCACTGAGCCACCAGGGACATCCCTACATTGTTTTAATTTAAGATACTTCATTTCCTTTAAGAATTGCTTCAGGAAATTAACAATGAAGCATTCCCTTTTTAATTTAAGAGATTTCGTTTGCTTATTGGGTTTGTTATTGAAGGTAAAAGATCAGAAGAGTATTCCTGCAGAGAATTTGTGTAGATGTAATGTATTATCTCAAAATTGAAATAATGACGATTTTAAACATTCCGTTTGTTTCCTCACTTCATTTTAAAGAAGGTCCTTTTAATGAAAGAACATGGGTTTCTGTTTCAAATTGAGTATACCATAGATAATTTGAAAAATCTTTTTTCTACTGTAAGTAGATGTTTTTTCTTCATTTATAGCTTCTCTATGCTTAATGCTAAATTTATGCCTATCTAAGTTTCTAATTTAAAATTTTTAGTCTTTCTGATTCCCTGGAGAAGGAAATGGCAACGCACTCCAGTGTTCCTGCCTGGGAAATCCCTTGGGCAGAGGATCCTGGCAGGCTCCAGTCCGTGGGGCCACAAAGGGTCAGACACGACTGAGCACACATGCAGTCTTTCTGATTATTAAAAATAAAGGCCTGAAGAAGCATCACAAGTGAGAGAAACCTAAACACCAGTGTCACCAAAGTTTATTCAGTCTTTTTATATCATTCCGATGGACATGAAGTTGGGCAAATTCTGACAGATGGCGAGCGACAGGGAGGCCTGGCGTGCTACAGTTCATGGGGTCACAAAGAGTCGGACATAGCTTGGTGACTGAACAACAACAAAAATTGAGGTGAAATTCACATAATATGCTATGAACCATCTTTAAATTATAATTTGGTGATACTTAGTTGATGTACATACAATGTTGGGCATTGATCTGCTCTTTAGTTTCAAGACTTTCTCATAATCCCATTAAAAATACCCATACTCACTAAGTACTCATTTCTTTCTCTCTTCTCCTCATCCTGTGTCAGCCTCCAGTCTGCTTTATGTCTCTGTGGATTTATATGTTCTGACCGTATCATATAAAAGCAGTTACACTGTATATGACCTTTTGTGACTGGCTTCTTTCCCTTAGTCTATAATGTTTTCTCTCGGGTATATATGTAGAAGAGGGTTTGTTTTTTTTTTTCCAGTTTGCAAATACATAACACTAAGAGAGAAACCATATTGACAAAGTTGGTTTCATTAATTCCAAGGATTCAAGGATATAAAATTTATTAATATAACTTGCCATATTAACTGGTCAAAGGAAGGAAACTGTGATTATTTTCATAGTTCCAAAAGGGTGTGATATAATTTCAACAGAAATACCTGATTTTCAAAATCATTATAAAATAATAAATGGTTACTTTCATGTGTTTAAAAAAACTGTAAAACTGAAAACTGGCAGTTTATACACATGAAATAACTAATAAAACATCTGCACTATGATTCTGAAGTACTTCAAAATATACAAAATATAGAGTAATATATGCATATATAATAAATAACACGTGTACATACCCAGTAGAATTAACAAATGGTTACATTTTGTCGCGTCTTGTTTTATTGGCAGAAGTCTCTTGTCACCCTCTCCTTCACTCTAGGCAGCTGTTTTTGAAATTACTGTGTATCCTTCCCATCCACCTTTTTATGTGTGTGTTCACACATAGTTTCAAAATGGTATCATTGTGTTGTCTTCTGGAACGTGCTTTTTCTTCACCCAACAGTGCTGTTGACGTTTATCTTTCTTGATACTCTCAAGTTTGTATCTTCTGCTTCTAATAGTCCATTATTTTAATGCACCAGTTTGTATTCCCGTTCTTTTGTTTGTAGACATCTAGGTGATTTTCTTTCTTCAGCAGCGCCAGCAGTGCTGCAGTGGCTATTTGTTACCTTTTTCTCCTTTCCTTAGCTTTTCATTGATTTTCTAAGGTATACCTGGAACTATAATTTCTGGGTCCAGGGAGCATATTGATACATTTAACTTGTCTTGGGCCAAAGTGACTAACCATTTGAAAAATTTAAAGTTTAACACTCCTTAAGGCCAAATAAATTATCAGATAAGTCAGAAATGTATGAAAATGTAGCTAGAGAAAGACATGGGTGAGTATAACATCAAAGTGAGAAAGACCTTTGCCTCAAAACCCAGGAACTTTCGACCATATAATTCAAATTCTGAATGGCAAAAAGACATTTAAGCTATGAACAAAGTTTAAATATATATGAGTAGACTAAGAAAAACTACTAGGAATATGTAAGACAAAAAACTTGATTTTCAATAATTAAGGGAAAGAGAATACCTCACACGCAAAAATAGGCAGAACACATGTGTATGTGTGTGTGCTTAGTTGTGTCCGATTCTGCAACCCCATGACTGCAGCCTGCCAGGGTTGGCTCTTCTGTCCGGGGCATTTTCCAAGCAAGAATACTGGAGTGGGTTGCCATTTCCTACTCCATGGGATCTTAGCGACTTAAGGATTGAAACTGTGTGTCTTGCGTCTCCTGCATTGGCAAGGTAGATTCTTTACCACTGTGCCACCTGGGAAACTCAAAAAAACATGCTTAGGCAATTCTTAAAGAAAATATAAACTATATTCTAATAATCTGAGATTGCTTTGGCTGATGAAAGAATCTGAAGAGGCTTTTTGGTGACGTGTGATTGATGAATGAATGAAATAAACAATTTTGAAGGTTGTGGGAGAGGGAGACAATCATTTGGATGAAGGCTACTCTGGTTTTTTATTTAGTCTTTATTATATAAAGATTTTGCCCTCACATACCCTTTACTCTGTTTCAACTTTAATAGCAAAAACCTATAAGCCTGCCCTCCAGAAGGAGATGAGTTAAGTAAATTGTGGGATATACTTTCAGTGATACATATTTTCAATGTATATCAAAAGTGGCCAAAAATAATGGTATAATTGGCATGGAAAGGTACTGCTGGGTGAGAAGAGTGGGTTACATAAACAGGTATTTCTGTAAAGGCATACATCCACACATAGATGTTTACCAAAATCCCTGTAGTGGGATTTGGGTGCATTTTCTTAAAATGAATTATTTCTGCCAAAATAATAAAGCTGTTTACAGAAACAAATCACCTGTAATCTAACATGTATCATCACTTCTAGTTTATTTTCTTGTTTACATCTTCAAAATTGGGTTCGTGCTATATAAAAAATGGTCATTTTTTTCTGTGTAAGATTAGGTGGTGAGCATTTTTTTCCTTTATTTGGTTTTGTTTTTGTTATGAACTACTTCATACATACAGATAAAGTGTATAGAAAATATAAAATGACAATTGGCATATCCAGAATGCAGCTTTAATAAATCTTCATTTTGTCAAATTTGCTTCAGATATTTTCAGAGTACTTCTCCCAGTCGTACTCTCCTTTTCTTCCCCCAAGTTACACATTTTCTCATCATTAAATGCTTAGGGATTAAGTTTGGGTTTTGTTGTTGTTGTTGTTTACTGTGAATTTGACACTTTAAATGCGTTCAGGTGCAATGATCTTTTTAGATTCTTTTCTATAGCACTGGCCTGTCTGATCCAACCCTGGACAGAAACAAAAGAGTTAGAATGCAGAGGACCCAAATCTTATACTGTTTTCATTAACTCTGTAAGATTCTATCATGTTTAATTAAAGAAAATAAAGAGGATATTTCATCTAAGTGGATGTATAGTTATTTCTTTTCAAGTTATTTAATAAAAGTAACTTATTAAAATTAGAAACTGATTCCTGATAAGTGTCACCAGTTTTAGACAGTTCTAAAATGAAAATGGGTAGTTTTTGTGATAATAGGAAAAAATTTTAAATAGAACTTAGGAACGTAAAATTCTTGTGGCATATTATTATATCTGAGTCAACATACATGTATTTATTTTTCATAGGACATTAAAGGGCTCAGCAAAAAAAGAAAGATGTATCCAGAAGATAAACCATTATCATCTGAGTCAGAGTCAGAATCAGAGTATACTGAGGAGGTAAGTATATAATTAAATCCATTTTCTTTACTTTAAAATATCTAGTTATTTGACTTAATAAGTGTGAATTATTAAAAATAATTTTTCATAAGTATTTGACTCACTTTTCTAACATGTTAAAGAAATGCCATTTAAGAGTAAATTCTGTATTTTTACAAAAGATAGTAATACAGTTTTTATTTTGATAATTATATTCCCACATACCTTTCCATTCTGAGAACTTTGATTTTTACTCTCCTAATATTTTCTTTAAATTTTACTACCATTTTGATGACATGAAAAATACTGTATAGTATGTAGCACATTAAAACCCAGCATTCCCTTGTTTTGGTTTTCAGCTGCTCTTTAGGTAGCAGAAAGGTTATAAGGTAAAGCAGAAATGTTGACAGGACCTCAGTTTTCCTATCCATAGAATGAGGGACTACAATTAGGTAATTTAGACTATCCTTTTCAGCTATAATATCCACGTCTTAGAATTAGAGTCCGTTCTTAGTTCATTTTCAGTTTATAAGTTATCATCTTTGATATAGTCCTCTGCTTAGACTTGAATTCCTCATTTGAAAAAATAAAACCTGTAGCAATTTTATAGCAATATTTATGTAGCAATATTTCACACTATTCCTTTAATGAAATTTGTAGGTAATATAGCTTACCTGTACACATTTTTATATTATTGATAGTATCCCCTAAAGAAATAAAAATGAATAGAAGAAAATAATATATGATTTTATAAAATTATATTTCAGTATATAAGTATTTGTGCGTAATAACACTAGAAGACATAAAATATTGAGCTCCAGCAAAATTCAGGCTATAGCAGGCAAATTGACCTACGCCCTTAAAAAGCCATACAATAACACTGTCATCGGTGACATTTTCGAAAATGGTAGACAATTCCCAGTAAAGCTCGAATGAAGCAAAATACAGTCTTCCCTCTATTTACATGATATTGCTCTTGTAGGACATTTACTATGCTGTCATTCTTCCATGTCTGGAGGGAGCTGGTTCCAGGACCCCTGTGGATATCAAAACGCACAGATGCTGTCTCTTACATTAAAATGGCGTAGTAAATCCTTGTGTATAACCTGTGCACATTCTCCCATATACTTTTAAGTTATCTGTAGAGTACATATAATACCTAATACAATGTAAACGCTGTATAAATAGTTGCTGGCATGTGGCCAATTCAAGTTTTGCTGTTTGAAACTTTCCGCCATTTTTCCCCCAAATTTAAAAATAATATTTGGGGAGTCGGTCGCGGAGCGGTGGCGCTGGAGAGCGTGGCCCGCGTCGTAAAGGGGCAGCTCCCGCGGATCTGAAGCGGCTCCCAGGGCCCGAGAGTATTGCCGGGTTCGCCCGACTCGCAGCTTCAGAATGGCTTGCGTTTTTGCCTTTCGTGGTGTACTCGCACTACTCGGCTACCTTGCGGTTCGTCCATTCCTCCGGAAGAAAAAGCAACAGAAGGATAGCTTGATTAATCTTAAAATATAAAAGGAAAATCCCAAAGTGGTGAATGAAATAAACATCGGAGATTTGTGCCTTACTAAAGCAGCTTATTGTAGGTGTTGGCGTTCTAAGACGTTTCCTGCCTGTGATGGTTCATGTAATAAACACAATGAATTGACAGGAGATAATGTGGGTCCGCTAATACTGAAGAAGAAAGAAGTATAATAGTAATGAATTAGGATGGAATTCAGTTCCGTGCTGTAAAAAGTTATGACTATTTTTTCATTCTTTGTTTGTAGAAGATCTTTCAAATGGTGGTCTTAATTATTGCTACTGGTTGAATAATTATTTCTGCCAATTTATTTGCTTTTTACACTACTGTTTATATTTGATACTTTGTATATTCAGGTAGTCTTTATCTAGAAATTAAATGACTGTTCTTTCATTCTAACTCCAAAGAATTAGTGTATCTTCCTGCAAAAAAAACTCAACATTTTTAATTTTAATTAATTGAGAAAGTTTTGGCAATGAGTGCAAAGCTGTTTGAACATCAATGTTTTCAACAGAATCTATACTTTAAAAATATCTCCCTCCCCTAGTAAATATGTATATTTTTAGTACCCTGCTGTTTTGATCATTTGCAGTGATTTTTTTTCCCCCATTCGATATTTCATTCTTTTTAGGTCAGTAAGAAAAATATTGCTGTCAGAATTGCTTGAGTTTTCAAAGAGAAAAACTCTTTGCTTTTTAAATATTGTTCTCTATAAATGTGAATATCCGAATTTCAGAAAAAACAGGAACTGGGTATAAAAAGTTTCAACAAGGAACAGTTATTTACATTATAAAAGACTTCTTTATAAAATGTTTGTTTGTGTCTGTTTACATGCATTGTGTGTATCTCAGAGCCAGCTGACTCCGTGACAAACTGGGGTAGGATGGCAAGAATACTTAGAGCTAAACTCATGAGCTGCTGCAATTTGAAGGTCAATTAAAAATAATTAAAAATAAAGTAAATCTGGTATGGCTGGGTCCCTTTGCTGTTCACCTGAAACTATCGCAACATTGTTAATAGGCTGAACCCCAATATGAAATAGTTTTTTAAAAATCTGAGTTTATATTAATATGATAATAGTTCACTGTTCAAAATTGTATCTGTATAAACATTTTCCTCTTTATTACAGTGTAAACCAGTAAAACAAAATACAAAAGGTTTGCAAAATTTATTGGAAAATCTTTTTAAAACAATAAATAAAAATAATATTTGTTTACTTCCAGCTGTGCTGAATCTCCGTTGCTGGGTGGGCTTTTCTGTCGTTGCAGTGAGCAGGGGCTATTCTCTAGCTGCTACATGCAAGCTGCTCACTGCAGTGGCTTCTCCTGTGCAGCACGGGCCCTAGGATGCGAGGGCTTCGGTAGTTGCAACTCCTGGGCTCTAGAGCCCAGGCTCAGTAGTCGTGGCACACGGGCACAGCTGGTCCACGGCATGTGGGATCTTCCCGGATGCAGGGACTGAACCCTCATCTCTGGTACTGCAGATGGATTCTTTACCACTGAGCTACCAGCGAATCCCCTTCCCAAATATTTTTGATCCGTGGTTAGTTGTATCCATGGGTGTTGAACCCGTGGATATGGAGGGCCAACTGTATGTTAAAACCTAGTACAAAATACTTTGTGTTTATATTTTAATAAACTTGTTCAGTCACTCAGTCATGTCCGACTCTGCAACCCCATGGCCTGCAGCACACCAAGCTTCCTTCACTATCTCCTGAAGTTTGCTCATGCTCTTGTCCATTGAGTCAATGATGCCATCTAACCATTTCATCCTCTGTCGTCCCCTTCTCCTCCTGCCTTCAATCTTCCCCAGCATTAGGATCTTTTCCAGTGAGTCGGCTCTTCACGTCAGGTGGCCAAATTCAGCTTCAGCATCAGTCCATCAATGAATATTCAGCGTTGATTTCCTTGCAGATTGACTAGTTTGATCTCCTTGCTATCCAAGGAACTCTCAAAAGTCTTCTCCAGCACCACAGTTTGAAAGCATCAATTCTTTGGCATTCAGCCTTCGTTATGGTCCAACTCACATCCGTATATATGACTACTGGAAAAACCATAGCTTTGACTATATGGACCTTGTTGGCAAAGTAATGTCTCTGTTTTTTAATACACTGTCTAGGTTTGTCATTGCTTTCCTTCTGAGGGGCAAGCATCTTTTAATCTTGTGGTTGCAGTCACCATTTTTTACCATGTATTTGTCATGAAGTAGTGAGACTGGAGCCCATGGTCTTAGTTTTTTGAATGGTGAGTTTTAAGCTAGCTTTTTTATTCTCCTCTTTCACTGTCATCAAGAGGCTTTTTAGTTCCTCTTTGCTTTTTGCCATTAGGGTGGTGGTATCTGCATATGAGGTTATTGATACTTCTCTCAGCAGTATTGATTTCAGCTTGTGATTCATCCAGCATGGCATTTCAAGCATGATGTACTCTGCATATAAGTTAAATAAATAGGGTGACAGTATACACCCATAACGTACTCCTTTCCCAGTTTTGAACCAGTTTGTATTGTTCGGTTCTTACTGTTACTTCTTGACCTGCATACAGGTTTCTCAGGAGGCAGGTCAGGTGGTCTGGTATTACTATCTCTTTTAGAATTTTGCAGTTTGCTGTGATCTGCACAGTCAAAGGCCTTAGTGTAGTCAGTGAAGCAGAAGCAGATTTTTTTTCTGGAATTCCCTTTTTTTCTATGATCCAGTGGATATTGGCAATTTGACATGTGGTTCCTCTGCCTTTTCTAAATCCAGCTTGTCTATCTGGAAGTTCTTGGTTCACATACTATTGAAGCCTAGCTTGAAGGATTTTGAGCATAACCCTGCTAGCATGTGAAATGAGCACAATTTTGGAGTAGTTTGAGCATTCTTTGGCACTGCCCTCTTTGGGATTGGAATGAAAACTGACCTTTTCCAGTCCCATAGCCGCTACTGAGTTTTCCAAATTTGTTAGCATTTTGAGTGCAGCACTTCAACAGCAACATCTTTTAGGATTTTTTTACTTTTTATAATTGGGTCCATTATATGAATGTCAAGCAGGCTATTATAAATTTATGTCAGGGCTATCCTAGACATTGCATGACAGCCCTCCCCTGTATTAACCTGGCCCTCCCCACTCAGTCATTGTGATGACAAGAATACCACCAGAAACAATATTTTTATTTTCTAAGTGTTTTCACAACAGAACTTCCACCCCTGTTGAAAGCTAATCGTCTCTAATGTTTATTTGTTCTGTTCCTTTAGTCTGTTTTTAGTTTGTTTGTTCTATTGTTAGTTACTTTTCATATATTTAACATATAGTAACCTAGCAGATAAACCAAACAGTTCAACATTTTGGCAATTTCTTCCCTTTAGTATTATAATATGTGGTATTAATTATTTATTTCTTAATATAAAATGTTATACTTGATTTAAAATTAATACACATCAGCTTTAGCAACTTTGAATGTAATGTAAATCCAGTATATCACACTTTAAAATATTTAAATAAAATATTAATGGGGTAATAATTGTTACTTTAAAAGATTTTAATCAATTCATTGATACCAAGTATAGTATATACATTTTTATTTATATATATACACACACACACACATATAAAGCTACTATTTATTACCAACACCATAGGTAAGAAAAACACCTACCATATTCCAGCCCACTCCCATGAGAGTGGGTTTTACCTACATTTTACCAAGAGGCTACAAGGGAGAGTAATATATAGCAGAGGTAGGATTCAAAGCTTAGTCTGTTTTCTTTCACAGCTCAAATTTTTTATCTACTGTACCTCTAGTGCTGTTTTTAGGTGCTGAAAGAGTGGCTCAGTGGTAAAGAATCTGCCTGCGATACAGGAGACGCAGGTTCGATTCCTGGGTCAGGAAGATCCCCTGGAGAAGGGAATGGCAACCCACTCCAGTATTCTTGCTTGGAGAATCCCATGGACAGAGGAGCCCGGTGGGTTACAGTCCGTTGGGTCGCAAAGAATCAAAACACGACTGAGCGACTAACCCTTTCACTTTCCTTGAAAAGTTTTTCATTGAATCCTCCCTGTGATTTAACATAGGTTTAAGGAACAACAGAGCAACTTAAAATGTTACTTCATTGTCAAAAAAAAGCTTTTTACATAAAAATTTTAAAGATGCAAGTTACATTAGTGAATGAAAAAAAAATGCCTTGGGTATAAGTTACATATTTAACTTTTCTCCACAAAAATTTTAATTCTGTAGGTACGAGCAAAAAAGAAGAAAAGCAGTGAAGAACGAGAAAAAACAACAGCAAGTATCACTTATGTTTTTACTTGATAACAGTATAGCTGTTTTGTTTAATATAAACGTCATGATAAAGCATGATTGCATTTACTAGAACTAAATATTTATTTAGAAAGATGTGGTGTTCAGCAGCTTCACTTAGTGAGTTGGAGAAAGTTAAATTGGCTCAGAATAAAAGGAAGCATATCCTGGTAGCATTTCAGTATTTCACTGTTAAAACAGTAAGCTTAAACTTTTGTTTGACTTCCTTAAACGATACTAGGAAACATGAAAGTAAAGTATGGTGATTCCCGCCATCTTCGAGAGTAGTTATTCCCAGATCTACCAAACCTGATACTAACAGAAAAAAGCTCTTGAAGCACAAGCTTCAGTGAAAAATAAGCAAGAATGTGACAGCATAAATGATTCAGTAATAAAGATGATTCTTGTCATTGCTAAAGCCAGCTCTACTGCTGTGCAGGTTGAGAAGTTGGAAGAAGAGAATAAGGAAAATGGACCTGCTATCCAGTGAGAAGCAGACCAGCCTAGAGAAAGTGTATAACAAATTACCAAAGAGAAATGGAGGTCATATCACCAGCCTAATTTAGGAGCACTCAGTGGGCTGTGGCCTTTGAAGGCATTTTCTTAGGGAGAAGTAAAAGAAAAATGAACGGCATCATTTGTAGGTTTGAAAGTAACTACTCCCTCCTCAAAATGTCTTTAGCTCTTAAAATTGAGAGTCCTCTGAAAAGAAGGTTCTCCTGATAATGTATGATTCATAACATTTTATATGCTCCAAGATCAAGGAAACATTTAAGAGACTGTTTTCGTGAGTGGGAAAATAACCAAAGACTGCTTTCATCTTTGGTTAGATTATTAAGACATAAAGTTAATTTGGGATAATTGTAATTTGTATTTGCATACTTCACTGTTTCATATACTCAGTTCCATGTCTTTATTAAGCTTCTCTATTCAGGCACAGTTCTGTCTTGGTAGAGCTGTTATAATGGAATTTGAGATAAATAAGAGGGTGATAAATGAAAGGCTGACTGAGGGAGGGAAGGCCTCTTTGAGGAAGTAAAATTCAGCTGAAACCGGACTTACAAAAAAGAGCCAACTAGTAGATGAAAGGAAGACTGTCCGAGACAAAAAGAAGAGCTCAGGACCTGTGGTGGGAGTGAGCTTGGTACATTTGAAGAAACGAAAAAGTAGGCTTGGCTCATCCGTAGAAGACAAAGAGGAATAGTGTACTGTGAGGCTGGAAAGCAAGCAGAGGCCCTATCACAGAGCACACCAGGTTTTTTATCAAAGCAAACAGGTGGCCTAAATCAACTTTACCTTTTTAAAGTATTTGACAGAGGTGATGAGTAGACATAAATGAGAAATGCTATTATTTGTATTGCAGTGATAGTGGTGGAGATGGACTGGCCTGGTAGATTCGAGATATGGTTTGGTCTTAGGTGGTAGGACTTGCTTGGTGCTTCAAGGGCAGAGAGTGGAGTTAAACAGTAGAGTCAAAGAAGCTTAGATCATTTAGCTTAACTAAAATGATGAATTAATTAGTGGTGCCATTTACTAAAATGGTTGTGAAAGGATATTGAGAGAAAAATGAGGCATTTTTAATGGTAGTTTTAAATATGCGTGGTAGAGCTATTAATGAGGCCCGTGCAGTCTTCAAAGCCTAGGACTGGATATAAAGATTGGTTTGTAAGTGGTATTTAAAACCTGTGATTGGGAAAGCATGTGGAAAAGAAGGAAGCCTACAAAGGTTGAGCAGAGGAAGAACCAGCAAAGGAACTGAGGTCTTTGTGATAGAAGAAAAGCAACAATGAGGTGGCATGGAAGCCAAGAAGAAAAGTGTTTTTAAGAACAGAGTGGCCAACAGTCCTTTTATGAAAAAGTAACCTGTACCCAAAACTTAGCTTTAGAAGTCCAAATGTAAGATTTGGACTCTGTAATAGTCCTTGTATACTTGGACTAGTAATGAGAAGAACAATGGAAGTTATTTTAAGAGCCACAAAGTAGTAAAGGCCTTGGTGGGAGCAAAGGGTGGAAAGTTCTCCTAGAGTAGGAGATGGACTGGAAGCTTTGCTTTTGCCTCTGTGTGCCTCTTCCCTTTTTACTTTCTTCTCCTGAATATCAGCACGAGTATATTACTTAATACCCCATTTCCACACAGCTGTTTCTAAAAGGTCTGCCTTTCTCTTTTACATCAGAAAGTCAGGGTGTAGCAGAATTTTAGCTTCCTTTGTCTAGTCACAATATGACTACTTTTACAATGGCCTTTTCCTCTAAAAATCAAGTACTAAATAGACTTTTCAATTTTGCATCAGTATTTTGTACCAGTTAGTTGTTAAGTTAATGAAGTAGTCCTACCAGCCGAAGCAGTAAATAATATCTGTTCCTATTTACTTAAAAATAGGAGGTTTAGTGTATTTTTCCTTTGAATGTTACCGTTTTAGAATTGTTTTACTGTGATATGATGTTTCCTTTGCAGTAACTATAATTATTGCAGCTTTAAAAATTAGATAACATAAAGTATAGCAGTTGATGCCATAATTCAATTGAACTTATTTCCTATAGGAAATGTTGTTAGAAGCTACATTAATATGCTACTGACATAGAGTTTTTCCTTATCTTTTGGAAGTTGACAAGTACTTTCTTAGTCCTCATACGGTATTATTTGAGACTTCTTGAGAAATGTTTTGAGTAACTTACTTTGTTTGTATGGATTGTTTGCAATGACTACGTAGTAACTTAGAAGTACCATAGTGAAGTTGTTTTTAATTTGCAGGTGTTCATGTAGCTCTATCTAACACGGAACTATCTTTTCAGGAAAAAACAAAAAAGAAAAAGAAGCATAAGAAACACAGTAAGAAGAAGAAAAAGAAGGCTGCTAGTTCAAGTCCTGACTCACCATAACATTAAGAAGAATCAGGATTCACTTATAAAGAAAGTGCAATGTCTAAGGAAATTTCAACTGTGAAAATTATGACATATTTACTAAAATGCATGAATTTTCTTGTTTTTAAATTATTCCTGGACTGTCAGTAGCCACTCAGATGCCACTGTGTGAAAGGGCCATAATTGTTGCCTGCTGCTTGAATATCTATTTTTTTCCCTCTTCCAGTAACTCTGGGAGGTAATACACTGCAGTCATACTAGTGGTTTAAGATATTTGGGACTAAAGTTAATATTTTGACTAGAAGTATCTAATGATAAATCAACAAAACCTGAATCGGTATACATCATTAAGATGTAATCAGAGATGACCAGATGACTCTAGTTCACCTTTTTTGAAGTAGGGATTACGTTGATATTTCAGAATCCTTACTCTTGTAGATAAGTGTATTTTAAATTTTTCCCCTTTTTATTTACCTGGGGAAGGAGATTTTAGGGGTGGGGGGTGGTTTGCTATCACTTTAGCTAGCAGAATAGCGTGCCTTTATCCTCACACATCTTATTTTTGTGGACACAGTAGCCATGCTTCATGGGGAGGTCAGAGCCAGGAATGGCAGTCTTGCCCTTTACTGAGCTTAGTCACATCCTCGGACTCTGTCCCATGCTACTTTGAGTGAACCAGAGAAATAGCCTTTTGCAGCATGAGAATGCCCCCAAAGCTCTGGGATTTACCTCCACTTCGATAATACTGAATGTTTTTTAGCATTAGAATGTGTTATAACATTTGAACTAATTTTGACTACACTTTGGCTTTGAAAAGGAATCATTTCAGATAGACACTGGTACTTTTTGAACTTGATAGCTAAAGATTCTAAAATGCATGTTTTATACTGTTAAGTTTTAACCAGTCAGGAAAATTTTATGTAACCAGTGATAGTTCTTTTATTTTTTGTATGAGTTTTGTTTAGGCTGTAATGTTTAGCTTTTTATTAACTTCTTATTCTTGCTATCTTAAATTCCTTACTGTGTTTAACAGCATACTTGCCAAGCTATTTAGCATGTAAAAAGCAGGTTTTTGATTTTTTTTCTTTTAACAGCTTCATATTGAAGCTGAGACTTAACATAAATAAGTTGAGTGGCAGGCCTGGTATGCTGTGTCTTGTTACATAAAACTATTGCCAGAATCTTAGTAAACATAACGTTTTAAAAGTTTGTCTTTGTATATTCACAACAGATTATGACAAGTTAAATTTAAGTGAGAATTACATTATTGCTTTTCCTGTGTCATATTTTACTAAGATTTTGTGCCTCATATCTCCTGTTGAACTGTTTACTAGTAATGTTAAAGAGAATTGATAAATCATTTTCACTTTACATTTTTATATAATCAGGTAACATGAAATATAATTTGATGTACAATTTTGCCTGTTACAGAGGGTGTGCTAATTATAGTGACATATGCACAGAACATTTTGGCATGACAAGAAGCTGAATAAATAGCTATTTTACTTAAAAATAGCTGTGTTCTTATCAGCTCCATTTGAGTCACAAGTTATAAACATTAAGAAACACTATTAAGTATGAAGTGGAAGATGGATAAGACATGTCCCCAAATTTTTAACAAATTTCCCTAAATTTTATGCTTGAATTTTCGTAATCTTCCCTCTTTAAAGAAATCTACAAGGTTTTGAGTACACAGAAAGTTGGGGAGACATTTTTTATCCTAAAAGAAGTTTCTCAGAATTGTTCATGAAATGCTAATGGATAGGACAGACTTATCGGGTTACTTGTTGATCAGATTTGCTTTGAATATAAAAGTATACCTTTACAAATTGGTCCAGTATAGGATGATTACGTCCCATTAAAAGCAGCAGTTCATTTTATTAGACTGGAGAAGAAGGTGATTTGGGAAAAACTGTTGTGCTGTCTAGGAAACTACTTTTTCATTGGTCTTCTTGTAGTAGCCTTAACAGTCTTCTAAAAGGTATACAAGAAAATTTGAACAGGTGATATTATGTGCAAGTTAATAATATCTCTTTCTCCCTCCACCAAACTCATTTTCTTAAATAATTATATACTAATTTTATAAACATAAAACATGTTATTTGGATAATGATGCCAAGGTAACTGCAACAAAATTGATGAGTGTCTGGGTTGACAAATTGAATTTATACCTGGTGCTACATTTTTCTGATTGTTTTGAATTCCTTTGGTTGCCCTTAGTATATTTAGGTGTTTAAGATACCCTAAAATTATTCTGAATTTATTTCATCTAGAATATGGATTCATATTCCTCCAGTCAAGATGTGCTAAGAGCCTAATTTTCTTTTAATTTCATGGAGAACAGTTGACTAGCCACTAAGAACAGTTATTAAAACCTGCCAGTTTTCAACTTAAAATCAATGAACATTTGGCATTTCCTTAAGAAAAGTTTTGGGAGTTTTGTTTTTACCCAGTTGTATTTGCCTAATTTGTTTTTATATGTTATTTAAAATTTAGTAAGAACACATTGTTCTAGATTCTGAAAGTCATTTTCGTACTTTGTTTTTCCCTTGCCTTTCCACAGTGAAGACCAGCAGACATACACAAGAAAATGTTGTTCTTTATACCAGGATTTGACAGTAGACATGAGAACAGTTACCATCTTGGCCAGCTTTGACATAGTCATGCTATGTTTTCCTACCAGTCAGATAAGGTGGAGGGGTAAATGTGAGGATTTTACGTTTCTCTAAAGTTCCCAGACTGAGGCATCTGTTTGCTCATCATGAGAAGGTACTTGGTTAGAGTTTTCAGAGGAGGTTATATATAACCTTTGAAGGAGCTCTTTATAACCTAGGAAGTTATTTTATTTCTACTTAAAGATAAGGCCTTTATTGTTATTATGTGCTCATCCATAAACATTTTCACCTGTAGAATTTGTTCTCAGGAAATATGAGTGGCAACACTCTTTTACGTGGTGTGGGACCACAAAATTTAAGATTGGGCTCTCTGCAGTATTTCAGACCACAGTAATGCGGATCAAATCACTGACCTCTCACTGCGTGGTGACAGCCACTATTGCATAGTTTTCCAATTACTTGAGCACCTTCCGTGCCTGGTCGCTGGGACGCCGCCACGGTCACGTGCTGTGTCGGTGTGGAGGGGCGAGTCGTGGAGTCAGCGGCAGCCCAGGCCGCCCAGGCTCGCAAGTGGGCTGTCTGAGGCGGCGGCGGCGTCTTGAGGCCACACTGACATGGGCCAGGAGGTTCTGAGGAGACTGGCGGAGTCCATCAGTAAGAGTGTCGGCAGCTGTGAGTACTGACCGAATACGCAGCATTGCCTGAACGCCCTCAGTCAAATGAAACGTTGGTAGTTGGCCATGAGCCCCAAACAGAGTTCTCCTGTTTCCTATCTAATATTTTGGTCATTTTAAAAATACCGGTAGTAAGTGAATGATAATCCTGGAACTGACACAGAAAGTATTTCAGTCATCAGGTGTCCTAAAATACACATGTGGGAAGACTCGCTTGAGAATTTATGCGACAGTGTAAATGCTGAAGGATTATGTGCCTACAGAGTTCTTATTAGAGTCTGAAATCTAATAAGAGATTTCAGAGTATAAAGGTGTACTTGGACAACCTCCCTGAGTTCTCTAGCACAAAAGCCATAGCAGCAGATGACTGTTGTACTTCACACGATTGATAGAGATACATAAGGTAGTTTAGATGTTAAAGGGATATCTTGTTGCTTTTGCACATGGCAAGTGTTTATTAAAATAACAGATTTTTTTTTTTTAGTATTCCTTGCCCTGCCAGATTTAAAAAAAGTAATCTTGTGAATTTTTATTTCTGAAGCCTGACCACAAGCAATCCTGACTGATTTCTGAGAATTTGTCTCTAGACCTTGAGGAAGTACTTTTATTTCAGCCAGCTTTACGGCCTCGTTATTGGGCACTTCCATTTTCTTTGTATGACCTTGGCAGGATAGTCACTACCTTGTTAAAGCATCTCATTGTGGATATAATTCAATTTTCTCTTTTCTTAGTTGGATTTCAAACGATCTAAGCTCCTCAAGCACTCCTGGGCCCTGTTTTACTCCTGTTGTCCTACCATCCTTAAAATCCATTCAGCAGATTTACCTAGTGGTGAATGTAGTAAGAGATGCCTGCTGTTAACAGCCTGAGTTTTAGAACAATCAAAAGGAAAAAGAAGATAGCTGTTTAGAAAAAAAGAAGTTGCATTCCTTCCTTATTCCAAAGTTTTTGACACTTAATAATTCTTAAGTTACTGTTAACAGTTCATACCCTAAATAATTGAATACCTAGTGACCAGGATAACCAGGTTACTAACAGCTGAGGTTTGCTGAGCTCTTCCTTGGCAAGATACTGCAAAATGGTGTATGTCCATCGTCTTGAAACAAACCGATTGAGGTAGGTGATGTTATCCATGTTCTTAGGTTAGGAAACTGCGTCTTAGATTAAGTTGTTTGTATACAGTTGCACAGTTAGTGGACTTTTTGTGGGGGCTGAGCTAGTCTGATGTAGAGTACACTCAAATAATCTACATTTTTTCAAATTAATCAGCATTATAGTCCCTGACGGTCATTCTGTACCCTGTTGTACCATGGTAAGGGCACAGTGAAAAGTTGTTGAAATCAGTTCTCATTCTTGAGTCCTTCCATTGAGACCAGGGTAGACATTGTGCTCTCTTGACTAGAATTTGGTTGATGATGGGTAGGGGTGGGAAGGACTAGTAAGCTATTACTGCTTTGGCCATCCCAAGAAGGGACTGTATTTCTCTTGGTGTTGTAATTGTGTGACAGAAAGTTGAAGCAGTTTTTTCCTGGGCTTTGCTTTAGAGCTTCCTAAAGGGAAGGCTTCCTTTGGAGGGAGCCTTCCTGATTTGCTAGGCCCCTCAAGTGCCACATGGCCATCCAGTCCAGGGCACTACCATTGTGTGACTCTGCTCAAATCGTCAGCCGGTCACCTCCAGTGACCTCACAAAGGAAATTCACTACTTTGCCAAACAGCTGTTGCCTTTTTTTTTTTTCCAACATATCTAGAATGTTTTGTGTTCTAGAGCTAATATGACTTCTGTCTTCTTTTATAGTGCTCTCTAGAGCTACATTGTTCATTATAGTAACCACTAGCCTCATGTGGCTATTCAAATAAAATATGTAGAACTTAAAATCCACTTTTGGTCACATGAGCCCCTTTTCAGGGTTTAATAACAGTGATTGGGTTGTGGCTACCAAATTGAGCAGCACAGATAGAGAACATTTCCATCATCTCAGGAAGTTCTGTTAGACATTGCTGCTCTAGAGTCATGCAGAGAAATTATTCCCTTTTCCAAATAATGGCCTTTTAATCTGATGGGGGAGGCAGATAATTACCTCATGGTATATGGCTTCATGGGTGTGTAACCTGTGTGTTCTCATCTCATAGGGCCCCATGCTAAGTGTAAGGCTCTGCTAACACTGACTTAAATAATTTTTTATTTTTTTATTCTTTATTTATTTGGCTGTGCCAGGTCTTAGTTGGGCATGCTGGGTCTTCGATCTTTCTTGCAGCATGCAGGATCTCGTTCCCTGATCAGGGATCTAATGAGGGCCCCGTGCGTTGGGTGCACGGAGTCTTAACCATTGGACCACCAGATCCAGTCCCAAAATTTATTTTAAATTAGAGACCTGCATTTTCATTTTGCATTGGGCCCACAAATTCTGTAGTTGACAGTGGCCATGACCTCTTATTTGTAGTATCGTAGGAGTAGCTCCCCCATCAGAATCACCTAAAGATTTGTATTGAAAATGTAGATCCCTGAGTACCACCCTTAGTGAATTTTTTAAAGTCTCTTATCAGTGGTGCCAAGCCTCCAGATTGTTCACTTCATGTATTCTTAGACACTAAAGTTTTGAGCATCCTGATCTGAATTGTCTTTTCCACTGCAGACTTCAATTCTGTAGCCTAATGTCAATCCCAGTTTGACAGTGAGTTGGGAATTGACCCAGTCTTTCTCACAGATTGTCATTTTTATACTTTTGTACATGAGCAAACTTTTTTAAAGTGAAGAATTTTAAAATCATTCTTAGTAGTGTCATATGGTTTCATTCAGCTGATCATTTTGGCATCTCAAACCTACTCTGGATCTTGACTCTTCATCCAGCATATTCCTTAACTTCTCCAATTTATAAGTGATTGATTATCACTTATTTAGCAAACATGTATTGAGAGATTACCATCGTCCTAGGCTCTACTGGTTACTGAATAGAAATTAACATAAAAATAAGAGATTTTGCTAAAATCCCAAGTATTTAGTGAACTAAATTTCCCTGATCCACTCCTCCCAGATGGAGGAAATAGTTAAATGTAGTATGATTTGACTTTGTAAATTCATGAGCCTGTCTTTCCTGAGCACTCAGGAGTTTTTAATACAATTGATCATCTTTTTTAGGACTTAGACCAGGACCACTAGGCCAATATGTGGCTTTTTCTGTATTTGTGATACGTAACATGAGCCAATATGTGTGCATACATAGATTTGTGTACATACCTATTTCCCAGCTGTGTCTACTGACCAGGCTTAGAAATCCACAAAGAAGCAGATTTCCTTAAAGCAAGAGCTGGACAGAGCATAAAGGAAAAACCTACACTGCTCCTCTTTCTCACTCTAGCACTACCACCATCCTCATACTTCTGGTCTCCAGCTGTGTGGAGGTTTTTCCCAACAAACAGTTCTCTATGACATTAGCTGAGTGTCCCTATGAATTAACTGACAGTACCTGGAGAGCATCAGATTTTACAGGTTAAGAGTTCAGTCCTACAAGAATGTACCCCACCAGGTGCCAGTCACAAGTCCAGGTTATTAGCTGTGCTCTGGCCAACTGGCTATAAATCATGACCCCCTCCTTGTGTTCAGTTAATTTGCTAGAGCACCTCACAGAATTCAGGATGCAGCTTACTCTCCAGATTACCAGTTTATTATGAAAGGATATAACTGAGTAGCTAGACGGAAGAGAAGCATAGAGCAAGGTATGTGGTAAGGGGTGTGGGGTTTCCAGGCTCTCTGGACAGCTTTGTGTGTTCACCAACCCAGAAGCTCCCCCAAATCCCACTTTTGGGTGATTTTATGGAGGTTTTATTATACGGCCATGATAGATCATTAACTCAATTTCCAGCCCCACTCTGGAGAAGGGATAGAGGTGGAACTAAAATTTCCACGCTTTTAAACATAACTTGGTTTTTCTGGTGACAAGCTCCCACCTAGAAACAACCAACATTAGAACATCCAACATCACCTCATTAGAACAAAAGACACTGCTGTTGACAAGGAAATGCTAAGTAGGAGCTCTGTGCCAGGAACCAAGGGAAGAGACCAATTTTTTTTTTCTGCTTGTTATTTCCCATAGAAAAACAAAATGGGACTGGCAAGTAGTGCCAGAAAGCAAGAAGTGTTGCAAAAGGGTGAGGGCGTGAGAAAGAGAAGAACCAAGCTGAAAGCTCCCAATGGCCAAAGCTGCAACAACGTGGGCAGCAAAATTATTGATAAGGGGCATAGTATTGGCCTAAAATAGACATATGTGACTTCATACTGATGTAACTGATTAAATAAATGGAAAAGAGACAAATCTTCCTTTGAAGAATTTAACAGTATAAATACCCCTTCCTATGAAGTGGAGTTTAATTACCTTTATCGTGAGATACTGGCTTCTAAAGAACAGATTAGAGAAAGGAGAAGTAGATTCAGTGGAGACACTAGACTGATGTAACCGTGTGATCCTGCTTAGCAGCAGTGATATGTTAGTGTCGTGTATCTGATACGTGGCAAGAACAGCACTTCATCCCTCTAGTATTCTTCCCCAAAACAACCACAGTTTGATTATGAGGAAAGCATTAGGCAAACCTAAAGCTTGCAGGATTGGAGGAGATGTGACAGCCAAATGGATCCCACATGGGATCCTAGAAAAAGGACACTGGTGGAAAACTGGGTGAAATCTATAGTTAATAATGTGCCAATGTCAGTGTATTGGTTTTGACAAATGCCCCGCGGTTATGTAAGGTGTCAGCAGGAAGAAACAGCAAAGAGTTTATGGGAGTCACTATCATGGCATCTCTTACGTAAAATAAAATTATTCCAAACTAAACAGTTTAATAAATAGCGGGTCAGTCTCTAGTTGATGAACACCATTCTCATTACTCCCAGTTTCTCAAGTATCATTTACAGAGGTTCTTTGATTACACGTGTAAGGTCTTTAGATATAATGAAGTGAGCTGCATAGATAAAACTCAGGAAGAAGTTACTACCTGCAGCAGAGTGTGTCTAAAATCTTTGGTTACTTGGCTGGATAACTTGTTAGTATTTGATTCAGAGCAGTTCCTGACTCCTGACTCCTGACTCCCTTTCTTCAGATACCCATTTCACATTGCTGGAACACTCAAACGTTAATTCTCCATCAGAGTTGAACAGGGCTAGTTACACGCAAACATTAATGTAATATGTACACCAAATAGTGTGTCCACACACCTGAGCCATGTTTCTCCTCATATTCCATAAAAGAAGAAAAAAAAAAAGACAGTTTTTGTCCTCAGAGCACCTGCACCCCCTTCTGTGACCAAGTCTTGAAAAGTCAGTTTTATTTCCATTGTACTCTTGGTTGAAATGGTGGTCAAAAAGTCCCCCTAGTTTTAAGTGAAGGAGATACAAACCCCATCTTTCTAAGGGAGAAGTATCAGAAGTCTCATTGTAAGACGAGCATATGAGTGGGACAGAATGTAAAATTATCTGGGAAAAATATAACCTGTCACATCTAGATTGACCATTCTTAAGGCAATTTCAAGAATCCACTGCCAAAGTGATCCTCCTTAAATGCAAATCTGATCCTGTTAACTTGCCAACCAAAATTTTTCAATAAGCCCCTCTGTAAAGTCAAATGGTTCTGCCACCTAGCTGTACCAAACCATTTGTGGCTCTCAGAATATGCCACCCTGCCTTCAGACTGCCTCTAGTAAATGCTTACTCCTGTGATTGGCTTTAGTTCAAGTGACACCTCTTCCTGGAGCCCTTTCTTATCCACTTACTGCCTTTCCCCCCTTAATGATTCCTTTCTTTGGGTCACTACCAAACACTTTAATCATAGTGTTTGTAACACTTTTATTTCACTTCTTTGTCTCTTGACCAAAGTGTAATAAATTAAGGACAGAAACGATGGTGTATTCGTGGGAGGCCCCTAATAGATGCTTATTAGATGGATAAAAATGACGTTTATGTCAAATTTTGGGGCTATGTATATAAGCCTGAGACTCTAATTCAGTTCATAAATAATATTAGGTATCTTTGTAATTGTTTATCCTATAGATTTATCAACCTTTACCCTAAGAGTCAAGTCATTCTGACCATGTTAGAAACCCTAATGTAAACTGCATATTTGCTGTCAGTTCTCATTGGTTTTCATTGGATAACTTGAAATCATCACAGAGACAAAATCTAAAAAATTTCTCCCTCCACCCTCCCCAAAAGAGGGACGGAGGAGAAGGAAGAGAGAAATAGAACTAGTAACCAGCTTCCCTCCTAACTCTTAGTTCTTTCAAATTATCTATAATTCATAGCATCAGACTTTTAGAAACAGGGAATATCAGAGATCATCTTGAATAATACTCAAATTTTATAGGTGATGACTCTGAGGCATAAAGAAGTTGAATTGTGTTAAGCCAGCTAACTAGGATAAGAAATGGAAGTGGAACCCAGACACTTAAGTCTAGTACCCCAACCCACAAAGCCTAATCACTTAGTTCTCAGTTCAGACAGAACATTATCTCAGGCTCCCTACCTGCTTTCTGACCTCATTTCTGTGGTCCTAACCAAAGCTTATTGCTCCAAGCCAGACTTCTAGGCTTCCAGTTTTCCCCTTAAATACAACAACAAGCCAAATGGGTTTTCTTAAACCACTTCTCAACCCTTACAGCATAGAATTAGCTAAGCTTTTGTTTCAAAGGTAGCTCCCAGACCCACTGTTAGCAACTGTGACTTAGTAGGTCTGGGGCAAGGCCTTTGACGCGCAATGAGAGGTGGATGGTTTTCAAACAGAGGGTCCAGAGATGATACCACAAGAAACCCTGCTCCAGTAAAATAAACGTTAATCTTCTGACCAGGCATTCAAGGCTCTCTTTGATCAACCTGTCCTCTTCAGTCTTGTTGTTCACTTCTTTCCAACTTGCTGTGTTCCCAACAAAACATATTCAACCTCAGTCTCAATTCTCCTTTCTTTTACTCACGTTATTCCCTCTTCCTGGAATTCTCTACTTCTTTACCACCCTGAATACATTCCTTTCTGGATAAATGCTCTGCATCCTTCAAGGCCCAGTTCAAAGTCTACACTCATGAAAACACAACTCTTTCTCATACAGATTTCTCTTCACATGTTGATAGTGGGTGTTATATGACATAATTTAACATTTATAAACTGTCTTAATGAGACATCTGAGTGGCATCTATCTTGACTGTGAGCTCTTTAGGTAACAAGTCCTTGTCACAGTTTTTAAACCACTAGTGCATCATAGAAACAAAATAGCTAATTAGTAAAATAGATTGAATTGGGTTGGAGAACTCAAAGGTTAAATCCAAGTTGTATTTATTTGTATTTTCATTTTACAGTCAAAAAGAGTGAAATAGAGTGTCTCATAAGAATTTTTCACAACTTGCTGGGAAGAGGTGATATAAAACTTGCTAATGCTGGACTAGATCGCAACACGTTTCGAGTGATCCTGCACAGCATCTTTGGAATGACTGATGATGTGCTAATGAATAGGGGTAAGGAGTCATAGAGACTGAAATGGGTCAAGCTGAAATGGCAGGCATGTGTGTGTGTGTATACACATGTATATATACAAATATATTCAGTTTTCACCAAAGACTGAAATTTTTTATGCCAAAACTATAAATATAATTTTGGTAGTGCTACTGATTTAGAACAGTAAATTTGATTTGATCATGAGGATGGATTTTACTATAAACTTACTCAAGTTCTTGTCTCATAGCTGTAGTACTTTGAGAAAGAACCAGTAATGAACTAAATAAGCTAGCAGTATTTTTTTTAAAAGATGAGTTTGTGGTTTCCGTTGTCTTTGGATTCATATGCTGCAGACATATAAAACATGTAAAGACATGTCGACTTCTTCAACACACACACACAAAGAAAATTACTCACTATATTAAAAAAAATTAAATAATTTTATATTTAAAATAGGAAATTATATAACATGATCCAGTCAGTTTCATTAACAAACTTCTAGTATTCAGTTCGATGTCTTGATGTGTGTATACACCATGAAAACCATATCGTGTCATGCAGTGGTGCTCAGTCGTATCAACTCTTTGCAACCCCCATGGACTGTAGCCTGCCATGCTCCTCTGTTCATGAAATTTTCCAGGCAAGAATGCTGGAGCAGGTTGCCATTTCCTTCTTCAGGGGATCTTCCCAAGAGATTGAACCCTCATCTCTTGCATCTACTGCTTGGCAGATGGGTTCTTTACCACTGAGCCATCTGGGAAGTCCTTAGTCAAAATAATTAATGTTTCCATTACCCCAAAAAGAATCAATAATATTTTATTTTCTATAGGATAATACCAAGATTTCACTGATAATTTTAAAAATAATATGTTATTTTACTAATTGATCTTTAGGTATAATACAAATTCTTTAGAACAGGATTTTACCACTCTTTTTAGGGTGGTAAAAATTATCACACTGATTATCTACATTGTTGGTCTTTTTTCCTCAAAATAGCCATACAAAGGATCACAAGTGATGCTCATCATTAACCATGGGGAGGAGAATGGCTTCTTTCTGTAAAAATCTGTTGGAAATAAATATACTTCCAGTTATTTTTGATTCTCTCAAGAAAGACTGTGCCAAAACCTTTTGTCCCCCTCTTTTTGGGAGGAAATACTTTTTTTCTCTCTATTCATATTGTATAAATTACAATACACTAACAAATTCTTTTTCTTTCAGTATTTTTTGCATTTGACAAAGACAGTGATAACTATATAAATGTAAAAGAGTGGGTTAAAGGATTGTCAGTGTTTCTTCGTGGGACTTTTGAAGAAAAGCTTAAGTGTAAGATGTCTGTATAAATATTAACATATGTGTTGTCAATTTTATATTTAATCCTTAAGTTATTTTTTTTAATATAAACAGTGTTATTCTCCATAGCAGTTCGTGAGAGTTTAAAAAAAGAGGCAGATGAACTGGGTGACCTACTTTATAGGAGAGTCTCTAGACCCAGGACACTTACTTCACTAGTTCTGTAACATACAAATACCACCAGAATGGCTCTTTGCCTCAAGGCCTGGGCAAAGAGCAGCAGCCACAGGTCAGGACAGGTGCCAACTATGATCATAGGCAAGGCTGAGATCTCTCGGGCTGTGTCTGGGCTCAGCAGGAAATGGGCCGTGAATATGGGCAGCCTCGTAGTTCACAGTGGGACTACTGCTTATCTTTTCATCAGAGAAAATATGAGGGATTAACACAAAACAAGGTAAAGCTCTCAACTGTTGGACATCAACACTCTAGAATAAGTGTAGGTGAATAAAGAGAGGGAATAAGACTGAGGCTCTGAAATCCCAAAGGAAGGAAGTATTATAAAGGGAGCTTCCTACAGAAAAGCATCATTAGAAATTCCAAAGAAGAAAATCTCCCAGTCCACAATTTTGTAGAGATAGCTCTGGGCTAACCTCACCTGTACCACTGATGTGATGCATGTTTTCTATGTTTTACACCTCCTGTGCCAGGATTTGGGGAGTGAAACCTAGAAAGAGAATAGGAACAGTTTTAAACAACAGTTTTAAAGGGAACAAATGTCAAATTACTTAGGAAAAACTGCAGAGTTCTGAGTATGTAAGAAAATTTTTATCCCTTCTGTCACTTGATTCTGGATTTGGGATGTTCAAAAGAAAATCTCTAAGTTAAATACATGTTTTAAAAATGATAGTAACATTTTAAAGACACACCAGCTGTATTTGACATTTATGACTTTTGTTTCTCTGTTTTATTTGGGGGAGGTATTTTCCCTCTTTTTTAACACTTAAAAAATTGAAGTATAATTGATATACGATATTGTATAATTCCTTTTTTTCCCTTATAACATGTTCCCCCCCACCACTTTTCTCCAGTCTAATTGTCACAGGATACCATTAAGTATAGTAGTCACTTGTTCCTTATAACTGCAGTGTTCTTATACAGAAGTCTCACTGAGGAATGAAAAGTGAAGTTTCATGAATGTAAATTCTTGTGAAAGGGTTCGTGACGCAGTGCAGCTGGACATGATGAATTGCTGTTGCTTAGTCTTTAAGCCGTGCCCGACTCATTTGCCACCCCATGGACTGTTGCCTGTTAGGCTCTCTGTCCATGGGATTTCCCAGGCAAGAGTACTGGAGTGGGTTGCCATTTTCTTCTCCAGGGATCTTCCCAACCCAAGGATCAAACCCATGTCTCCTACATTGGCAGGTGGATTCTTTACCACAGAGCCAGCAGGGAGGCCAGGACATAATGAGTAGCATCACACTATCAATTTTTTTCTGCTTTTCTAATCCCACTGCCTAAAAATACTTCATGTATTATACATTTCAATGTTAATTGAAACATGTTAATTTGGGTAAAATACTATTTCTAGTAGGGTTGTGTCACAAGCTCATGTATGGTATATATTAGAAAAATGCAATAAAAAAGCTAATGTGATACTCTGGAATTTAACACTTGGTTCTTTTTCTTCCTCACTCCCTTCCTCTCTTCCGTCTTTTCTTCCTAGCTTGCTCATCTTTCTTTCCTTGTCTCTTTCTCTCCCCACTCCCTCCTCCTTTCCTTTCTTTCCAAAACCGTTTAACTAGATTACTAACCCAAGAACTACTCACTGCTCTATCCCCAGGGCCTGAATAAGGTCATCTGTGGGGTGAAGGGCGAGCTGTAGCGCTGCTTACACAGTGCAGTGGGAACCCCGATCATTCTCCAGGGAGCGTGGGTCATCCTGGGTAGTGAAATGGGCCGTCTCCAAGGGGGTGACAGGCTCACTACCCATGACCCAAATACACCGGAAAGTGTTTTTTGTCCGTGATATAGTGATGTGTGTACACTAGCTCTGTGTAAGGAGGAAATTACAGCAGTAAGATACACATACGTATTTATATGTGTATATATGAAAAGAAAGACATATCACAAAGGATATTTAGTCTTGTGGAAAGATTTATAAAATTCTCTACTGTGTAGAAAGAGTGTTGTTGCTCGGTCGCTAAGTCACATCCGGCTGTTTGTGACCCCACGGACTGCAGCACCCCAGGCTCCTCTGTCCTCCACTGTCTCCCAGGATTTGCTCAAATTCATGTCCATTGAGTCCATTGAATATAGACTGTAGATTGTATAAACTGTTTTTATCCTGCTTTAATCACATGCTGAAATAACTGAGAAGACTAATGACATTCTAACTGTTTTTGTCCCTATCTATAAACTTCTTATGCTTTGAAAAGTTTGTTTTGAAGTTTATTATTTCAGTGGTGATGGTTACATTTCTCGAGAGAGAATATATGACATGTTGAAGAATAGTCTACACCAACAGTCACCTGGAGAAGAGACTGATGAAGGAATAAGAGAGTTGGTAGATATAGCACTGAAGAAAATGGTAAGAATAAAAAAGCTGTAATTCATTATATCCAGTCAAGTGGATGTGAGAAAGCTAAAAGAAATAATTTATTTCCCTACGTAGTGAATGTAACCTTTGTTTGTTCTCTGCTCTATCCATTGCCTAAAACAGTGCCTGACTGATAGTGGCTACTTCATAAATATTTATGGGATGGCTGGGTGATTAAATGAGTCACTACATTAAATGAAAGTTAATTTTGTTTATTATTGTACTGTCAGTATATCCTCATTATCTGGGAAGGAAGGTGATAGATTTAGTTCCTTTAAAGTTGAATGCCATTGTAGTCTGCCTTCATGACCTTTGCTTTCTCATCCATCTCTGCACTCATTATAATGAGATAACCCTTATAAAGTGCTTACTAACATGCTGGGCCCTTCACAGAAGTTTAGTATGTAAACACCTTTTATCTTCAAAACAATGGTATGAAGTAGAAAATGTTATCTCTATTTTGCAGATGAGAAAAGTGCAGATAGGTTTATACAAGGTCGTGATGGAAAATGAAGTGCAGAATTTATCTTTCAATGAAGCCATCAACACCTCTTTATTACGGCCATAGTGATTTCTCTTTCTTCCCATGACCCTAAACCGGATACCAATGGTTTAAGACTCTGAGGCTGCCAGGCTCACTACCTCTTTGGAGTTCAGGAAGTAACAGATGAGGGGGTCTGCCGAGTCTCAGATTCAGCTAACAGACCGCAGGGTGTCCTCTTCCATTAGAAATGCTCAGGAGCCACTGTGAGGGGGGAGGGCAGACTTCTTGGTATCCTTCCCAGTACCACACCCACTCCCCCTCCTTTTATTAAAATACGTTTTTTTTTTTTTAACTTGGCTGCACTGGGTCTCAGTTGCAGCACATGGGACCTTTAGTTGCCAAGTGCAGGATCTGGTTCCTTGAAGAACAACTGAACCTGGCTGGGCTTCCTGCATTGGGAGCATGGGGTGTTAACCACTGGACCACAAGGGAAGTCCCCCACCCCCTTCTTTAGGAAAGAAAATGTTATGGAGTGATCTTACTCTGAAAATCATTCAAACCTTTCTTTAAATTAGACCCCCCAGCAACCTTGATTTAGTAATGCCCAGAAGTGAAAAAATAAGGACCCATCAAGTCAAATCCAAATTGAATTAAGCAGTTAAAACTGCTCATAGTCTACACACATGGTTGAGTTAATTTCCCAGTCCCTGTCATGAACACTGCATTCCAGCCTGGTGTGTCTTCCTGACTTGCATTCCAGCTTACTGTCATAATCCATGTTGAGCCATTCTTCCGCTTTTCCTCCGGACACCTCTCCACCTATCTATGCCCCAACCATCCTTAAGGGCCTAGCAGGAATCTGCTAGCTTCTTCTCATGATCCTCGTCCTTCTTGCTCTCTCAGTGCCTGCTCCTTATTAAGCAACTTCACCTTTATACATTTTATGTTACATCCTCCTCTCAAGTTTAGATGTTTTGTGAAACAAGACTAAAATTAAGCTTAAGGATCTTTGGCACTATTTTTACCACCTAAGTAGCAGTATTATAATGGGCTTTCTCTAATTTTCTGTTTTATTTCCCCAATTCAGGTAAAAGTCCTTTAAGGATTTTAATTATTTGATTATTTACTTATTTGGCTGTACCAGGTCTTAATTGTGGTGTGTGGGATGTTAGCTGCTGCTCACTAGGGAAGCCCCTCTAGGGACAGGGTTTTATATGTCTAAGGGAACGCAAGTATCTTAGCCTGCTTGGGCTGCTATGACAAAGTGTCATACTCTGAGTAAACAACTGGAATTTATTTCTCACAATTCGGGGAGTCTGAGAAGTCCAAGATCAAAGTGCCAGCAGGTTCACTTCCTGGCTGAGAGCTCTCTTCTTGCCTTGCTGACAGCCACCTCCTCAGTGAGTCCTCACATGGCAGAGAGGAAGCTTTGGCCTTTTACTCACAGGGACACTAACAGCACATCGGGGCCCTACCTTCATGACCTCATCTAAGCCTAATTTACCTCCCAAAGACCCCCGCCTTCAAATATTATCCCATTGCAGTGATTAGAGCTTTAATTTCGGAAGTGTGGAGAGACAAACATTCTATTCATATTATCAGGTATTAGATTAAAAGGAATAAGCATCTTTTGATGTGTGCAAGTAGTGTCTACAGAAGTGTGAACTTGTTTGATTTGATAAAATCTTTTATTCTACAGTTATTTTCCATGCAGAATTAAAATTAACTACTCTGTCATTTACCAAGAAATCATCTTCCTCTCTAGGATTATGACAACGATGGCAAGATATCTTTTGCAGATTTTGAAAAGGCAGTGAAAGAAGATAGACTTTTGTTGGAAGTGTTTGGACCTTGTTTGCCAGATGCAAAGGTACAGTGGCAGCAGCAAATTGGTTTGGGGGAAATTTTTAAAGGATCTGAAAAGAAATACTTGCTAGACACCTCTATAGGGTTCCAACCTACTGCTGAAGTTCAGGCAATCAAGGTCTCTGCCCCATCTTAACATTTGGGACCCAAGACGGTAGTGCCAAGGAATTATACTCGACTCTTTTTCAGCTTTTAACCACCTTAACCATACACAATTCCTAATATTCTGGATATTAGTATTTTCTCCCTCCAAACCCAAGGTATATTCACTTGCTTGAGAGAGAACAGAAAATACAGAGTGGATTCAGCAAAAACCTACCATAAACTGCTAGGAGAAAACTTGATCTCTTTCTCATTCCTTGTCAATGAGAATACACTTTCAAAAATTTTGGACACATGCATAGTACTTTATAGTATTTTATTTGTGCTCAAGAAGTATTGAATTTGACAATGGTTTTCTGAGCCAGAATAGACGGGCTGATAATTGACTTCACTCTTTCTTAATTCTTCCTTTGAACAACTGTGCTTTGCAAACATGTAATATAGGAAGGAACTTTTTACTCTCTGCAGTAATTCAGACGGGTGATTTTGTGGATGAATTTGCATAATGTTAAGCTGTCCCTCATAGCTCAGCTGGTGAAGAGTCCACCTGCAATGCAGGAGACCTTGATTTGATCCCTGGGTTGGGAAGATCCCCTGGAGAAGGGAAAGGCTACCCAATGCAGTATTCTGGCCTGGTGAATTCCTTGGACTGTATAGTCCATGGGGTCACAGAGTTGGACACGACTAAATAACCTTCATTTTCACTTTTTCACTTCAAGCTCTCCTTATGCAGATTCAGCCACTGAAATGGTAAGCTACCCTTGGGCTTCTCTGGTGGCTCAGACGGTAAAGAATCTGCCTGCAGTGCAGGAGACCCGGGTTTGATCCCTGGGTTGGGACAATCCCCTGGAGAAGGGAATGGCAATCCACTCCAGTATTCTTGCCTGGAGAATTCCTGGACAGAGCAGCTTGGCAGGCTACAATCCATGGCATCGCAAAGTCAGACGCGGCTGAGTAACTAACACATTCGTTTTCAAGCTATCCTTAAGTCATCTCAGCGTGTCCTGCTGTTGTTTATCCCCACCTCTATTAAAAATCAATATGCAAAAGACAAACTTCTCTTTTTAAGAGGACTGACGGGTTAAACAGTACAGAGTAACAGACTGGAGTACGTACTTAGGTTCAGATGGAACCACCAGGGTTCTTCAGCTGCTCCTCTAGAGTGCATCCGTAGCCCAGTTATTTAGAGTCTTACTACTCCAAGTACGATCTGTGCACCACTGGTATCATCTAGAAACTTGAGAGAACTGCCCTCTCAGACCCCTCCTCAAACCAGCTGAATCAGGATGTTTTTTCACATGGTCCATCTTGTGTATGTGGCCAGGGATGGGGCGGAGTGCTGGCTTCTGGAGTCACAGAAAAGGTCAGGGACACAGAACCCACACAGCAGCTCCTCCCTTTAGGACTACCAGAGAAAAATTTTAATTGACATAAAATACACCTGTTATAAAATTTATCTTCTTAACCAATTTTAAGCATACAGTTCAACAGTGGTAAGTTCATTCATGCTATTTTGCAACCAATCTCCAGAACTCTGCTAATCTCGCCAAACCAAAACTCTGTACCCATTAAACAACTTCCCATTCCCATCACCCACCAGCCCCCGCCACCACCATCTGAATCTGCATGTTAATAAGACCCCAAGGTAGAGACTCAAAACACCTGAAAGTCTGAAAAGCCTGATCTAGACAGCAACTTGCTCTAATTCTATGCTGAAGTCTCTTAACATATTTTTTGACTAAGTGTCGCAGAAAGTAGAGTTGACCCTTGAACAATACAGGTCTGAACTGGGAGGGTCCACTTATGTGTGTAATTTTTTTCTATTAATAAACACACACTATATGATCCATGGTTGGTTGAATCTGAGGATACAAAACAGCAGATATGGAAGGCAGACTGTAAAGTTACGTGTGGATTTTTGCGTGGAGGGTCAGCAACCCTAACCCCACATTGTTCAAGGGTCAACTGTGTATTTAATTATCTCACAAGGAAGTAGGGCCAGTCCCCTTGCCTACAGCTTCTTTTAATATAATCCACAACTCAGTGCCATCCTAGCAAGGTTGCATAACGTCATAAATGAAGGTGAGACTTTCTAACCTTTATGTTTAAATTCAATCCATTTAGCAAGGAACCCTTAGGATAGGGAGAAAAGAAAAAGAGACACCATCTGGTATGGGCCTCCTCAGATTACTATTATTAGCAAGAAAAGAAAAAAGGGAAACAGCCTGGATATACTAGGACTTCCAATTATGTGGCCCACAGACAGGAAAAAATTGGGGGAAGCAGTGGTGAAAGTCTACCATTTACAAATACTGATTTGTTTCTGCCACAGATAAAGTAAATTATCTTTGAAGTTAACTAAAGCATATATGCTTCTCATTTCAGCTTTGTTCTAACAGTTTATTAACTTTTTTGCTTTACAGAGTTGTCTTGATTTTGAAGCCCTGGCATTCCAACACATCCTGACTTCTAGTTTTTGAATGTTACTCACCCAAAATTATTAAAATCAGAAACAGATCCTGGTTGCCTGTCTTTATAAAGTACCTATATTTGCTTCAATTGGTTTACATATAGTGATTGCAACATGAGACAATGTTGTAATGAGTGGTTTCTATAATATAAAGTATGGATCAAAATAACATCAATTGATATAATAAGTAATGATTAACTAACTGATTTGTTAAGTTAAGCCAACAACCTTAGATCTTGGGGCAGATTATTGTGACTCAGCCACTCACAATCCTCTTTTCTCTTGCTTCCTCAAAAACAGAAATAGAAAACCTAAACATCTGGCATTCTAGACTCTTCTGTTAGGAATGGCCATGGGCCCAATTCCAGCCAATAAGATGTAGCCAAAGGAGGTTCTGGAAGTTTTATTTTTTTTAAACAGACAGAATTGGCTGGCATGTTCTTTGTTCACGATAAACTAATTTTAAAAGATGACACTAAATTAGACAAGTAGCTTGAATGAAACTACAAAGAAAAGAGTGCATTAAAAAAAAAAATACCCGCAGTAAAATCTCTTCAAGAATTCAAGTGACAACCTAAAAAAAAATAGTCCTTTAAAAATATTCATTTACTGCAGGCAATTTATATCCTTCTTCTTTGTTTTAAAGGACGACTTCTATGCACATCTTCCACTTTGTCCTCTGGAGGCTTTGGCACAGATGAAATTACCTAGTTTTAAAAAGAGAACCACCAACAGTTTAATTTTTATAGTAGAAAAGTAATAAACTATTAGAAGAGGTAAGATATACACCAGTAGTTTAATCCTTGCCCTCATCACAGTTAAGGCAGTTAGCCCAGGTTCAAGGTGCAGCCTACAGTCTAGGCACAGAGCAAAGTTTTCTGTCCAAATACTGATGGGAGTAAAAATTTTAAAGCCATCTAACAAGAAAAAATTTTGAGGGGAGAAAAGCAAATGTATGCTCTACTTTAACATTCCTTTATAGATCTGTTATTTTATGAAGTCACCTGTAATTTTATGAATACAGAGAGATACCCTGGTTTTGTGTAACTTGAAATACAGATAATGTTTGATATATTCAGAGACAAGGAGGCTCCAGCCGGGATAGTGGAAGAAAAATATAGAGAAATAAGCAAAAATGCTAGAAATCTTCAATTTCTTAGGGAAAAATGAAACCAAATACATCAGAACAAAGTAGACAATATATGTTAAAGAACATACAACAGTCTTCACTTAAAATGGAAAATTACTAGAATCTGACATAACTGTATTTAGTATTTCTTCTTCCACAGTTTCTATGTCTAGGATGTGGACCTAACTTTTTTCTTGACTATAGTCAGCTCTGGCTAAGGTAACTATGGATGTGTATCTGTGTCTCGGTCTATCTGCACCTGAACGCTGGGTGCCAACACAAGCAGAAGCAATGTTACAGACCTGCTTATAGTTTAAGCATAAAAACTGTGTCCCTCGATTTTTATTATTATAAGATAATTCCTCGTCCTTAACTGGATATAATTTTGATGTTAAGAAAAGGTACATAAAATAATCTACCTTAGCCTTAATCACATTTGTGAAGTATATGTACCACTATGTGAAAAGCACTTTCTGAACCTGAGTTCAAGTACAAGAGAATGGTCTTTCTCCCTCAGATTATGATTTCTAAAGACCTGCCCCATAGTAAGGTATCTTTCAAAAGCTATCTCAAATGTTAACGTTTATTTGTGCTTGCTGCTGCTGCTGCTGCTGCTAAGTCATGTCAGTCGTGTCCAACTCTGTGCGACCCCATAGACGGCAGCCCACCAGGCTCCCCCGTCCCTGGGATTCTCCAGGCAAGAACACTGGAGTGGGTTGCCATTTCCTTCTCCAATGCATGCGTGCATGCTAAGTCGCTTCAGTCGTGTCCAACTCTGTGCGACCCGATGGACAGCAGCCCTCCAGGCTCCTCTGTCCACAGGACTCTCTAGGCAAGAATACTGGAGTGGGTTGCCATTTCCTTCTCCCTTATTTGTGTTTAGAAAATGGAAAATGATAACGTAAACAACATTAAAAAACTACTACCTAAGGAGGACAATCTATCAATAGGTCTAGTCTACTTAAGAAATTTAAAATTAAAATGCAGACCTTCAGGCCTAATCTTTAGAAATCTCACTTTCTTCTATGATTATCAAAGCAGCAAAACAAGCATTTAAATTTTTTAACTTGTAATTGTGAACTTAAGAAATAAATTTACAATAATTTCCCCTCAATGCAGTAGTTCTCCACATTGGCTCATATTAGAACTATCTGGAGAGGGATAGTTTTGTTTAAAAAGGGAGGGCCTAGGCTCCGTTCTCATAGACTGACCTGACTGAAACTACTGCTTTTTATTCTCTACCTGGAGTAACATAAAATATATTTTAAAAAGGATTAAAGGTATCAAAACAAATACGTATCTGTAAGTCAAATTCAGTTACTTCAACATAGAATTGTAGGAAAACACATCTAAAAATTAAAAATGGAAAAAAAAAATGACAATACTCAAGTTCCTACAAATAATTCTCCATTTAGCTGTTAGTCCTTATAATCAAGCTGTCTCTTACAAGTTTCTTTTTTAAACAATCTTACCTCTTTAAGCTTATTCCGAATTAAATTCGCTGTTGTATTCAAGGACTCATCATGCATGTCCACTTTAGGGATGTCTGGTAACTGAGGGCCAATCACGACCCCATTACTGCTTGTGCATGCTTCAAGAAGAGTCTCACGTTTACAGTCATCTTCTCTTCTTCTTTTCCGCTCCTGCAGTTGTGTTGTCCTGGGCATAAACCTGTCAACTGCCTCTGAAGGAGTAAGCGCCTTCTGTGCGCCGTGGCGGGCCCACGAATTTCCTAAGGTTTTCGCCTGCATCTTCTGCAGAGAGTCACAGTGGTCCCAACGCCCCAGTGTCTCACCAGAGCGGCTACCACCCTGCGAGGAGCCTGATGGTCTGTCTGCATGTTCTCCTGATGAACATTCACACTGAGGGGAGAAATAACACAAAGGCAGCTCGGAAGAATAAGGGAGACAAAGATCTGAGTTCCCAGTAGAAGTGTTCAGAGAGGCTGCAGGAAATCCAGATGTCTTTGAATGGAAGTCCCCTCTAAAATCTTTTGCATCCTTATGCTTCTTTGTCATGTAATGATCTGTACGTTACAATTTAAAGGCAGGAAAAGGAAAACAGAATGGTTCATTTACTGTTTTCATCACGTAGAAACGTGTAACTTTAAAAAGAAACATTACTCTAAGATGTTAATGAATGCTACCCTAAAAAATTTATTCTTGAACAAGTACAGTATTTACATGGCTTAAAAGCTAACAAGTGATCTGCTCAGTCTTCTTCTCCCTCCCACCTAGCCCTCTTGTTCTCCTACAATGCCCACTTCTCTACATCTCTCTGCTTTCCAGTTAACTCTAAATCTTGGGGCGTTTCTCCATGTCATCACATGGCAAACTTTTTATATCTTCCAAAGTATTTTTACTGTTTGAACGTATCATGCTTAGTTTGTGTTTGTAGTTTTTAAAAGAAACAATATGCTGGATCCATATTTTATCATCTCTTTTCCCACACATACAGGTTTCCCTGAAGCCAGTCATTTACACCTTTACACAGATTACAGTTCAGTGCCTACAAATGACCAACAGCTCTTGCCAAAATTTCAGGTAAGTATTCCACTTCTCTATTCACACTGCCAGGTGCCCCTTACCCAATCAGTCAGAAACTCATCATATTCAGCAGCTATTTAGACACTGTCTTTGTCTTTTTAACCAAAAGGTGAAAATTTGGTAATTTGAGCCTCTAGAATCACTCAGATTTCAGACCACACACACTATCATAGTCCGGTGCTGACTCCTCTAGTTCCACAACCCATGAATTAGATCCTATGATTCCATTCTGTGCACTGGGAATTTCTGTCCAGGGCAACCTGATTAGAAACATGGGGCATCTGGCCAGCTGGTGTTGATCAAAAGTGGAATTTTTCCACTGTTTTCAGTTTTAGATTAGCAGTTCAAACTGGTCTGCACATGAGAAGTTGTTTCTCCTGCCTTTTTGTCAAAGCCTTAATTCCTCAGCAGGGACACAGGCCTTTCAGGATTCACTTACTGTCCCCTTTTCTAATCTCAGATTCACACGTAAGCTGCTGTGTTATGGTTATCATATATTACTCACAGTTCCTTAAAAATGCATGATGCTCATTTATTCCTCTGGCCCATCTTTCCATCTGTTCCTCTCCCTTTCTGGGTAATGTCTACTTACCCTTCAGAACTCAGCCACCTTTGTCATACTGTAGGAATCTTCCATGAAATAACATCTATCCCTCCCCAGCCCAGATTACATAGCATTCTGTAAAGAAAAAACTTCATAGCTATAGTCACTAGACTGAGAAAACTCCAGGAGGACAAACTCAGCAAAATGCCTGACACAGGAGGTGTTTAGTAGTAGGCTTTACATACCTTTATTTTTAGTCATTCTTGCTACATAAGCATTCCGCTCTTGCAATTTTTTTCTGGTTTCTTCAACTGTTTCAAATTCTGGAGCATAGCACACATGAAGCAACCCACCAAAGAAACTCTGTTCATCCATTTTTCTCTTGGCTATCCTAAACAGAAATACATGGTGTCATGGTTTACTAATCTAGATTTACTTAGGATGAAAGCTTAACTAGTATACAGTGCATTGATCTAAAAAGCAAAGTCCAGATTTTGTTGTGTATATAAATCCTATAGCTTGGGAGTTAAGATGCTCCGCACGTGAATGGTATCGACCCTACTGATCCACTGAATATTCTTTCAGAGCCTTTCTTCCCCTCTCCCAAGAGTCTTCATAGGTTTTAAGCTAAGTTTTCGAAACACATCCAGACTCCCTTGAACCAACACAGGATTCAGCTGGTTGGCCTGAGGTACACAATCTGTGGTCATGAAATAGATTCTGTGTTCAGAGGCCCTTGAAAATTAGCTCATGCCCAGCTTAGCCTTTTTAGCACAATGTGTTCCTATAATGGGATTCAAAGATAAAGAAATTAATAAAAAATACTATAATTATAAACCTTTAAAAATGGTGGAAATACAAATATGTAACAGTAAATGAGAAAAGAAGAGGATAGTATTCATTTAATGTATACTTACTAAACATCTATGACTGGCCAGGAATTACTACAAAATTAAGTACTTCTGTGTCCAGGGACAATGATAAGAAATATTCACTGAGATTTTACCATGTGCCAGACAGTGGCCTAAATGCTTCACTTGAAATCACGCTTCTCAACATCCCTATGACGACTGAGACATGGGGAGATCATTGGTCCAAGCCCACCTTGGTTTGTGGAGCCAGGATTCAAATCCACATGTCACACTGTCTGGCCTGTTGTAAAAGGGGTGTGGGAGATGCAAAGACTTCGTGGGATGAATGCACAATGAGAAAATATGCTCCCCTAACCATGAGGAGCTGGCAAGTTGGTTAGGGCAGTGAGATTATATGCAAGAGCAACTGGAGAACAACATGACCCACATACCCCAGTACGATAATAGCCAGGGAAGGATGGGTCTTGAAGCATATTAGTGACAAGAATATGAGACAAGGCATTTCATATTTCCCTTACTAGAGCAGAGGATTTATGGTGTAGAGAAGAAAAAAAAAGAGGGTCATATAGGTGCATGACAAGAAACGTAACAGCTAATGTTTACTGCATTCTGAACAGGAAGCATTTGCTAAGCCCTTTACATGGATTATCTCATTTCATCATATAACTTCAGTAAGTAGATCCTTCTTTACAATACATATTTTATAGAACAGGAAAACAGGTTTAATGGGATTAAATAATTTGTCCAATGTCATTGTTAGTAAGCCGTGGAACCTGAAAACTTAATCCAAACCCAGTTTTTAATCTACCACGCTACAAGACAGAAAATGGTTAAACATGGGGATGACCTGATGGAGAGACTTGATAAAGCTAACACTGACATTAAGAATATTGGAGAACAATAAAAAGCCATGTTAGATTACTGGGTAACTCATGAAAGAATGAGGGAGGCCAAAATGACAGCAATGGGAACAGAGGAAACGAGACACTGCTTAACTTGCAAATTACCTTGCGCTTTGCAAATTGAGAAATTTAATAAGATAAACTTCTGTAAAGTCTTCTGCTGGGTATTCGTCTAGAGCATTATACTGTTCGATTGCACCATACAGAGCAAATCGCTCAACTAACTCCTTCATTGCTCCTACTGCAGGAACTCCTTGTATTAATAAGTACCAAGACTCCAAATTGATTGTATATACCTAAAAGAAATGCAGACACATTAAATGTATTTCACAAACAAGCCTAAGAGAAACCTGTTGCTATTTTAAAAAAAAAACAAAACTGAAAACAAGAACTACTCTGTTCAGGTCTGCAGAAAAGTTTTTAAAAAATATGCCCCTCTCTTTGCATAAACAATAATCCACCCTACGTGTGAGGGCTTCGAGCTAACGCACATAATAGACTACCTCCAATCGACATGTCTTCAGAAGTTGCCTCGGTAAATGTTACAGCAAAGAGTTAAATATTCACTACTGTAAACACGGAAGATACGACTAAAACACACGCCGTTTTCACCGAGCTCCAACAGCTGACTAAAAAGGCCGCGGGAGCATCTGGTACCTGAGTACCAGCGTTCCTTACACTCTCCTCACACATCTCCAGCAAATGGATGTGCCCGCAGCCTTTCAAGACTTTATTTACATTAACTAGGCGTGTGAAGCTACAGCTCACATAAAGCTGCCGACGACAGCGAGTGAAACCCAAATCACTTTACCTTCACAGCGCGAGGCCGTCGGCCCTCCCGATACTTGGCTCTCGAGTCGCACACAGCCCTCTGGACGTGGTGGTCCAACACGCCGCCAACCTGCTCCCCGCTCGACGCCATGTTGCCGGCTTCGGCCGTCGCAGAGACGACAACTTCCGCCTTGCTGCCCTCCTGATTACCCAATGAGAGAGAGGGGTGGGTCAAGGCGCGCTGCGATTGGCTGGAGGGCCGACAGGGTTGGCCGTCTCGTTTCCTGTGAGCAGTAGTCGGCGAGCGAGCTGCCGCCCTCCAGCGGCGCGGCGGACAGGCCGGGCGCGCCGGAGCAGGCTGGCGGGCGGGTCCGGCTCCCGCGGCGCGGCGGGCGCGAGGGGCGGGGCCAGGGGCGGGGCCGGCCGGCGCCTCCGGCCCAGGCGCCCTCGGCCCGCGCGGCTCGCCCGGGCCCGCCGGGGTCCTCGCGCGCGGAGGATGTGGGGCGGCGGCCGCCTGGCGGGCTCCGGGGCCGGGGCGGCCGTGACCGTGGCCTTCTCCAACACGCGCGACTGCTTCCTGCACCTGCCGCGGCGCCTGGCGGCCCAGCTGCGCTTGCTCCAGGTAACGCGCCGCTCCGCGGACTGCCCAGCCCGGACTCGGGGCTCCGGGGCGCCGCCCGCGGTCCCCCGGAGCCGGGCCTCCCCGGGACGCGGGCGCCTCTCCCCGCGCCCGACCGTGCGGGAGCCAGGCCGCGGGCCGCGCTGGCAGGGCCGGCCCGGGCGGCCTCGGCAGCCCCGCCACGTCGCGCGCGGCCCGGGCCTCTGCGCGCCCGCGGACTCCCGGTCTGTGCTCGGCGAGGCTGGGCTTTCGAACGCCCTGGCAACTGCCTCTGAGCTCCGCTCTTCCTCACTCCGGGCTGGAAAGCTGTGGGGAAGTCGGGGTTGCCTCTGCGGGCTTTGTTGTGTTTCGACCGTGAAAAGCGTGTTTCCTGCCGGTGACTTCCAGGTGCGCCTGCCCGGCTGCGGCCCAGGAGTCCTGTAAATTAATGGAGACTGAGCCGCGAGCTCAGATGAAGGTTCTCGCTGCGTCTCCGCTGCTCAGAACTCCTCCGAGGTGTGCCCGGAACGCGCAGTGGGGTTATGCCTACTGGGACCTCTGCAGTTAGTTGCCCTCTGGACGTTGGGACTGTGGTAGTTCATAGTTCTGACCACACCCCTAGTTTCGTAATTATAAAATAGAGGCACCTGGTCTACGAGTTTGAGTGTGCTGTGAGGGAAAAAAGATCGAATACTTGAACTCGTTGAAAATCCTGGATGCATAGTACCCACTACGGGCTAATCCTTGCAGGAAATATTTAGGAGTTTGCAATAATTTTAAATATCCCACCTCTCCATTTTAGCTACTTCCCTTTAACTACTTTTCTAGATTTTTCCCCCAGTCTTTAAAAGCATGTTAATTTCAATAGATCCTGCCATTATTGCTTTTACTATAGAGAGTCTCTTGGGGCTTCCCAGGTGACAGCTAGTGGTAAAGAATCCTCTGGTCAATGTAGGGGACGTAAGAGACGCCGGTCCGCTTCCTGGGTGGGGAAGATCCCCTGGAAGAGAAAATGGCAACCCAGTCCAGTATTCTTGCCAGGAGAATTCCAGGGACAGAGGAACCTGGCGGGCTACAGTCCATAGGGTGGCAAAGAGTCACTGAGCATCTGAGCAGCAGTCTCTAGGCTCTGATGAGTTATCCTTCATGGCAGGACATGAGTTAGTTTTGTCACCAAGTCCTAGGTAGATCCTGCCGCCCGTGCTCTCAGTCAGCTCTGATGGAAATTTAAATCATCACCTCAGGAGTTTGTTGGAAACACTCTTCACCTGGTGAGCTTATAGGAGTGCTTCCTTACAGTAACTAATTTGCTCCTAGCATGTGGGTGCTTTATTAGGTTTAATGGTCTTCACCTTTGTTTTAAATTTTGAGCCTTTGATAAGTATTTGTAAGAATTAATTCATGGATATCTTTTTGAAACTTAAACCCCTTTAGCCTTGGAACAAGCTTGTTTCTATCTAGCCTGTGTCAGAAGACTAGGGCAACTCTTCTCCCTAATTATAAAAGTAATATATGTTATGTAGAAAATTTGGAAAGCATGGAAAACTATAAACAAGAGGTTTATAAAAGCTACCCATAACTCCCAAACCTAGAGATAACAAATGTTAACAGTTTGGATCAAATCTTCCAATTTTGTTTCAAATATTCGTTTTATTTCCGATCTCTATTTTTAACGGAAATCAAGGCCTGCACACACAGATAGTTTTGTATACTGATACTTTCTTAGTGTTATGAGTGTTTTATTTTATTAAAAGGTAATTGTCTTTTTTTTTTTTTTTTGAAAGTTGCTCAGTCGTGTCCAACTCTTTGCCACCCCATGGACTTTAGAGTCCATGGAATTCCCCAAGCCAGAATACTGGAGTGGGTAGCCTTTCCCTTCTCCAGGGGATCTTCCCAACCCAGGGATCAAACCCAGGTCTACTGCATTGCAGGCAGATTCTTTACCAGCTGAACCACCAGGGAAGCCTGGTAATTGTCATTTTTTAGAGGTTGATTAGCATTCTGTCATAAGTTTGCCACGATTTAATTGTTAGCTGGTTGAACGTTTATATTGTATTCAATTTTTAAGACATTAAAAATGATACTATATTTTAAGAAAAAGTTAAGAGTAACATATCTTTAAGTAATATATAATAAAACATTTTATTTTCTGGTTAAAATAGGCTTTCAGAAATTTTTGAGTGAGAAGGCATAAACAATTTTTAATTTTTTAATTTACTTTTGGCTGTGCTGGGTCTTCATTGCTGCACGTGGGCTTTCCCTAGTTGTGGCGAGCAAGGGTTGCTCTCTGTTGTTGTTCGAGGACTTCGCCTCTAGGTGGCTTCTCTTCTCTCCTTGTGGAACACAGGCTCCAGGGACTCGTGGCCTTTGGTGGATGTGGCTCACGGGCTTAGTTGCCCCATAGCATCTGGTGTCTGCCCGGACCAGGGATGGAACCCGTGTCCCCTGCATTGGCAGGGGAATTCTTAACTACTGAACCACCAGGGAAGCCCCCATAAATAATTATTAAGGCAGAAAGTCGTGAATTGGGAGTTAATAGGTTGAATTATTTTATGTCAGCTGAAGCACTGAATACATAATACAGATAATGTTGTAATGGGAAAAAAGTTAGAATGATTTTCTGAACTGTATCAGACTTACCTTCCCCCCCCTTTCAGTTTTATTGAGATATAATTGATATACAGCTCTGTGTAAGTTTCTTTTCTAATATTTATTTATTTATTTGGCCATGCCGGGTCTTTAGCTGCCGCTCTTATGACCTTTGACCTTTGTTTTGACCTTCAGGATCTTGTTCCCCAACCAGGGATCGAACCCAGGCCCCTGTTTTGGTGTGCAGGGTCTTAGCCACTGGACCACCAGGGAAGTCTCCCTGTGTCAGTTTAAAGTGTACAGCATAATGGTTTGACTTGCATCATGAAATGATTATCAAAATGTTTAGAGAACATCTGTCATCTCCTGTAGATACAAAATTATAGAAAAGGGGAAAAAAGTGTTTTCCTTGTGATGAGAACTCAGCGTTTACTTTCAACCACTTTCATGTGTTAATGCAACAGTGTTAATTGTATTTACTATGTTCCTAAATGCTTTAAAAATAGATATTTTGGTTCTTGGATGGACCTGCTGAATCAGAATCTTGGGGAGTGGGCCTCAGGCGTCTGTAGTTTTATTAATAAAAGTATCTTGGGCTTCTTGGATGCACCGAGTCAAGACCCACTATTCTAGAATCATACAATGTTTACAGTGAAAGAGACTATCGATATTTAGGTCATTTCTGTACTTTAATGTGTAAGGAAATCAGCCAGTACATTTTCACGCAGTTAATTTGCCCTCATCCATAACTCACCTGGCTTCCCAGGTTGCTCAGTGGTGAAGAATCTGCCTGCTAATTCAGGAGACATGGGTTCAATCCCTGGGTCAGGAAGATCCCCTGGAGAAGGAAATGACCACCCACTCCAGTATTCTTGCCTGGAGAAAGAATCCCATGGACAGAGGACCCTGGCAGGCTACAGTCCACGGGGTCTCAAAAGAGTTGGACAGGTCTGAGTGACTGAACAACAATAACTCACCTACCTCCCCCGTGCTTACCTTCTCACTATTTTTTCCATAACCCAGCTCCTACCCACTTCTGTACTCTTAATCAAGTTATTCTTCCCTAAAACATTCTTCTGTATCTGATGCTACTAAAAATGGCATAATTCTGTCTCCCCCGTGTAGTTTCAGATTCTCTCTTGCTCATATTTGCCTCGTTTTCAGAACTTCACTGCTGTGTTTATGTGATAACAGCTCGCTTGTTATACTCTGTACTGTGTTTCAAATATTATTATCCAAGCCTGTGTTTCAAGACCGGGTACCTAGGGTATGCTTTAACTCAGGATTTCTTCACCTTGGCACTATTGACACTTTGGGCTGGAAAATTTCCTGTTGTGGGGCTCTGTCCTGGGTACTGTCGGATATTATTTAATAGCAACTTGGCCTCTGCCCAACTAGAGCCAGCAACAGCCCTCCTCCCCGTTGTGACCAGAGTGCCTCAAGACATAGCCAAATGTCTCCTGGGGGACAAAGTTGCCCTCAGTTGAAAACCACTACTGTAACTCAGTTACTCTGTCTGCGCTGCTGAAGCAGCGGGGTGGATTCAGAGCCACACTGAGTGCAACCAAATGAACCTAAAGAGCCCTCCAGAAATAACCAGATAGAGTTTTGCATTTCCTTTGTGTTAGCCAGAGATGAGCCAGGCCTGGAACCTGGCTGAACTAAGGCACTGCAGCCTGTGGGAACCTAGCAGTTCCCTTCAGGTGTTACTGATACCATGGACTTGGGCAAAGCTAGATGGTCAGTTGTTTGTTGATTTTATTGAACTCCTGGAAAAGGGGCTCCTTTCTCTACAGTCTGTCCTTTTCTTCTCTCTACCTGAGTGCCTAGGGGCTCTGTGGTGCAAGTGAATGAGTTTTGACATAAAACTGGACTCAGAACATTAGTCTGCAAGGTTTACTAAATGCAGCTGAACATATGGGTCTGCTTACCACTTTTTAAAATATATATATATATATTTATTTATCTGGCTGCATCGGGTCTTAGTGGGGGCACGCGGGGTCTTGGTGGATCACGCAGGATCTCCACTGCGGTGCTCAGACTCTCCAGTTGTGGCCTGTGGGCTCCAGAGCACAAGCGCTCCGTAGTTGGAGCTGCGGGCTTAGTAGGCGTCTTAGTTCCCTGACCAGGGATCAAACCCGTGTCCCCTGCATTGCAAGGCAGATTCCTAACCACTGGACTACCAGGTCAGTCCCTGGTGACTACCTTTTGATCAAATGAATAAGTGAAGTATTTTTGATATGTAACAAAGTTGGTTTTTCCCTTTTCCAGGGAGTTGGTGAGTGTTTTTTTTTATTGCAGGGCATATTTCCTTGTTTAACATCTGTGATTTTCATAGTTTCTTCATATGAAGTAGCAGAATTGATCTGGATTAAAAGTCACTGTCTATGATATCCCTATGACTATGATGTCTTATCATCTCAGCTCATGTAGTAACAGCTGACCCAGTAACTGAAGACTTTTTACTCCAAATCTGGGGCTCTTTCTGCCATATCACACTGTTCTCAATGGAAAGATTTTGTCAGCCAGACAGGTTGGACTCTCCTGTGAAGAACTGTGAGAAAAATTACACAACTAAGTGATAAATGATGATTTCTTATAAACAGAGTTTTAATAAATTGAGAGTACATTATATTGCCTTGGAAGTGGTTCCAACATTCTTTGAAATTTGTCCTATTAAAAGAAATACAATAAGCAGTTCATAGCTAGTTTTGAGATAGTAAAATTTGATGTAAATAAATGAATTTAATAATTTAAACTTAATACATTTATTTTAAGTGAATTTAATAGGTGGCAGTAGTGGTAAAGAACCCACCTGCCAATGTAGGAGATGTAAGAGGCAAAGGTTCGATCCCTGGGTTGGGGAGATACCCTGGAGGAGAGCATGGCAACCCACTCCAGTATTCTTGCCTGGAAAATTCCATGGACAGAAGAGCCTGGCAGGCTACAGTCTGTGGGGTTGCAAAGAGTTGGACACGACTGAAGCAGCTTAGCACAGCACAACAATACTAAAACTTCCTGAGATGTTAAGTGTTAATAGCTATTAGTGAAACCCTTACTTTTTATTAAAAATTATCTGTATGTGAAAATATTTAAAATAACAAGGATAAGTGGGGGAAAAGGATACTAAATCATAACTGTAATACAACAGTTAACTTGTGCATAGAAAAAAGGATTAGCCAGAAAAGACCAAATTATATCACATGGTTGATATAATATCAATAATCCCTTTTATATATTTTCCAAGGTTTATGTACTTTCTAAGATTTCTGTAATAAGTTTATAATTTTTTAATAATAGAAAAAGGCTTTTAATCCTTAGACATACTTACATATTTTATATAATTGCTATTAATAATTTACATAATTGCTGTTAATGAGAATACATTTTATACTTTGCTTTTTTTTACTTTTGAATATGTTTCCATAGTTCAAGACTTAAAATTACTTAAGCTGAACAATATAAAATTTCTAGAATGCCTAAAAGAAGCTATTAACAGTAATTATCTCGGGAACAGGAACCAGCCCTCACATTTTATGTCTTTATACTTTTCATACTTTCACCATGTGCATGTATTACTCATCTAATAAATAAATGCTAATGCTTTTTATTGATTATGTGTTTCTACTCATTTACCTATTCTTTACTAAAATAGTAAATTCATAGCTTACTTGCATATTGCTAGACATATAAAGATAGCCCTAAGTTTTCATAATTATAGAAAATACTGCAGAGATATGTTCTGGTGTAGTTTTTTTCTTTGAATCGTTAATCCTAAATAAGTAAATAAGGTCCAAGGCTCTGTAAGTTTTCTGGCTACCTGTTGCCATTGTGAACTCTGGAGTGGTTGAATCAATTTATACTGCCATCATAAGGGTAGAAGGGTATCAGTTTCACATAGTGTCACCAGCATTAAGTACTGGAAATGATTACAGCTTTTTAGATGCTGTGATGAAGGTGGATCACAGCCATCAACTCTCTGTAGAACTCTTCTTGTACATGTGGATTGCCGTTGTAGTTTATCTTTTCTGTGAATCCAGAGAAGCATATAAAACCTTTCAAAACCTTTCTCCCCCCTTTCTTATTTCTTGAATAAATAGAATCAAGCTATAGAAGTAGCCTGGGGTCACCAGCCCGCATTCTTGAGCTGGGTGGAAGGCAGACATTTTAGTAATGATGGTGAAAATGTGGCTGAAATCAACAGATACGTTGGTCAGAAACTTGGACTCTCAAATGGGGAACAGGTAAGCACAAAATGTGATGACAGTGACTTTTTTAATGTTACATAGCAAAAGAAATAAGAGTTCAGATGTGTGTTTTAGGGAGGTGAGACGCACCTAACTTGTGCGCTACTATCCCCGTCTAAGATACTCGAGCTATATACCATCTGTCGTGTACTCTGTTAAGTCATTGTCTAATAGTCTCCCAGACGCTCTAGTTGATTTTCTAGTCTACCTTTTATCGTACTCAGTTTCCAGGTTCCCTAATTTGTTCAATTATTCTTTATGAATTATTCAGTTTTACTTACTGTGCTTAGATTGTAAACTCCAAAGCTTAGGGGCTCATGTCTGTCTCCACTTTATCGTGTTCACCAGTTTAAGTTTTTAGATATTTTAAACTGCAGAAGTAGTACATATTCAGTACAAATATTTTACAGTTGAAAGTAAAAAATGATTTTCCCTTTCTCTAACCCCAGCCTCAGAATGAGTGTGTACTATGGGATCTCACTAGATCGTTAGGATTTAAAGAAAGAAATCATACATATTTTCTGCAATTTTTCCCCCACAAACTGTGTCAGAGATCCTTTCCACGTGTTAAGACCATATGCATTGGACATCTCTGTATTTGTATGAAATGCAAAACTCTTTTGGGGGGCCACAGTGCAGCCTGTGGGACCTTAGTTTCTCCACCAGAGATCAGACGTGTGGCCCCTGCAGTGAAACATGGAGCCCTGACCACTGGACTGCCAGGGGATTCCCAGACATGAAACAGATTTTAGAGCCTGAATCGCCACGTCTAGGGTGCCACACGTTTAAACATTTGGTAGATGGGGCTAAATTGCTTTCTGTTACCAGTTTCTCATGGGGCTTCCCAGGTGGCGCTAGTGGTAAAGAACCCACTTGCCAGTGCTGGAGACTCCGGTTCCATCCTTGGGCCGGGAAGATGCCCTGGAGGAGGGCATGGCACCCCACTCCAGTATTCTTGCCTGGAGACTCCCATGGACAGAGGAGCCTGGAGGCTATACAGTCCATAGGGTCGGACAGAGTCGGACAGGACTGAAGCGACTTAGCACACACACATCAGTTTCTCAAAATAAGTTTTAGCTTATTTTGAACACAGGCTAGTTTTGTTCATGCACATTTCTGATAATGAGAATAAGCCACTGATGAGAAATCCATTGGCCTAGCACTAGTCTTTTGCTTACCTTAAATTTTTGCTGCTGTCTTAAAACTTTAGCACCAGAGTAGCCTTAGAAATCACTGACATTGCTGCCTTGTTCTACAAACCTAGGGAAATGGACTGTTTTGCCCAGGGTTGCATAGCAAGTTATAATTCTGCTCTCTGAATATATGGCACTTCTCTTTGGGAAATATCGCCATCTTATTCTTAATGTCTTTATCAGAACCCTGAACAGTCCTGCTTGTTTGTAATTCCCATTTGCTTCAAGGTGAATTTTCTGTCTGATTTGCTGCACATTCCCTGTATGTGCCGCAGCAGCTCCCCTAGGCGCTGTGTCCCAGTCATCGGTAGGAGCAGGAAGTGGACTGGCTTGACTGGACACTAGCTGCTTGCCTTGTGCCTCCTCAGAGGCACACCTTTCAAGTAGTGTATACGGGAGGTGCTCAGGGAAATGACTGAGGAGCGGGCAAGACGCTTGGGGAAATTCCACCCCAACCCACAAGAGCAAGAAGGAGCATCTGCTCCTCGGTGGCTTTGGATTTTATTCCTCTAATCCCCAGAAATGCTCACAGAAGTGGAAAGAAAGGGAGTGGATTCCAGATTCTTGAGAGACACTAACGTTCCTGTGTATCTGTAGACTAGAATGACAGAGTGTTTGTTTCGCTATATTTTTAGCTGTGAATGGTTATACTTCTGAATAATTCTAAATAATTGGTTCTGATCTCTATTTCTTTTCCAGAAGCACCATGGCATGAAGTTTAGTTATGAAACTAAGTTGCGGAACATCTAGAAACAATAGTATTTATATACTAGATCAAGCCATGACTTGATGACGTCATTGTTTTCCTTCTGTTTTTTAACTTACATTTCTTTTCTTTAAATGGTTATGTTTCTATTCTTTTTTAAAACGTGTATTGTGCTAGGATGTATTTTCCTTTATTTTATAGTTGTGAAATTTTTTTTCTAAAATGCTGAGTATATCAGCACCTATCTAAGAATAAGAGCTTAATAAATAATTTGTCAAGTAAAGGACTACACACACACACTTAACTATAAAGCTAAAAGAGAGAAGTTTTATTTTCCAGCGATATAAGAAAGTCTTTTAATGGTAGTTTTATACTTTAATTTTTTTCCAGGTGTTTCTCAAGCCTTGTTCCCATGTGGTGTCTTGTCAGCAAGTTGAGGTGGAACCCCTGTCAGCAGACGATTGGGAGATACTGGTAAAGAAAACAAAAGTTTAACGTTAAACGACTTCAAAATATCAGTGACTTTTATGTTTTGTGAGTATAGTTGTTCACCGTGCTGCACCGTTTCTGCTGTGCAGCAAAGCGACTCAGTGATGCACATGTATACACTGTTTTGGTTCCCTTCCATTATGATTTATCCTAGGAGATTGGATACGTCCCCTGTGCCATGCAGTAGGACCTTGTGATTTATCCATTCTATATGTAATAGTTTGCATCTGTTAGTCCCAGATTCCCAGTCCTTCCCTTCCCCTGCCCTGTCCCTTGAGCAACCACAGGTCTTCTCTCTCTGTGAGTCTGTTTTTGTTTTGTACATATGTTCATTTTGTGCCATATTTTAGATTCTGCATGTAAATGACATCGTATGGTGTTTGTCTTTCTCTTTCTGATTTACTTCACTTAGTGTCACAATAGCTAGTTGGGTCCATGTTGCTGCAAATGGCGTTGTTTTGTTCTTTTTCACGAAAGAGCAAAGGTAGTATTCCACTGTATATGGATGCCACATCTTTTATTTGTTCATCAGTTGATGGACATTTAAGTTGTTTCCATGTCTTGGCTATTGTGAATTGTGCTGCTCTGAACATAGGGGTGCATGTATCTTTTTGAATTATAGTTTTGTCTGGATATGTACCCAGGAGTGGGATTGCTAGATCATATGGTAGTTCTAGGTTTAGTTTTCTGGGGAAGCTCCATACTGTTTTTCATAGTGGCTGCACCAACTTACATTCCTACCAACAGTGTAGGAGGGTTTCCTTTTCTCCACACCCTCTCCAGCATTTGTTATTTGTAGACTTTTTAATGATGGCCATTCTGACTGGGGTGAAGTGATACGTCATTGTAGTTTTGTTTTTGGTTTCTCTAATAATTAGTGATGTTGAACATCTTTTCATGTACCTACTGGCCATCTGTATGTCTTTTTTGGAGAAATGTCTACTTAGGTCTTCTGCCTTTTTTTTTTTTTTTGATTGGCCGTTTGTTTTCTTGAATTGTATGAGCAGTTTATGTATATTTTTGAGATTAAGCCCTTGTCAATTATATCATTTTGCAAATATTTTCTCCCATTCCTTAGGTTGTCATTTCATCTTTTTTTTTTCCCTGTGCAAAAGTTTGTAAGTTTGATTAGGTCCCATTTGTTTATTTTGTTTTTATTTCTATTGCCTTGGGAGACTGATCTAATAAAACATTGGTACAATTTATGTTAGAGACTGCTTTGCCTATATTCTCTTCTAGGAGTTTCATGATGTCGTATTTTGTATTTAGGTCTTTAAGCCATTTTGAGTTTATTTTTGTGTGTGGTATGAGGGTGTGTTCTAACTTCATTGATTTACACGCAGCTGTCACTTTCCTAGCACCACTTGCTGAAGAGACTTTCTCCTATTTGATTTTCTTATATTCTTGTTGAAGATTAATTGACCATAGGTGTGTGGGTTTATATCTGGGCTCTCTATTCTGTGCCATTGATCCGCATGTTGGTTTTTGTACCAACACACATTGTTTTGTTTATGGTAGTATTGTCTGAAATCTGGGAGACTTATGCCTTCTGCTTGGTTTCTTCCCTCAGGATTGCTTTAGCACTTCTGGGTCTTTGTGGTTCCATATAAATTTTTGGATTATTTGTTCCAGTTCTGTGAAAAGCATCATGAGTAGTTTGGTATGGATTGCATTAAGTTTGTAGGTTGTTTTGGGTGGTATTGCCATTTAACAATATTAATTTTTCCAGTCCAAGAACATGGGGTATCTTTCCATGTCTTTGAATTCTCTTTAATTTCCTATATTAAAATTTTATAGTTCTCAGCATAGAAGTCTTTCACCTCCTTGGTCAGGTTTATTCCTAGGTATTTTTATTTTGGTCCAAGTTTAAAAGTATTATTTTCTTACATTTCCTTTCTGATACTTCACTGTTAACATAAAACAAGTGTGTCTGATTTTTGTGTGTTAATCTTGTTTGCTGCTCCTTTGCTGAGTTCATTTATTAGATCTAGTAGCTTTTCTGTGGAGACCTTAGGTGTTCTATATATAGTGTCATGTCATCTGCACTTGGGCTTCCCTGGTGATAAAGCCTCCACCTGTAGTACAGGAGACTCAGGAGACTAGGTTCAATACCAGGGTCAGGAAGATCCCTTGGAGGAGGAAATGGCAACCCATTCCAGTATTCTTGCCTGGAGAAACCCATGACCAGAGGAGCCTGGAAGACTATAGTCCATGAGGTCACAAAGAGCTGGACACAACTGAAGTGACTGAGTAGTGAGGCATTTGCATATACTGACAGTTCGACCTCTTCCCTTCCAATCTGAATGCCTTTTATTTCTTTTTCTGTCTGATTGCTGTGGCTAGGACTTCCAACATTATAGTGAAGCAAAGTGGTTAGTGGGCATCCTTGTTTTGTTTGAGATTTTAGCAGGAACGCTTTTGGCTTTTCACCATTCAGTGTTATTGGCTGTGGGTTTGTCATAAAAGGCTTTTATTATACTGAGATACCTTCTCTCAGTACCCACTTTTGAAAGAGTCTTTATCACGTTGTTGTTGCTGTTCAGTCACTAAGTCATGTCCGACTCTTTGCAACCCCGTGGACTATACCACACAGACTTCCCTGTCCTTCACCATCTCCTGGAGTTTGCTCAAATTCTTGTCCGAGTCAGTGATGCTGTCTAACCATCTCATTCTCTGCTGCCCCCTTCTCCTTTTGGCTTTAATGTTTCCTGGCATCAGGGTCTTTTCCAATGAGTTGGCTCTTCGCAACAGGTGGCCAAAGTATTGGAGGTTCAGCATTGGTCTTTCCAATGAATATTCTGGGTTAATTTCCTTTAGGATTGACTGGCTTGATCTCTTGCGGTCTTAAGGGACTCTCAACAGTCTTCTCCAGCACCACAATTCAAAAGCATAAATTCTTTAGTGCTCAACTTTCTTTATGGTCCAACTCTCACATCCATACAGGACTACTGGAAAAACCATAGTTTTGACTATACTGACCTTTGCAGCAAAGTGATTTCACTGCTTTTTACTATGCTGTCTAGTTTTGTCATAGCTTTCCTTCCAAAGAACAAGCATCTTTTGGTTTCCTGGCTGCAGTCACCATCTGCAGTGATTTTGGAGGCCAAGAAAATAAAATCTGTCACTGCTTCCACTTTTTCGCCTTCTACTTGCCGTGAGCTGATGGGACTGGATGTTGTGACCCTAAGTTTTTGTAAGGTTGAGTTTTAAGCCAGCTTTTTCACTCTAACTTTCTGCAATTAAAGCAATATCATCTACATACTCTGAGGTTGTTGATATTTCTTCCGGCAGTGTTGATTCCAGCTTGTGATTCATCCAGGCCAACATTTTGCATGATGTACTCTGCATATAGGTTTTCCCTGGTAGCTGAACTCAGCTGCGATGTAGCAAACCCTGGTTTGATTCCTGGGTCAGAAAAACCCCCTGGAAAAGGGATAGGCTACCCATATCAGTATTCTTGGGCTTCCCTGGTGACTCAGTCAGTAAAGAATCCACCTGCAGTGTGGGAGACCTGGGTTCAATTCCTGGGTTGGGAACATATCACCTGAGGAGGGCATCGCAACCCACACCAGTATTCTTGGCTGGAGAATCCCCAAGACAGAGGAGCCTGGCGGGCTGCAGTCCGTGGGGTCACTGAGAGTCGGAAACAACCGAGTGACTAAGCACAGCACAGCAGCACTCTGTATATAAGTTAAATAGGCAGGGTGACAATATACCTCCTTGTCATACTCCTTTCCAAATTTTTAACCACTCCATTGTTCCAAGTCCAATTCTAACTGTTGCGTCTTGACCTACATTACAGGTTTCTCAGGAGGCAGGTGAGGTGGTCTGGTATTCGCATCTCTAAGGTTTTTCCAGTGTGTTGTGATCCACACAGTCAAAGGCTTTAAAGTTAATGACAGTGAAAAAAGTGAAATTGCTCAGCTGTGTCCGACTCTTTGTGACTCGAAGGAATTCTCCAGACCAAAATACTGGAGTGGGTAGCCGTTCCCTTCTCCAGGGGATCCTCCCAACCCAGGGATCAAACCCAGGTCTCCCGCATTGCAGGAGGATTCTTTACCCTCTGAGCCACCAAGGAAGCCCTAGTTAATAAAGCAGAAGTAGATGTTTTTCTGGAATTCCCTCGCTTTCTCTGTGATTCAACTAATGTTTGTAATTTGATCTCTGGTCCCTCTGCCTTTTCTAAACCCATCTTGTACATCTGAAAGTTCTCAGTTCACGTACTGTCGAAGCCTAAGCTTGAAGTATCGTGGCCATAACCTTACTAGCATGTGAGATGAATGCAGCTGTACAGGGATTTGAACATTCTTCAGCATTGCCTTTCTTTGGGATGGGAATGAAAACTGACCTTTTCCAGTCCTATGGGCGTGGCTGAGTTTTCCAGATTTGCTGGCATATTGAGTGCAGCACTTTCACAGCATCATCTTTTTGGATTTGAAATAGCTCAGCTGAAATTCTGTCACCTCCCCTAGCTTTGCTGGTAGTAATGCTTCCTAAGGCCCACTTGACTTCACACTCCAGAATATCAGACTCTAGGTGAGTGATCACACCATCCTGGTTATCTGGGTCATTAAAGTCCTTTTTTGTATTGTTCTTCTGTGTATTCTTGCCACTCTGTCTTAATCTCGTAATCTCTTCTGCTTCTGTTAGGTCCTTACCATTTCTGTCCTTTATTGTGCCCATCCTTGCAGGAAATGTTCCCTTGATATCTCCACTTTTCTTGGGGAGATCTCTAGTCTTTCCCATTCTGTTGTTTTCCTCTATTTCTTTGCACTGTTTAAGAAGGCCTTCTTATCTCTCTTGGCTATTTTCTGAAACTCTGCATTCAGTTGCGGCTGTCTTTCCCTCTCTCCTTTACTTTTTGCTTCTCTTCTTTCCTCAACTCTTATAAAGCCTCCTCAGGCAACGTCCTTGCCTTCTTGCATTTCTTTTTCTTTGGGATGATTTTGGTCATGCGTCCTGTACAATGTTACAGACCGCCATCCTGTATAATGTTACAGACCGCCATTCTTCAGACACTCTGTCTACCAGATCTAATTACTTGAATCTGTTCGAGACCTCCACTGTATAACCATAAGGAATTTGATTTAGGTCATAGTTGAATGGCCTAGTTGTTTTCCCTACTTTCTTCAATTTAAGTCTGAACTTTTATGCAATAAGTTGATGATTTGAGCCACAGTCAGCTCCAGGTCTTGGTTTTGCTGACTGTATAGAGCCTCTCCATCTTTAGTTGCAAAGAATATAATCAATATGATTTCAGTATTGACCATCTGGTGATGTCCATGTGTAGAGTCGTCTTTTTGTTTTGTTGAAAGAGGGACTTTGCTATGACCAGTGTGTTCTCTGGATGAAATTCCATTAGCCTATGCCCTGTTTCATTTTGTACTCCAAGGCCAAACTTGCCTTTGCCTGCTATTCTACGTATCTCTTGGCTTTCTGCTTTTGCATTCCAATCCCCTATGATGAAAAGAACTTTTTTTTTTTGGTGTTAATTCTAGAAGATGTTGTAGGTCTTCATAGAACTGGTCAACTTCAGCTTCTTTGGGATCAGTGGTTGGGGCATAGACTTGGATTACTGTGATGTTGAAAGGTTTGCCTCGAAAATGAACTGAGGTTATCTGTCATTTTTAAGAGTACACCCAAGTACTACATCTCAGACTCTTGTCAACTGTGACAGCTCCTTCATTTCTTCAAAGGGATTCTTGCCCACAGTAGTAGATGTAATGGTCATCTGAATTGAATTCTCCCATTCCATTCCATTATAATTCACTGATTCCTAAGATGTCGATGTTTACTCTTACCATCTCCCGTGTGACCATATGCAATTTACCTTGTTTCATGGACCTAACATTCCAGGATCCTATGCAGTATTGTTCCTTTGGACAGCATTGGACTTTACTTTCGCCACGAGATAATCTACAACTGGAGTGTTGTTTCCACTTTGGCCCAGCTGTTTCATTCTTTCTGGAGCTATTAGTAATTGCCCTCTGCTCTTTGCCTAGTAGCATATTGGACACCTTCCAAACTGTGTTGCGTCTTTTTGCCTTTTCATACTGTTCATGGAGTTCTCACGGCAAGAATACTTTAGTGGTTTGCCATTCCCTTCTCCAGTGGACCACTTTTTGTCAGAACTCCTCACTGTGACCCATCTGTCTTGGGTGGCCCTGGGCAGCAGGACTCATAGCTTCATTGAGTTATGCAAGTCCCTTCACTGTAACAAGGCTGTGATCTGTGAAGGAGTGTTAAATTTTGTCAGATTACTTTTTCTGCGTCTGTTGAGGTGATCATGTGTTCTTTTGACTTTTCTTTTGTTTCTGGTGTATTACATTGATTGACTTCCATATGTCAAACCATCCTTGTGAATTTGGAATGAATCTGTTGGTAGTGGTGTATGATCTCTTATGTGTTGTTGGATTCAGTTTGCTAATATTCTGATGAGAATTTTTGCATCTGTAGTCAACAGAGATACTGGCCTGTGACTTTCTTTTTTGATGTATCTTTGTCTGGTTTTGGTATCAGGATGATGATGGCTGTATAGAGTATCTTCTGGAGTGTACTCTCCTTTTCAGTCTTTTAGAAGAGTTTGAAAGGGCTCCGTATAAATTATTCTTTGTATGTTTGGTAGAATTCACCTGTGAAGCCAACTGGTTATGGACTTTTGTTCTTTCTTGTTCAGTCGCTAAGTCACATCTGACTCTTTGTGACCCCATGGACTGCAGCCCACCAGGCTTCCCTGTGCCTCACCATCTCCCAGAGTTTGCCCAAGTTCATGTCCCTTGAATCGGTGATAGCATCCAACCATCTCATCCTCTGTCACCTCCTGCTCCTCCTGTCTTCAACCTTTCTCAGTATCAGTCTTTTCCAGTGAGTCAGCTCTTCGCATCAGGTGGCCGGAGTATTGGAGCTTCAGTTTCAGCATCAGTCCTTCCAATGAATGTTCAGGGGTGATTTCCTTTAGGATGGACTGATTTGATCTTGCAGTCCAGGAGACTCAAGAGTCTTCTCCAGCACCACAGTTCAAAAGCTTCAATTCTGATGCTCAGCCTTCTTTATGGTCCAACTCTCATATCCATAGGTCTTCCCTGATAGCTCAGTTGGTAAAGAATCCACCTGTGATGCAGGAGACCCTGGTTTGATTCCTGAGTCAGGAAGAGCCACTGGAGAAAGGATAGGGTACCCACTATAGTATTCTTGGGCTTTCCTTGTGGCTCAGCTGGTAAAGAATCTGCCTGCAATATAGGAGACCTGGGTTTGATCCCTGGGTTGGGGAGACCCCCTGGAGAAGGGAGGACCCCCTGGCTACCCACTCCAGTATCCTGGCCTGGAGAATTCCATGGACTGTACATAGTTCATGGAGTCGCAAAGAGTCAGACACGACTGAGCAACTTTCACTTTAACTTTTCTCATATCGGTACATGACTATTGGAAAAAACATAGCTTTGACTACATGGACCTTTGTTGGCAAAGTGCTGTCTCTGCTTTTTCATATGCCATCTAGGTCTGTCATAGTTTTTGTTTGTAGGGAGGTTTATCATTACAGATTCTATTTCACTTTCAGTGATTGGTCTGTTCAACTGATCTATTTCTTGATTCAATTTCAGTGGGCTGTATGTTTCTAGAAAGTTGTCCATTTCTTCCAGGTTGTCAAATTTGTTGGCATTTAATTTATTTTTGTTTTTTGGACATGTTGTTTGGCTTTCAGGATCTCAGCTCCTCAGCCAGGGATTGAACCTGGGCCATGGCAGTGAGGAGCTGCAAGTCCCAACCACTGGATCATCAGAGAGTTCCAGCATTTAATTGTTCATAGTATTCTCTTATGGGTTTTTGTATTTCTGCAGGATTTGTTGATTTCTCCATTTTCATTTCTTAATCTCTTTATTCAGGTTCTTTCCCTTTCTTTAATGAGCCTGGTCAGAGGTTTGTCAATGTTGTTTACCCTTTCAAAGACCAAGCTCTTGGTTTTAATAATTTTCTTTCTTTTGTTCTTTTTTTAAGCTTTATTTATGTCCTCCCTGGCTCTTTATCAGTTCCTTTCTTCTACTAACTTGAGGTTTTGTTTGTTCTTTTTCTAATTCTTTTATGTGGTAGATTAGGTTGTTTGAGATTCTTCTTGTCTTTTGAGGAAGACCTTTATTGGTATGATCTTCTCTCTAATGACTGCCTTTGCTGCATGCCCTGGATTTTGTATTGTTGTGTTCGGATTGTTACTTGTCCCAAGGTATTTTTTAATTTCCTTTGATTTCCTCATTAGTTTTTTAGTAGCACGTTGTTTAGTCTTTATGTAATCTTCTTTTCCTCATTCCTTTTCCTGTGGTTGATTGGTAATTTTGCGCCATTGTGGTTGGAAAAGATGTTTGAAATACTTTCTAAACTCTTGAATTTGTTGAGGTTAGTTTATGCCCTACTGTGTGGTCAGTCCTAGAAAATGTTCCATGTGCCCTTGAAAAGAATGTATATTCTGCTTCAAGGGATGTGATGTCCTGAAAATATGAATGAAGTGTAACTGTTCTATTGGGTCATTTAGGATTTCTGTTGCCTTACTGATTTTCTGTCTAGAAGATCCGTTCTTTCATGTGAGTGGGCTGTTAAAGTCTCCTACTATTATTGTCTCCTACTAAACAACTTACCATGTTGTCTAATCACTAAGTTGTGTCCATCACTCTCTGACCCCATGGACTATAGTCACCCAGGCTCCTTCTGCCCATGGGATTTCCCAGGCAGGAATACTGCAGTGGGTTGCCATTTGCTTCTCCAGGGGATCTTCCCAGCCTAGGAACTGAACCCACGTCTCCTGAATTAGAGACAGATTCTCTACCACCAAGGAAGCCCTGATGTCTGTTAGTATGTGTTTTATATATTTGGGTGCTCCTGGAGTAGGTGCATATATGTGGACAAGTATAATCTCTTCTCGTATTGACCCTTCTACCGTTATATAGTGTCCTTTATCTTTCTTTATGGCCTTTGTTTTAAAGTCTGTTTTGATTGATGTTAAGAATTGCAATTTCTGCTTTCCTTTTGTTTCCAGTACATGAAATATCTTTTTCTGTGCACTCATTTCTAATCTATGTGTCCTTTACCACAAGGTGGGTCTCACAAAGGCTGCATACTGTAGGCTCTTTATTTTTTTAATCCAGTCTGCCACTCTGTCTTTTGATTGGAGCATTCCCTCCATTGATATTTAAGGTAATTATTGATACATATGTATTTATTGCCATATTAAACCTTGTCTTCCAGTTGATTCTTTATTTTTCTTCCTCTTTCTTTTTGTGGTTTGATGATTTACTTTATGCTTGTGTTCTTTTGGTTTTTGTGCATTTATTTTATGTTTTTGATTTGTGACTGCCCTGTTTCTTAAGTATGTTAACCTTTCATATATCTGCTTGCTTTAAACTGATAGTCATATCTGCTCAAACATAGTCTCAAAGAAAAGAATGTGCATTTTCTTACCGTCCTTCCCCACATTTTATGATTTTGATGTCCTTTTTGACATCTTCATGTTTATCCTTTTGGTGTTGCTTGAATTTATCATCATTTTCACAAATAGATTTTTTCCCTTTTTTTTGGATATTTATACTAGCCAGTTTAAATGATTTACTTTCTAGTCATGATTTCTCCCTTTCTATATCTCCTTGCTTCTTTTCTATTTAGAGATGTTTTAATATTTCCATAGTTTTACTATTGGTGTATTCATTTAGTTTTTGCTTACCTGAGAAATTCTTAATTTTTCTTCTTATTCTAAACAGTAATCTTGCTGGGTAAAATATTCTAGATTGCAGAATTTTCCCTTTTAAGACTTTGAATATATTTTGCCACTCCCTTTTGGCCTGCAGTGTTTCTGTAGAGAAATAAACTGATAGGCTTATGGGGGTTCCCTTGTAATTAACTCTTTGTTTTTGTCTGGCTGCCTTTAAAATCCTCTTTAACTTTTGCTATTTTTATTATAATATGTCTTGGTGTAGGTCTGTTTGGATTCATATTGTTTAGGATCCTCTGTGCTTTCTATATCTAGATATCTGTTTGGTTTTTAGGTTTGGGAAGATTTTAGTCATAATTTCTTCAAATACACTTTCAATCCCCTTTTCTCTTCTTCTGGAAAACGTATTACGCACAAATCAACGTACTTTACATTATCCAATGGGTCTCATATTGCTTTAATTTTTTTTATTTGGCTTTCTGTCTGCTATTTTGTGTAATTTCCTTTGTTTTGTCTTCCAGATCACTTATTCCTTCTTTTGCATTATTTATTCTTGTATTCATTACCTTTAGCTTTTCTTGGCTCCTCCTTATAGTTCCTAGTTCCTTTTTATAGTAATTTGCATTTCTGTTGATAACCTTTCTTAATCCCTTAGCATTTTCATTACATCTTTTTGAAGTTGGTGTCTGTTAGACTGACAAGATCTGTTTCACTGTTTATTCCTTTAGGGGAATTCTCTTGGTCTTTTAATTGGGAGTATTTCCTCTGCTGCTTCATTTTACTTACGTTTCTCTTAGTCTGTGAGTTTAGGAGAAACAGTCACCCACTGTAGCCTCAGAGGACTGCTTATATGTGAGGGCGTCCCTGCATGGCTTGTGTGGCTGCGCCCCTTCTTTGAGGGCTGTTCTCGGTCTGAATGCTGCCGTCTCTCTGCGTGTGCTCTCCACTGTCCACTTGATAAGCGGTGTGCAGGTGCTTGGCCCGTGCACAGCCCCCAAGAGGCAGGGGCAGCGGTGGGTGCTCAGTCATGGGACCCTTGGCGACGGCAGTGGTCTGCAGCTCCTCTGGCGTCTGAGATAGCAGCGGCCCCTTGTGCCCACCCTGGAGCTCGTGCAGGCGGTGCCCTGTCAGCTGAGAGCACACAGAGGCAAAGGAATTCCTGTGGCGACCCTGCGCCTCTCCTTGCATGCCCCCCGACAATATCGCCTCACCTCTCTGGGCGCAGGCTTATTCCCATGCTCCCTTGGTTGGGGCACGTGACATCCTAGTCAGCCCCAGTCCTCTCCCCAGTTCTACCTCTGAAGCCTGAGCCTCGGCCCCCACCTACCTCCATGGACGAGCGTCTCAGACTGGGGAGTGCCTGGTGGCAGTTCTGACCGTCTGTGCAGGTCTGTCTCTGCGTTGCCCTCTATAAACCAGTTGCTATGCTCTCTGAGACTCCAGAGCCCCTCCTCTGTCCCCACTGATCTGTCCGCCCGTGACAGGGCTTCCAAGTGAGCAGAAACCTTTCCCCTCTCATAGCTCCTGTCCAGATTCCTCTCTCTCTCTCTTTTTTTCTTTGTTTTGTCCTTCACAGTTAAGTGGAGATTTTTTGCCCTTTTGAAATCTAGGAAATGTCCTATCAGCGTTCACTAGATGTCCTGTGAGAACAATTCCACAAGTAGATGTATTTTTGATATATTTGTGGGAGAAAGGGAGCTCCATATCCTACTCTTCCTCCATCTTGATCTGATCCCCCAGAATATCGGTGTCTGTAGATTTCTCTTCTCTGAGTGGTATTATAAAGCAAGTAGGTTTGATTTATAAGAAAGAGTTGAGATTTCCTTTCTAAACACAAAAAAGACAAAATGTAAAGGGAACTGACCTTTTTGTTTTTTATTTCTAGGAGCTGCATGCTGCTTCCCTCGAACAGCACCTTCTAGATCAGATTCGAATAGTTTTTCCAAAAGCCATTTTTCCTGTCTGGGTCGATCAGCAGACTTACATATTTATCCAGATTGGTAGGTGCCATGGTAACATTTTCTGCCATACTCTTCACGATAGCATTGACTCCAAAGCAGAAGTAAATGCACACTAATGACCCTTGTTTTCTATACAGTTGCACTGATACCAGGTGCACCTTATGGAAGGCTGGAGACCGACAGCAGACTCCTTATTCAGCCAAAGACCCGCCAAGCCAAAGAGAATACATATTCAGAAGCAGATAATATAGCTGGAAAATTTCATAATTATGGAAGAGACCAAAAGGGATCGACAAAAGGACTTCAGACCAAGCAGCTTCAGTCAGATACTGGAGGGGTCGCTGGGTCTAAAGAAAGAGATTCAGAAAACAGAATTGACTCATTTATGCCAAGTTTATGGACTGTGATAGGAAGCATTTTTTCTTCTGGGTCTGAGAAGAAACAAGACACATCCTGGGGGTTAACTGAAATCAATGCTTTCAAAAATATGCAGTCAACAGTTGTTCCTCTGGACAATATTTTCAGAGTATGCAGATCCCAGCCTCCCAGCATATGTAAGGCATCAGCAACTTCTGTGTTTCACAAACCTTATGCCATTCATGTATTTCCATGGGACCAGGAATATTTTGATGTGGAGCCCAGCTTCACGGTGACCTATGGAAAGCTAGTGAAACTCCTTTCTCCAAAGCAACAGCAAAGTAGAACAAAGCAAAATGTCCTGTCAGCTGAAAAAGAGAAGCAGATGTCAGAGCCTCTAGATCAAAAACAGGTTAGCCCAGACCATAGTCACGAAGCTGGCAAGGCCTGTGTGCTAAAGGTAGTCTGGAATGGACTTGAGGAACTGAAGAATGCTATTAAATACACCAGAAACTTAGACGCCCTTCATCTTGGGAAAGTCTGGGTTAGTATAAGTCTTTCTTTAAAAATTATACTATACTGTGGTAGTTGCTCAGCTGTGTCCAACTCTTTGCAACCCCATGGACTATAGCTTGCCAGGCTCCTCTATCCATGGAGTTCTCCAGGCAAGAATACTGGAGTGGGTAGTCAGTCCTTCAGGGGATCTTCCAACCCAGGTATTGAACCTGGGTCTCCCATATTGCAGGCAGATTCTTTACTGTCTGAGCCACCAGGGAAGCCCCAAATTGTACTGTAGTTGACTTACAATGTTGTTTGTTTCTGGTATATAGCAAATGGGTTAGTATAAATCTTAGAAAATAATTTTATGCTGCTTGAACTTGCCCAAATTTTGAACTAAAATATTATAATACTTTATGCACAAGTTGAAAACCAGTGTGATAAATACTATTTAAAGTCCCTCCTCCTCTAGTCTTCCCTGGGGGCTCAGGTGGTAAAGAATCTGCCTGCAATGCAGGAGACCAGGGTTTGATCCCTAGTTCGGGAAGATCTCCTGGAGAAGGAGATGGCAACCCACTCCAGGATTCTTGCCTGGAGAATCCCATGGACAGAGGAAACTAGCAGGCTACAGTCTATGGAGTCACACGGGTCAGACACGACTGAGTGACTAACAACAACAACAGAAGTTCCCATGGGGACGTGTTTCTGATTGTAGGGTAAAGTCCTTGTTTGGGTAAGGTTTGTGTGTTTTCTGGCTAATAAACTTGGACAGGTAAAAGCTAAAATAGGTACAGGCCCAGAGAGGTCAAAATTACCTGCCTGGGCTAACGAGTCAGTAAGTAGAATGAGGATTGAAACCCTGGCAGGCTGACTCTTGAGTTCATGCTTTCAATGGAGTGCCCTACAAAGCCTCACATCTGCAGTGCCTGAAGATTTGCTTCCACCTTCTTGAAAGCAAAGGAATGTCTTGGTATGTACTGAGGGAAATGCCCAGTGTAGGGAGAGACCCACGGCATGAGGCGACCTGGATTCAGAGGTACCCAGAAAGCTCCTCACCCTGCTGGTGGTGTTTATTTACTGTGACGGAGAGCGAGAGCAGCACAGCCAGCATTTCGCCTCCTCGTCCTCACTTCAGATGTTAGTGTTAATTTGATACGAGTCACCAGCCTCCTTTATTTTAACCTAACTTTGAACCATCGAAATGTAATTTCAGGGTGAGGAGGAGGGAGATTATTAGAACGGGGAAGAACAATGGAAAGGAAAGGGAGTCTCCTTAGTAGGTTTCTTTTACTCTCACCGTTTAGACTGTGACCTTTAGGTGACTTACAAGTTGCAGTCTCTTCAGCCTACATCATTCTCTAAAGCTTCAACCATGCCTCACATTTTCTGTTATCGAAGATCCCACTGCACTTTGAAAATCACATTGTCTGAACATGTGAATGGACCTGTTTCTAATAATGGTTCTGCCATTAGGCAGGAAATACCTGGTGAGGATGGGGTGAAAAAGCGGTGATCGAGTCCTGGAGACCAGGGGAGAGGGAGGGCCGTGAGGAGGCTGCAGTCTCCACTCCGCCCTGAGGTTGGGAGGATGGCCAGTGAGAGGTGGCAGCTGCCGTCAGGTACTTAAGCTGGCTCACCTGGGTAGAGCAAACCGATCACCTTCTGAAGAGGATGTTCAGAGAAACAAATGTAGGAGAGTTGAAATGTTAGTGTTATAACCGTGCCTGAATGCCCGTCTGTGCTCTGGATCATGGCCGTGTCTTATCATTCGCCTGAGTTGATAGAAATTAATATCCGTGTTTATGCTGTGGAATATTTCTTAATCAAGATTTTAACATTTATATTTTAAATTTATTTTTATATATTTCAGATTCCAGATGACCTGAGAAAGAGACTAAATATAGAAATGCATGCAGTAGTCAGAATAACTCCAGTGGAAATGACCCCTGACATCCCAAGATCTCTAAAACTACAACCTACAGAAAACTTAGTGAGTTCACATTTATATGTTATGTCACGGTTGTTTAACATGCATTAAACAATTAATTTTAACAAGTAAAATTCCTTGTTGCTTTAGCTAAGTAATAAGAATGTACTCCTTTATTCTAGAAGGGCAAAGAAATCTTACTGTCTTTTGGTTTTATTTGATAAAATGCTGTTTTAACTCTTTAGATGTGCAATTTAGTGCCATTAAGTACATTGATAACATGAAACCATCACTATTTCTGAAACTTTTCTATCCCCTGAATAGAAACTTTGTGCCCATTAAACAATCACTCCCTGTCTTTTCCTCCCCCAGTTCTCAACTGTGATCAGTCTCGGTGAATTTGCTTATTCTAGATCTTATATGTAAGCAGAATCATACAGTATTTGCCCTTTGTGTCTTGGTTATTTCCTTTAACATGTTGTCAGGGTTAATCCACACTGTAGCATATGTCAAACTTCATTCCTGTTTATGGCTGCAGAGTATTCCACTGCATGTATATATACGTGTTGTTTGTTCGTCTGTTGATGGACACTTGGGTTATTTCTGCCTTTTTTTTTAAACTGTTGTGATTAATGCTGCTGTGAGTATTGATATACAAATATTTGAGTCCCTACTTTCAGTTCTTTTGGGTACATACCTAGGAGTTGAATTGCTAGATCATATGTTATTGTTTACCTATTTGAGAAACCAAAAAATCTTTTATTTTTTTTATTGCTCTGGAACTTTGTTGCTGCAGGCAGGCTTTCTCTAGTTGCAGTGAGCAGGGACTACTCTCTAGTTGCAGTGCACAGACTTCTCACTGCAGTGGCTTCTCTTGTTGCAGAGTATCGGCTCAGTAGTTGTGGCGCTTGAGGTTAGTTGCCCCATGGCATGTGGGATCTTCCTGGACCAGAGATCAAACCTGTGTCCCCTTCATTGGCATGCAGATTCTTAACCACTGGACCACCAGGAAAGTCTGCAAGAAGTCTTTAATAAATGATACACATATAACATATATTGTGCCAATGCAAATATGGATAATTTGACATTTAAAGGATTGATATTTTTGCTGCATCTGGGCAGTTTTTCAAGAAAATTCTCACATGTTTCAGTATTAACACTGCAGTGTAAAAGAGAGCTCGACTATTTCACTTTTCAACACTTAATTTTGATAGAAACTGATATGGTCAGGAATTGAGGTACGGAACTAAATTTTAAAGTCTCTTTAGAGTATTATCAGGCTTCCCTGATAGCTCAATTGGTAAAGAATCTGGCTGCAATGCAGGAGACCCCAGTTCGGTTCTTGGGTCTGGAAGACTTGGTGGTGAAGGGATAGGCTGCCCACTCCAGTATTCTTGGGCTTCCCTTGTGGCTCAGCTGGTAAAGAATCCGCCTGCAATGCAGAAGACCTGGGTTCGATCCCTGTGTTGGAAGATCCCCTGGAGAAGTGAAGGGCTACCCACTCCAGTCTTCTGGCCTGGAGAATTTCATGGACTATATAGTCCATGGGGTCGCAAAGAGTCAGACGCCACTGAGCGACTTTCATTTCTTTTCTTTTAGAGTGTTGTCATCTGTACCAACTTAGATGACCAGTTCTCAGAGAATTGTAACACAGGAAAATTATTACATGTTTAAGAAATGCCAAACATGATTTAATCCTTCTCTGATAATTTACATTATATTTCTGGATCCTCTGGATAATGATGGTCATTGTGTCAAGGTTAAAATATAACCATTTTAACAGATCTTTCTGCTTGATGGAACCTCAGATAAAATAGTTTATATTTTGTGACTAGAGAAGACAAAAACAAATAGAATACAGGCCACTTCCATAATAGTATGCAGCTGAGCATTTAACATATTCACTGAACAATGTATAGTGACTTGTAGTTTTAACTTTTTAATTCTTTGATCTTCGGTTGTTTTCTGATTTGTACTTTATATTATAGTTGATTTACTTTAGAGTATAGTTGATTTACAGTGTTGCATTAGTTTCAGATGTATAGCAGATTGATTTAGTTCTACATATATTCATTCTTTTTCAGATTGTTTTCCCATGTAGATTATTACAGAATATTGACTGGAGTTCTCTGTGCTATACAGTAGTTCCTTGTTGATTATTTTATATACGGTAGTGTGTATATGTTAATCTCAAACTCCTAATTTATCTTCCCTCCACCTTTGCACTTTGATAACCATAAGTTGTTTTTGGAATCAAGAGTCTTATTTCTGTTTTGTAAATAAATTAATTTGTATCAGTTTTTAGATTCCACATATAAGTGAAATCTTTTTCTGTCTGAATAGAAGTGATTCAATTAGTATGATAATCTAAAGGTCCATCCGTGTTGCTGTAATGGCATTATTTCATTCTTTTTCATGATTGAGTAATATTCCATGGTTAATGTGTGCCGCTTGTTTATTCATAACTGTCGATGGATGTAGGTTGCTTCCATGTCTTGGCTTTGTAAGTAGTGCTTCAGTGAACATTGGGGTGCATGAAGCCTTTTGAATTAGGGTTCTCTCTGGATAAAAGTCCAGGAATGGGTGGGATTGCCACATCATACAGTAGTTCTATTTTCAGTTTTTTAAGGAACCTCCATACTGTTCTCCATAATGGTTGTACCAGTTTATATTCACACCATCAACAGAGAAGGCTTCCCTTTTCTCCATGCCCTTTTTTTTGATGATGCCTGTTCTGACCACTGTGAGGTAACAACTCATTGTGGTTTTGGTTTGCATTTCCTTAATAGTGATGTCGACCATCTGTTCATGTGCTTTTTAGCATCTAGATTTCTCCTTCAGAGAAAAGTGTATTTAGATCTTCTACTCATTTTTTGATTGTTTTTTTTGGAGAGAGGGGTTCTTTTTTATACAAACTGCATGGGCTATTTGTATGTATTGGAGATTAATCCCTTGTCAGTCATATCGGTTGCAAATATTTTCTCCGATTCTGTGGATTGCTTTTTTGTGTATAGTTTCCTTTGCTGTGCAAAAGCTTTTAAATTTGATTAGGTCCCCCCTTTGTTTTTATTTTTGTTACTCTAGGAGGTGGATCAAAAAAGATACTGCTGTGATTTATGTCAGAGTGTTCTGGCTATGTTTTCCTCTAAGAATTTTTTTAATTATAGTTACTTTACAGTGTTTTACAACAAACTGAATTAGCTGTTTGATCAGTCGCGAAGTCATGTCTGACTCTGTGCGTGCGACCCTGTGGACTGCAGCAACCAGGCTTCCCTGTCCTTCACTATCTTCCAGAGACGGTTCAGACTCATATCCATTGAGTTGGTGATGCCATCTAACCGTCTCATCCTCTGCTGACCTCTACTCCTTTTGCCTTAAATCTTCCCTAGCATCAGAGTCTTTCCAGTGAGTCAGTTCTTCGCATCAGGTGGCCAAAGTTTTGGAGCTTCAGCATCAGTCCTTTCAGTGAATATTCAGGACTGATTTCCTTTAGGATTGCCTAGTTTAGTCTCTGCAGTTCAAGGGACTCTCCAGCATCTTCTCCAGCACCGCAGTTTGAAAGCATCAGCTCTTTGGCACTCGGCCTTCTTTATGGTCCAGTTCTCTCGTTGATGCGTGACTAGCGCAAAGACCCTAGCTTTGGCTCTAGGGACATTTGCCAGCGAAGTGATGTCTTGCTTTTTGACACAGCTGTCTAGGTCTGTCGTAGCTCGCTGTCCAAGAAGCAGGCTTTAATTCCATGGCTGCGGTCACTGTCCCCAGTGATGCTGGAACATAAGAGACACTCTGTCACTGCTTCTCCTTTTTCCCCATCTGTTAGCCATGAAGTGGTGGGGCTGCACGTCATGATGTTAGTTTCTTGAGTGCTGTTGTAAGCCATCTTTTTCACTCTTCTCTTTCACCTTCATCAAGAGGCGCTTTAGTTCCTCTTCACTTTGTGCCATTAGGATGGTGTTATCTGCATATCTGAGCTTGTTGAAATGTCTCCCAGCAGTCTTGATTCCAGCTTGTAACTCATCCAGCCCAGTATTTTGCAGATGTGCTCTCTGTATAAGTTAAATATGCAAGGTGACAATATACAGCTTTGATGTACTCCTTTCTCAATTTTGAACCAGTCTATTGTTCCATGTAAGATTCTAACTGTTGCTTCTTGTCTAGCATGCAGGTTTCTCAGGAGACAGGTAAGATGGTCTGGTATTCCCATCTCTAAGAATTTTCCACAGTTTGTTGTGATTGGCTTTCCCATAGTCAGTGAAGCAGAAGTAGTTCTTTTTTTTTCTGAAATTCCCTTGCTTTGTCTATGATCCAGTGAGTGTTGGCAGTTTGATCTCTATTCCTCTGCCTTTTCTAAGTCCAGCTTGTACACCTGGAAGTTCTTGGTTTTTAAGCATTTCTGACGCCTAGCTTGAAGGATTTTTGAGCATAACCTTACTAGCATGAGAAATGAGTGCAGTTGTGTGGTAGTTTTTACATTCTTTGTCATTGCCCTTCTTTGGGATTGGAATGAAAACTGACCTTTTCCAGTCCTGTGGCCACTGCTGGGTTTTCCAAATTTGCTGACATATCGAGTGGAACACTTTTAACAGCATCATCTTTTAGGATTTGAAATAGCTCAGCTGAAATCCCATCACCTCCACTAGCTTTGTTGATAGTAACGCTTCCTAAGGCCCACTTGACTTCACACTCCAGGATGTCTGTCTTGCTGAGTGACAACACTGTCTTGGTTATCCAGGTCCTTAAGAGCTTTTTTGTACAGTTCTTCTGTGTATTCTTGCCACCTCGCTCAAATCTGTTTGTTTTTTCAAGCTTCTGGTTCTTTGTTAAACATTTCTTGTATCCTCTGTCTGTGCCACCATTCTTTTTTTGAAATCTTGTGTCATCTTTACTCTACTTACTCTGAATTCTTTCCCGGGCAGATTGTCTGTCTCTGCTTCACTTAGCTGTCCTTTGGAGTTTTATATTGTTTCTTTGTCTGGAACATATTTCTCAGCTGGGTCATGCTTTCTGACTTTCCACGTTTGTGGTCTCTGTTCCTCAGGCTACAGGACTGTGGTTTTCTTGCTGCTGGTGTCTTCCCCCCAGTTGGTGAGGTTGATCCCGGGGCTTGTGCAGGCTTCCTGTTGGGAGAGACTGCTGCCTGCCCCCGCTGCGTGGGTCTGGTCTTGTCTATCTGTCGGCAGGCCTGCGTCACAGGGTGTGTTTAGAGGCAGCTGTTGGCTCAGGGAGACCTGTAGGCAGCCTGTCTGTTCCTGAGTTGGGCTGTGTCCCCACCCTGTTGGTTGGTTGGTCTGAGGTGTCCCAGCACTGGAGCCTGCGGGCTGCTGGGTGGGGCCACGTCTCAGTGCCAAAGATGACCTCCGGGAGAGCTCATGCCCGAGCCTCTGTCACCAGTGTCCTTCTGGTGACAGCCAGTCCTCACCTCCCCAGGAAACCTGAGGCCTGCAGGTAGTTTTGGCCCCGGTTCCCACGAAGTCCCTGCTTTGCCCTGGATCCTAGTGCGCATGAGCCCTCTACGCGCCTGCATCTAAGCTGCACTGGCCTTCGCGGGCCAAATGCTCTGAGGGCTCCTCGTCCCGGTGCCAGAGCCCCCCGACTGGGCACCCTGACCTGGGGCTCAGAACTCTCACTCCTCTGGGAGACCTTCTGTGATACTGTTATTTTCCAGTTTGTAGGTGTCCCACCCAGCGGGCATAGGATTTGATTATCTCACAGAAGCACCTGTCTTATTGTAGCTTGCCTTTGTCTTGTCCTTGTCTGTGGACATAGGGTATCTTTTATGGTCGGTTCAGGTCTTTTTTGTAGATGTTTATATAGCAGTTAGTTGTGAGTTAGCTATTTTCTTGAGAAGAGGTGAGCTGAAGGCCTTTTACTTGCCCTCTTATCTCTGTCTTGTCTCTCAGTATCTTTTTAAAAACCATGTGAAGGAGATTTAACATTGTCTTGATAACTCCAGGATTTTCAAAGTCAGATATTTTGCTGTCTATATTGCATTGATATTCTTAAGTAATCTTTAAACATATAGACCATAGTATAAATGTCTTTGTAATGTGGAACTTATAAGGTTCTTGACTTATAAAGTTTTGAGGTTTTTTTTTTTTTTTAGTTTAGAGGAGCTTTGCTTTTAACGTGGTTTTTGATCTTTTTTTTTTTTTTTCAAAAATTAGGTCTTATGTACAAAAATAATTAGCCGATGCTAATTATTACTGGTTTTTGTTTTTTCCTCTGGTATCGGCAATGGGATATTTCCTTTCCTGTCGCTAGTTGTATGCTTTGGAGGAAACTGTGTGACCTTGGCAGGTCTCTCTAGGCTGATTATATCACTTAGGAGAGAAGGATGTTTGATTCTAGAGGAACTGAGTTGCTTTCTGATTCTAAAACTCTTGATTTTAAATAGTTTTCATTTTCATGTTATGACTTTCTCTAGGTCTTTAATCCCATTTTCCAATAATATACAAAGAAGTAACTGACTTATTTCTGTGGTTTTTAAGAGTGGGAAAGTGGCGCCTTTTCTTAGTTTAGCTTCCTTTTTTACTAGTGAGCATGTTCTAAATTGAGCTTAGTCAGTGGATCTAATATGGATGAAGAGAGATAACCGATATGAGCTGTCAGACATGAGCTGTTAGATAATAGATATGGGAGTTGCGAAATGGTAGAAGTTTATTTTCCTAGGCAGATAGTGTGTTTCACATATGAATTTTGGTTAGTTCTGTTCTGTATTTCAAGATTATTTAAACTTAATAATATTAATCTAAAAGTTTCAGAAATTAGCAGTGTTTTTCTCAGAATTTCTTCATATCTTTTGAACAGTTTATTAACACACTACTTGTTGAATGTATCAGCCTTCACAGAAAAAAAAGAAAATGACACTGACATATAAGGAGTTTGTTTTTCTCATGTGCAAAGAAGTTTGGCGGAACTCACAGGTGGTCAGAGCACGTGACCAAGGACCCATGCTCCTTTGGCCTTTCTCTTCTGACGTACTTAGCTTTTGTCTCTCCTCCTCTTAGATGCAAGGTATCTGCGGTGGTAATAGACATTGCGCCTGCGCTCTTGGCAGCAGGAGGAAAGGCACAGAACACAACTCTTCTTGCAGAGTTTGTCTACCTTTTAGTTAGGGGAAGAGGCCTTCCCTTGGATTGCGACGGTGCGTGCAGCCACACACACACACAGCTCCGACCTGGGGACAAAAGAGCCGGCTCGCTGACCACAGAGTCTGCTTACAGGAAGCGAGAGAGAATAGGGCTGGGATGGTTATCAAGTGAGCTGAATCACGCTCTGTGTGTCACTGGGCATAGAAAAAAGGAGCATTTAAAACGTTGCCACTTGTGTGGCTTTTTCTTCAGGCTGCACCATACTCATTGTACTATAATGTCAAGTCCCAAATCTGTGCTGTGACCATCATTTTACTGGCAAGATGAGGTATTAAAATAAGAATGTTAAGGTTAAGCTCGGGTAATAGAATATCGTTACTGTTTCTTTCCTTTCCTCTGGCAGTCTAAAGATGTAAGTGAAGAAGACATAAAAACTGTGTTCTGTTCATGGCTGCATCAGTCTACCACTACCACAATTCCTCTGGTAGTATCAGAGGAAGAATACATTAAACTGGAAACGAAAGACGGTGAGTATGTTTTATTTGTTATTTTGATACTTTTCCTATTAAAGAAGTTGGAAAATTTTTCATTGTTTTTCCATCTTGTGGTAGGTATGAACAGGAAACCTAATAATGATAATTAAATAGCAGATTTTGTGCATCAAAGAATCCTTTTATTTAAATGTAAATAAATTTAAATTTTAAATTATTTCATCTCAGCTTCAGTACTAACTACATTTATTACTTTCTTTTTAATAGGGTTGAAGGAGTTTTCTCTGAATATAGTTCATTCTTGGGAAAAGGAAAAAGAAAAAAATATTTTTCTATTGAGTACCAATCTGCTGCAGAAGATGACAATACAAGTAATTACATACTGCTGATATATTTAATGATGATATTTTTCACATGTGATTGATTCTAAAGTATGAATTTACTTTTTAAGACCTTGCATCCTAAACTGTATTAGAAACTCAAATGATAAGAGTAAGGAATAACTTGATTTAAAATATTTTATTCTGTAATCTCTTTAACTTACCTAAGCAAATTATTGATTTATCCTAAATTTAAAATGGATGTTTCAGCAAAATTGTTCCAGGAATAGGATTGATTGTGTTAACTGGCCAGTGGATCATGATTTTAAACTCTTCTAGTATTGGAACAAATGAAAACTTAGCTGAGGGGGGTAACTTTTTTTTTATTCATATTTTTATTTGCAGTTTTGCTGCACAGCCCATATTATTTTGTCAGTTCTTAAATTCTCAACTCTTCACAACTATTAGCAGATTACTTTTCGTCCAGATATATTTTTAAAGTACTCTTTTTAGAACATTATGTTTTGGTTAGGATATTTACTCTTGTCATTATAGAACTGAAGATGAATTAAAGTCATTTAGAATTTCAGTGGTTTGAAACTAGATATTATTTCTCTACTTTTGAAATACAATTTAAGGAATACCATTCAGAGATGATACAGATGGAAGATTGTGAAAAGAATGTGACATAAATCAAAATTGCAAATAAAGATATATCTCTAAACTGCATGAAGAAGACATTCTTTACTGCTTGTTAACTATAAATATTTATATTCCTTAGACGAGTAAATTATTATTGTCAGGGCTATTTTAAGTAATAATCTTGCATGCACAGTGTATCTTTTCTCTCTGCTATAACAGAATCAGCAATTCAGTTTCCTGGAACCCAAGAAAAGCAGGCAAAAGGTGTTACTTTGACCTGTAAAATTGATTTTTCCTTGCTACTATAGGTCCTTCTAGATCCTATGGTAAAAGAAGAAAACAGTGAGGAAATTGACTTTATTCTTCCTTTTTTAAAGCTGAACTGCTTGGGGTAAGAAGTTATGGCCAAACTGGCATGTTTAGACACGTTTAACATTACCCGTCTTAGGGCTTTTGTGTGTAAATATTAAATTAGATGTCAGTGTCATTGACTAGTCTTACTAATGTAATGGTAGATAGTTTTTTCAAGGATTGTTTCTGTTTTCACACCTGGCTTATTAATTTGCCTTCTCAGATAAACTGAAAGTCTGAAACGTATTAGAAATTTTACTTTGAGATTTGATCTGTGAGAAGAGAGCCAACTAGAAATGACCTGGATCATACATGCTTGAGTAAAACAATAATCTTGTGAAATTAATAAATTAGCTTTGAAAGTTAATTCCAAAGACATTAGTTGAGTGTCTATTTAAAAATATTTCAAATTAAGTTATTCCTTCACTGTCTTATAGATGTACTGATTGATGGGAATTATTTGTATTTTCCTTAACTTTTAAGACAAATTTGAAAAGAACCTTCTCAATTGCTTTAGCTCTTAATACAGTATTAGAATCTCACATAAACTGTTACTAAGAATTTGTCACAGAAGCCTTTAATGGATGTAATAGTAGTGATTTGCTTTTCTGTAATAGTATAATCTAGAAAGGTTTTAGTTAAAGGATTAAACTACAAAGCAACAATAATCTGCTTTTTAAAGTAAATAATCTACTTTATAAAATAAAAACTCTTCAGTTCAGACTAATTTTAAGAATTTATGATATTTATTATTATAAATAAACTGACAGAATCAGGAAGTAGGTTAAAGTTCATGTTTGTGTAATCTTCAGATTGAAACTGGATTTCAAAGATGATGTTTAAGAGAAAATAAGTCTTCGGTTATCCTAATACTTTAAAAGCACTCATGTATGATAACATTGAGTAATAAGCCAGAAATCATTTTGAGGGGGATATATGTGTGTATGAAGACAAATCCCCTTAAGGATTCCTATTTGGACAGAACTTCTAGTTACTGCACATGTTTGAAAGTAGTAAAATTAGTTTTAAAATCTGTGACTCAGATTTGGCATTAAGTCATTTTACTTTCAAGTAAGGGAAAATTTCTTCTAAGATTTTACTCTTTTTATAAATCGTTAACTAACCTACAAAAGAAAATATTTCCAAATTGTTTATAGCTAGATTTTATCCTGATTTAGCATTTGATCATGCAATTTACTTGTTTTGCAGAGGAGTGAATTCCTTAGGCGTCTCCTCCATGGAGCACATCACTCATAGCCTCCTGGGGCGCCCTTTGTCTCGGCAACTCGTGTCCCTTGTGGCAGGGCTTAGAAATGGAGCCCTGTTACTCACGGGAGGAAAGGTATGTGGTTGAAACATGCTCATTTTCATTAATTAGCAACTTTTTTTAGCTTTTAAAAAAATATTTATATGGCTGCACCTGGTCTTAGATGCAGCATGTAGGATCTTTGAGTTGTGCCATACAACCTCTTAGTTGCAGCCTGTGGGATCTAGTTCCCTGCCAGGGATCAGACCTGGGCCCCCTACATTGGGAGTGCAGAGTCTTAGCCACTGGACCATCAGGGAAGTACCTGATGAGCCATCTTTAATTCCTCTCTCTTTGAGTTTTAATCATCTGTTATATGGGGTTGTTGATATGATAGATGGAAAGAATTTATTCATTCACTAATATTTTTGAGTGCCTGCTAGTAGATATTGAGAAAACAATGTTGAATTAGGCGATGCTCTTCTCCCGGCTCTTTTTCTATTTCAGTTGATATGATTGTATGAATTTTCTTTTTTATGATGTTGGTAGGGTGTTAAATAGGGATTCCCTGGTGACTCAGTAGTAAAAAATCCACCTGTCAGTGCAGGAGGCACAGGTTTGATCCCTGAGTTGGGAAGATCCCCTGGAGAAGGAAATAGCAACCTACTCCAGTATTCTTGCCTGGAAAGTCTCGTGGACAGAGGAGCCTGGCAGGCTACAGTCCATGAGGTCACAAAGGGTCAGATACGGCTTAGTGACTGAACAACAACAAAGGGTGTTAACAGGGCTGATTAATTTTGAAATGTTGAATCAGACATGCAGATCTGTAATAAATCCCACCTGGTAGTAGTCTGTTATTCTTTTTATACTTTGCTGAGTTCTGTTTGCAATTCTGTTGAGGATTTTTGCATGTAAACTCTCGATCAATATTATCCTGTAGTTCTGCCTTTGGTTTTGTTCTCAGGGTAATACTGGCCTCACAGAATGAGTTGAAAAGTGTTCCCTTCTGTTCTGGTTTTTGGAAGAGATTGTATAAAATTGATGTAAATTCTTTGAAATGTTTGGTAAAATCTCCACCGAAACCATCTGTGCCTAGAGATTTCTTTATATATTTTTTATAAACTCAGTCTTTAGTCATCTGTTTCATTTTGGCAGGTGTTTGGTAGTTTGTAGCTTTTGAAGAATGTGTCTGTTTCTTGTAAGTCGTCAAACTTGTCAGCATGAAGTTGCTTGTAGTATTCTCTAACTGTGCTCTTTTAAAAATTTTTCTTATAGGAGTATAGTTGCTTCACTGGAGAAGGGAATGGCACCCCACTCCAATATTCTTGCTTGGAGAATCCCATGGACAGAGGCGCCTGGTGGGCTACAGTCCATGGGGTCGCAAAGAGTCGGACAGAGCTGAGTGGCTGACACTATAGTTGCTTTACAATGTTGGTTTCTGCTGCACAGCAGAGTGAATCAGCTATAGGTATACATACGTCCCCTGTTCTTTAGATCCCCCTCCCATTTGTGTATGTCCCATCTAGGTCCCCATGGAGCACTGGGCAGAGTCCCCTGAGCCATGCAGGAGTGTTCCTGTTAGTTGTCCGCTGTATACATAGTATCAGTACTGTGGATATATCAATCCCGATCTCCTAAGTCATCCCACCGCCCCCCTTTCCATAGGTTTGTTCTCTCTGTCTGTGTCTCTCTTTCTGCTTTGCAGATAAGATCATCCATACCATCTGTCTAGATCCCACATATGTGCTCTAATATGGGGTCTGTTTCTCTGGCTCACCTCACTCTGTGACAGTCTCTAAATCCATTCACGTCTCTACAGGTGACCCAGTTTCAGTCCTCTTTGTGGCTGAGTAATATTCCTCAGTGTGCATGCGTGTGCACACCACATCTTTTTTTTAAACACCAAAAACATTTTGTGTTAGGTATAGCCAATTAAGAGTATTGTGATAGTTTCAGGTGAATAGTGTAGGGACTCAGCCGTACGTATACATGTGTCCATTCTCCCCCAAACCCCCTTCCCGTCTAGACTGCCACGTAACATTGAGCGGAGTTCCCTGTGCTGCACCCTAGTGTTTTGCTGATGATCCACTTTAAATAGAGTGGTGTGTACATCTCCTTAACTGTCCCCTCCCCCTGGCAACCATGAGTTCATTCTCTAAGTCTGTGAGTGTTTTTACATTTTGTAAGTAGCTTCATTTGTATGTATCATTTCTTTTTAGGTTCCATATATTAGGGATGTCATATGATACTTTTCCGTCTCTGACTTACTTCACTCTGTATAACAGTCTCTAGGTCCATTCACATCTCTACAAATGACCCGATTTTGTCTGTTTTTATGGCTGAGTAATATTCCATTGTATGTATGTATGCGTGTGTGTGTGTGTGTGTGTGTGTGCGCGTGCACCACGTCCTCTTTATCCATTCCTCTGGTGGACATTTAGCTTGCTTCCGTGTCCTGGCTGTTACAGATGGTGCTGCGGTGAACACTGGGCTGCCAGTATCCTTTTGGATTCTGTTCTTCTCTGGGTATATACCCAGTACCGGGATCGCTGGGTCATACGGTAGTTCTGTTTGTGGTTTTTAAGGAACCTGTACACAGTTCTCCACAGTGTCTGTAGCAGTTTACATTCCCGACAGCAGCACATCTTGCTCTGCTCTTCATAGATGGGAAATCTGTTACGTCCTGTCTCCTGGTGTTGGTAATTCGTGTCTTCTCTTGTTTTAATCTTTGTCGGTCTTACTAGAGCGTCCTTGCTCTTTGAAGGGGCTTACAGTTTTCTCCTCTACCAACGCAGTATTTTTTCCAGGGCTACAGTGTGATTTTTGTGAGTCTTTGTGTTTTTTTTTCTTTTTTCAGTTCAAAATCATAAGGCTTTTTTATTTCTATTCACTTTTAACTCCAGTATAATAACTTTTTCCCTCTTACTACTCCAGTTGCTTTCTTTTGATTTCTGACTTAAAGGAGAGCAACTACTTCAGTAATCCAAGTTTCTACATCAGTAAACTAGAAACAGAAGAGCAAATTAAATCCAATGTAAGCAAAAGAAATAATATGAATTAGAGCAGAAACCACTGAAGTGAAAACAGGAAATCAGTAGAGAAAATCAGTGAAACCAAAGGCTTTTTTAAAAAAAAGTAAAAATTGATAAACCCTTAGGCAGGCTAAGGAAAAAAAAAAGAGGATACAAATTACTAGTATAAGAAATGAAAAAGAGGGCATCAGTACAGATCCCACAGACATTAGCAGGATGATAAAGCTCTGTGTTGACCTAGTGGGGTATAATGGGCAGGGGGTGGGGCGAGGCTCAAGAGGGAGAGAATAAACGTATACTTACGGCTAATTCATGTTGTAGCAGAAACTACCGCCACGTGGGAAAGCAGTTAGCCTCCAATTAAAAATGAATTTTAAAAATGAATAATAAAGTAGTAACAGTAATAAACAGCTTGTGCCCCTAAAAATGTTTAGCTCTATGCCTAAAAATTGGATAACCTAGATAAATAGACCAATTCCTTGAAAGACACAGGCTGCCAAAACTCACACGAGAAGAATAATGACAATATGAAATAGCTTACATCTTTTAAAGAAATTGAGTCTGTAATTAATATCATTCCAAAAGAGAAAGCAGACACCCAAATGGGTGCCCTGGGTACATTCTGCCAAACTCTCAAGGAAGAAATTATCCCGGTTGTCTGTAGTCTCTTCCAGTGGGTGGAGGCAGAGGAAAATCTTCTAGTTTATTCTGTGAGGCCAGCATTACCTAACACCAAAACAAGACAGGCATCACAAGAAAACTAGCAACTAAGCTCTATCATGAACACAGATGCGGAAATCCTTAACAAAATATTAGCAAATGTAATCAACTAATATATAAAAAGAATTATATACCACAGTCAAGCAGGGTTTATTCCAGATATACAAGGCTGCTGCAGTTTAGAGCAGTTGCTCTGCATGCTCTCTAAATTACCTATGTCAAGTTTCAAAATACATCATCGTGGTAGAATATTATTTTAAAAAACAATGGCCTATTGACTCAGAAATCAGACCTCCACCGTCTGACTTAGGGGTAGCATGGTTAATGGAACGAGTGGAAGAACTGAATTTGAGTCCCACGTCTCTTGTGCACTTACTGGCTGTGACTTAAGGCAGTTTTTCAGTTTCTAACCTTGCCTTTTAGGATTAATCTCACTTAAGAGGAATAATATATGAAAGGACTTTGTAAACTGAAAACTGCTAAAATGTGAATTACTTTGAGTGAGAGAAAAGGCCTTCTGACTAAACCAGAAGTATAACAGGTGGGACATACAGTCCAGTACCCCTAACGTCTTTATTCTTTAGGGTCCACTGACTTTGAAAATAAATGAAATTGTGTAAGCTATAATGATAGTAGTATTGTTGAATGCCTGCTACATTTCAAACTTTACACAATAAGCTTGGCTGTTTTTCCTGTTCACAGTAATGAAAAGCAAAATGTTAGACCTGGTGCAGGGCTATTAAACGCTAGGCACGGACTTCCCTGGTTGTCCGGTGGATAAGACTCTGCACTCTTACTTCCAGGGGACCAGATCCGATCCCTGGTCAGGGGACGAGATCCCCCATGCCACACTAAGACCTGGCTGAGCCTAAATAGATACATAAAATATATATGTATTTTAAAAAATCTAGTCAAAGCAACAATAGTAGTAGGCTAAGGGAGGAAAGTGAAAGTGAAGTCGCTCAGTTGTGTCCAACTCTTTGTGACCCCATGGACTGTAGGGAGGGAGGAAGCCTGTATTAAAAGAATTATAGAAACCTAAGTGTTCGATCTTCTAGGGGACACTTACAGCAAAATTTAAATGTGTATACCCTTTGATATAGTATTAACTTGTAGAAGTTTATTCTGAAGGTATAATCTGACATAAATAAATATATCTGCATGGGTATTTATTTTAGCTTTACTTATCATGGTTAAAAAGTGGGAGTAACATAAATATACATCAGGAAGGGTTTTGCTAAGCACATGTTGGTCTAGTATATCCTCAGAGTGGCATTGTACTAGGGAGCTGATGTACCTCTATGTCTGTGGATAAGGAGGACAGTGATTTAATGTAAACCCTCAGGAATACTGTAATCCCGGCTTAATAAATTTGCATAAAATGTGTATGGAGTGTCTGGAAGGAAGATATGGTAAAACAGTGGACAGTAATTTTGTGAGGTGGGGCGATTACAGATTTTTTTTTAATCTTTCTCTCTACTAAGTATTTATAGTTACCTCATATTTTTTAAATGTTATTTTTAAATTAGGAATGTGGATTTTCTTCTTTTTTCCCCAGCTTTATTGAGATGTAGTTTTTATATAGCATTGTGTAGTATATACTTGATTGAAGGGGCTGAATCTTGGTGGTTACCACAGTGACGGGCTATTTCTGAGACTGAGTACATTGAGAGTTCTTACGATGCAATTATTTTCTAGGGAAGTGGAAAATCAACTTTAGCAAAGGCAATCTGTAAAGAAGCATTTGACATGTTGGATGCCCATGTGGAAATAATTGACTGTAAAGCTTTACGAGGTATGAATATGGTAATATTCTATATAAATGTCTTTTTTGGTCGAAAGAAATGTTACTTTTTAATGCTGCTAATTAATAAGTACAAATAGCTAATCTTTACCTTTTCTGTTTGTCATTTGGTCATTGAAATTACTTAGAAATGTTACATCTTTGGCATTCTAATGTTTTTAATAAACATTTTAAAACTCCCCATATTTGCTGGAGGCTTTTTTTTCCCCTAGCCAAAACTCTTTGTAGACAATACTCCTAAAAAAAATGCCAATTTGCACAACTCTGAGAAAACTAGTATTTAGAATATACCCTAATTGTGTATAGGTTACTTCTGAATTGCTTTGGGGAACTTGTCAGGTGACTGCTTCAGTGGAGGGAAAGTGGGTGGCTGTAGACAGCAGAGAGGGAATTTACAATTTACCATCCACAGTTGGCTCTTGAACAGCACGTGTGTTAGGGGTCCCAACCCTCCCTGAAGCCAGAAATCTTCGTATAACTTATAGTCAGCCCTCTGAACACGCGGTTCCGCTGTATCTACAAATTCAACCAACCTTGGATGGTATATTTCCTATTGGAAAAAATCCACATATATATAAGTGCACTTGCACAGTTCAAACCTATGTTGTTCAAGGGTCAACTGTACACTTATGAAAGTCTGTAACATATTATTCAATTGTTTAAGAATCAGAAAAATTTTACTGAGTAGTTGATTTTTTCTCCCCTTGCTACCACTCCTACTCCCAACTAGTCATTATATTCTGTTTATTAATCTAGTATATAGTAAGAAACTAAGAAATAGCCTTTGAAAACCCATTACTTCATATTCTATAAAGGTGGATTTTAGAGACCTTCCCTTAGAGTCTTGCTTGCAGCCTCATGTGAAAAATTTAGGATTAACAGGAACTCTTGACCTTGCTTATGAATTGGTATGTTCTCTATTTGAAAATGAGAAGTCTGTAATTCACCATGAAGATGGAAGTCAAATTAGTGATTGAGATACAGCAATTCTAGGATCTCAGGTAGCCACCTTTGTGTTTGCCTTTATCTGATTCTTGACCCCTTACTTTCATTTATATTTTCCCACATCCTGTTTTTATTTTACTGTTTTGTTATAAATAGGGATCTGAAATTCTCCTTGGAATGACAAACACATAGGTATAGAAATTAGCAGCATAGTCTTTCAGTTTTATAAAATTCGGTACTTTACTGAGTCCTTTGAAGCTGTATTAATTAAACTGTGTTAATGGCTAACAGTTTTAGTGATTGGTATGTTAACAAAAATACTGTATGGATTAAATTTGCATAGTCAAATCAATATTGAGCTTTTCTAATGCTTTCAAGGGCAACTTGAACTTTCCCAGGCTTCAAATAACATTAAAACCATTTTATATCTTCTGTGTTAAGGAAAAAGGCTCGAAAACATACAAAAGACCCTAGCAGCGGCTTTCTCAGAGGCGCTGTGGCGTCAGCCTTGTGTTGTTCTGTTGGACGACCTGGACCTTGTCATTGGCCAGTCTGCTCTCCCGGAACACGAGCACAGTCCGGAGGCCGTGCAGAGCCAGCGGCTCGCCCACGGTAATGCGCACGTGCACTCGCTGGCTGCCAGCCTTTGCCTTTATCAGTCAGCGTTCTTAGTGCTTGCAGTGAATCTGTGCTCCTCGGAGAACAGAATATGTGCTATGTAATGTGTTGCTTTGAGGCCTCTGGGAGCATTGTATAACTGTGTAGTTATCCTGTATTAGCAGGAGCCACAGAGCAGTGTGAACATTCTCCCACCCCGTCATCAGTCTTTGGGGCTGTCTCCTCTGGCATGGGTTGCCATTCCCTTCTCCAGGGGATCTTCCCGACCCAGGGATTGAACCCAGGTCTCCCACATTGCAGGCAGATTCTTTACCATCTAAGCCACCAGGGAAGTTCTCCCTTCTCCACTTACTGGAGATTGCTGAACTGTACAGTTTTACTCTTGTTTTGCTCATTTGACAAATACTTCTCTAGCGCTCGTGCACAGTCTGCAGTCTCAGAGTCTAGGGGAGGAAATAAAAGGAAACAGATTGTGCTGGTTACAGTGATAGTTGCCGTGCACTGGCTGCGAGGGGTTGCTTTGTACTCCCCGTGCAGATACTCTCCTGGTTTAACGGGTGAGTAAATGGAGGTTCAGGGTGATCTGATCTGACCAGGAAGACACAGCCAGGAGGTGGGTAGGACGCGTTCTGCTAGCAGTGTGTAGAGGGTGCAACAGGAGCACACACACTAAACAGGGGGTGGCTGGGCAAGAGGTTGTCAGGGGAGGTTTCTGAGAGAAGTTCGTGATGGGGATGAGTTTTGGTGGAGGAGTAGAAATGAGCACGGAGCAGCTTCAGGCTAGTGAAGGCGCAGCGGTGCAGAAGGCCAGGCAACTCCAGTGGAGCTGAGGGTTCTAGGAGAGGATGGGATCGGGGTTGGAGGATTTGACAGCATTCAGCTGCGTCAGGGTTCTTAAGAGATGAGTACAGAATGCAGCCATAGCGGCTGGATTACCATAAACTTGTATTTATTTCCCATTTGGGATCCTGGAGTGTCTGAAAGACTTGCTAGTCGCCTGTTTAAAGGAATGCTGCAGATTTCTAGGTCAGGATCAGATACGTGTTATTAAGGCCTGTTTCGGCTCTTACCTCATACCAGTCAGACCTTTCTTGAGTTAGGGTAGAAAGAGATTGTCCAGAAAGCCATGGGTATATCAGCTGTATTTTGCTTGCTCAGTAGACCACAATATGAAAGTTTATCATCCTTCTATAATACTTATTTCAGAGACTCCTTTTCATTTACCTATTATGCTCCATAAGTTGACCCAGTAAGAACCACCCTCACTAGGCGTGGTTCTGAATACACAGCATTTACATTGCTTCCTTTGCCTCTATGAGAGTAACTGGAACCTGGCCAATACCAGGTCCCCAGTCTAGATAAACTGAAGAAGGAGTGGAAGATTCAGTTTTTGAGAGGTAAACAGGAGCCATACCTCATGCTCCACTTTAAAGCTCGACTTTGGGTTATTATTTTTCATTAGTGTATGATTTTAAAATTTCACTTTTAAATAATAAGCTTTTACACTGTGTTGCTTAATTGCAGCTTTGAACGATATGGTGAAAGAATTTATTTCCATGGGAAGTTTGGTTGCACTGATCGCTACCAGCCAGTCGCAGCACTCTCTGCACCCTTTACTTGTTTCTGCTCAAGGAATCCACATATTTCAGTGTGTCCAGCACATTCAACCTCCTGACCAGGTAACTTACTACTGTGAATGAAGATTGTTGAAACGCGTCCCCTTTTATGTAATGTATTTATTTTATGAAATTATAATTAATGATATATAGCTAATTAAAATGTAATGCTTATGTTAGTGATCTTAAGAAGACTTAAAAATCAACCTTCAGTGCATGTTTTACTTAGATAGGAAATTTTCATCTGTAACCATCTGAAATAGTACCAGGTACTTTCCAAAGAAACATCTTTTTTGAAAATAACATTTCTTCTTTTTTTCTTTTTGAAGCTTTTTTTTAATTCCATTTAAAAAGAAACAAAATTCTGAACTGCTTCATTCCGCATTAGTAAAATCTGTAAATACACTATGGAAATTAGAATTCTTTTTAGATTTAGTGAGATACAGTTGATAAGAACAATTATATATATTTAAAGTGTACAACAGTGATTTGATGTACATATACATTGTGGAATATTTACCACAGTCAAGTTACTGAACACATCCATGACCTCATATATTTACCTTTAAGAATTTCTCCTTTTAAAAATGTGACCAGCTAAACTTTTTTTTTTTACCAGCACCAATATTCTGCACCCACTATGATTCTGACATCCGTTTCCAGTGTGTGGGGTTTTTCCCCACACCACCAAGCAATTCTTGGTGACCAGCAGGATGTCCTACAGCTCAGCCTGATTCTGACTCCACCCTGAGAGAGCGTCGGTTACACGGGTTAAGGGCTCAGTCCCCCAAGACCCTCCATGCAGATACCGGTGTTACCGTGCTTCTGATTGGTTTTCCGTCATAGTTTCCCACGACTCCCTCTTTGGTTCAGTTGATTTTCAATAGCAAGTCAGAGAACTTGGGAAACTAGTTTACTCAGTGGGTTACCGAAGAATATGAACAAGTACAAATCAACAGTCAGGTGAAAAGATACACACGATGAGGTTGGGAGCAAAAGAGCTTCTGTCCTCGTGGAGTCTGGGGCTTGGTCTGGTGGCAAGTGGAAGTGTTCCGGCTCTCCAGCCTGAGAAGGAAAGTGCTCCTCGCTCATTCTGGACTGTAGCCCGCCAGGCTCCTCTGTGGAGTTCTCCAGGCCAGAATACTGGAGTAGGTTGCCGTTTCCTTCTCCTGGGGATCTTTCCAACTCAGGGACCAAACCCAGGGCTCCTGCATTGCAGGTGGATCTTTACTGTCTGAGCCACCAGAGAAGCCCTTCTCCAGCCTGGGAGCTCTGCAGACCCCTTCATTTTGGGGGTTTCTGGGAACTCTATTACATAGGTGTCGTGATTAAGTCATTGGCATTGACTCGGCCTCCAGTCCCTCTCCCTCCTGGGAAATCGGGTTGGGACTGAAAGCTTCAGCTCTCTAGGCTAGGCGGGTTGCTGTGGCAACCATCCCCCGTATCTAGGTGCTCTCCTAAAGTCACTTCAGTAACATGAACTCAGATGTGGCTGAAAGGGGTTTGTTAGGAATGTCAAGACACGTTTATCACTCTTATCATGTAGGGCATTTTAAGGGTTTTAGGAACTCTGCCAGAAGCATGACGAAGACCAAGTGTATATAAGCACATACAGCCCATCGTCTCCTTCGGGGGCTTACAGTCCTGATGGTTTTAGCGGCAGTGCGCTCCAAGAATGTTCCCATGCAGCAGTCACACTTTAACCTTCTGCTTAAAGTTGTTCCCTAGCATCTACGCTAAGTGCTCAGGCCCTATGCTAATTAACTGTTCGTATAGTGAGGGTGTTTGGGGCGGTCATGTACACACTGCTATAGTTAAAATGGGCAACCAGCAAGGACCTACTGTCGAGCACAGGGAACCCTGCTCAACGTTATGTGGCAGCCTGGATGGGAGGGGAACTTGGGGGAGAATGGATACATGTATATGTATGGCTGTGTCCCTTCACTGTTCACTTGAACTATTACATTGTCTTGTTAATCAGCTATACCCCAATACAAAATAAAAACTTTACTTAAAAAAACCCATCACATTGTACACTTTAAATATCTTATAATTTTGTCAATTATATCTCAAAACTGAAGGAAAAGGATAAAAATACTATGCCTGTTATTAGCATAACAGAACATAGTGATATTGACCACTGAATGTTTTTAGAATTATGTTTTATGGAAATGCTGCTGCTGCTAAGTCGCTTCAGTCGTGTCCGACTCTGTGCAACCCTATACACGGCAGCCCACCAGGCTCCCCTGTCCCTGGGATTCTCCAGGCAAGGACACTGGAGTGGGTTGCCATTTCCTTCTCCAGTGCATGAAAGTGAAAAGTGAAAGTGAAGTCGCTCAGTCGTGTCCGACTATCAGCGACCCCATGGACTGCAGCCCGCCAGGCTCCTCCGTCCATGGGATTTTCCAGGCAAGACTTCTGGAATGGGTTGCCATTGCCTTCTCCATTTATGGGAATAACAACAACAAAATACTCTTAAAGGAGCCAAAATAAAAACCTTTTTACTGGAGAAAGAGCAGTCGTTTATCAGTGGAATTCTTTTTACAGCTTTATTAAGGTATAAAAAAATTGAAGACAATAAACTCACTATTTAAAGTGTGTAGTTTGGGAGTTTCCTGGTGGAATAGTGGTTGGGATTCAGCTCTTTCACTGCTGTGGCCCAGGTTCAGTCACTGGTTGGGGAACTGAGATCCTGCAAGCCACATGTTGCAACCAAAAACTAAAATAAGGTATACAATTTGATCAGTTTTATCATGTGTGTATACCATGAAAGCATCACCACAGTTAAGGCAGCAAACGTTTCCATCCCTCCCAGGTGTTTCCTTGGTGCCCCTTTGCAGTCACCCCTCCCCCAGTCTATCTGCTTTCTGTCCCTGTAGTTTATGGCAACCAGATTTTCCTAAAAATATGTGTACAAAGATTTGCACTCAAGTAAAATTATAAATTTGAATTTCGTGTCTTTTTCCTTAGGATCAAAGGTGTGAAATTCTGCATACTGTAATAAAAAATAAACTGGACTGTGACATGAAGAGGTTCACGGATCTTGATCTGCAGCGTGTAGCTAAAGAAACTGAAGGGTTTGTGGCTAGAGATTTTACCATGCTTGTGGATCGAGCCATACATTCTCATCTCTCTCATCAGAATGTGTACACCAAGGAAGGTACGTTTTATTGCTGAAACCAAAATTTGGTTCCTTCCTTCCATTGTGGAGAAATGTAATAAGGTAAAAATTAAATATAGTCCATGTTAGCATTCAAATAAGCAGAAATATGAGTAGAAAATGGGCATTTCCAGCTAAGTTGATGACATTTTTTTAACTGAGTTAAGATTGGCTAAGTGAAATCAGATGGGGAAAGACAGATACCACATGATTCTATTCATGTGGAACATAAAAAACAAAATAAATGAACAGACCAAACCAAACATAAATATGTAGATATGAAGAACAGAGTGGTGGTTAGTAGAGGGGAGGGCAAGCTGGGTAAGGGAGTCAGCTGTATGAGCATTCATATGCAGATGTGACTACTAAAATAAGTTGTGTTTATTTTTAAACAGAATTAGTTTTAACAACATTGGACTTCCAAAAGGCTCTCCGAGGATTTATTCCTGTGTCTCTCCGAAACGTCAACCTACATAAACCTCGGGACCTGGGCTGGGATAAGATCGGTGGACTACACGAGGTCCGGCAGATATTGGTGGATACTATCCAGTTACCAGCCAAGGTACTTAAAAAAAAAAAATTGAGGACTACCTGCTTCCTGTCAGACCCTTGAATCATTGGCTCTGGCTGCATGTGTTGGCCCGCCTAGTCTCAGTTTGACGCAACAAGAATTCATTGTTACCAAATGAACGTCCAGGCCTATTTTGGGCACTTGAACAGATTTTTTTAAGTATTTGGTATAGTCCTTGCCCATAAAGCTGGGGTGATATTTATAGTAAATAAATTTTTTTAAATTGTATTCTTTTTGACTGCACGGGGTTTCCTTGCTTTGTGGGCTTTCTCTGGTTGAGAGCAGGGCCTCCTCCTCATTGCAGCGCACGAGCTTCTCGTTGCGGTGGCGTGTCTTGCTGTGGCGCGCGGGCTCTGTAGGGCACGCAGGCTTCAGTAGTTGTGGCACGTGGCTTAGTTGGTCCGAGGCGTGAGGGCTCGAACCCACGTCCTCGGCACTGTGCCACCGGGGAAGTCCTGGAGTAAAAATACAGTTTGATGTGAATTTCAGAGTTCTTGGATTTTTCTTGAATAATTCAAATTTCACTGAAGCATATGAGCCATCAGCTAGGGTTGAGCAGGAACCGATAGAAATAACCTAGAAGGTGGGAGAGTCATTGAGGTCCACAGAACTGGTGGATTAAGCCAGAGTTGGGGTGACGGTCTAGAAAGGCAGAGTTAGCAGGCAGCACAGACCAGGCTGACTGTCCTTTACATCAGCAGTAGAATCTAGAAGACGGTGTGTTTGGGTAAGAAACCTGAGGAGAAGGACCTCTGCATGAGGTCACCTGAGGAGAAGAACCTCTGCATGAGGTCAGGGGCCCGACCAGAGAGGTAGAGAAACGGGCAAGGCCCTCCATTACTTGAGTCCTGGGGGCTGTCTGGTGCGGACTGGGACATACTGAGGGCCGCCCACGACGGGGGTGAAGCCTGTGGGGAACGTGGGCGTGGGAAGTGGCCTGCAGGGTCATGACCCAAAGGCTGGGTCTGGGCATCAGCGTCAGCGTCCAGGTATGTGAGGCCATCTGCATAAATACTGACTTTGGGGCCTCATTCAGATTAGAATGGAGGTCAAGATGAGGTTGGAATCTTGTCAGCATATGGGACTAAATAGACGTACCCAACAGAGGAGACCCAGTGGGCTTCCCCAGTGGCTCAGGAGTTAAAAAATCCACCTCAAGTACAGGAGACAGGGATTCACTCCCTGGGTCAGGAAGCGCCCCTGGAGAAGAATGGCAGCCCTCTGCAGTGTCCTTGCCTGGAGAATCCATGGACAGGAGCCTGGTGGGCTGCGGTCCTCGGGGTCGCACAGAGTTGCTCACGGCTGCGCACAAGCTCACGTGTTGCCCAGAGGAGACCAGCTGGTTGTGACAGCCAGACAGTTTTCTTGCTGTTCAAAAAGTTTTGAAACCTGTTCAGAGAGTTTTCCTGCTGAGAAGCTGGTGGTTTAGAGGGTAAAATAGAACAGTCAAATTACTTGTTCAGCATGGAATCTCCTGGGAGATCTTACTGTTATCATCACACGTTTCTTTATTATTTTCCTTCCTTGATTGAGTATATTTGAATAGACGTAGCGGTCATAACTTGCCCCATGAGCCATACAGGTGGAGGGCAGTGTACTTATTTTTATTTTCTTAATGTTTTGGGGGAAAAAACAGGAAAAGTGGAAAGAAGTTCAGATCCATTTATATGCGTTTTATGTGGAATGTATTCCATGGTCCAGTGGGAAAAAATCTGTGTTAGTTCCTTTGAGGTCATTTATTGTTTTAAGGGGGAATGTTTTTCTCTGTCATTGCACTGTTACAGAGATGGCAGTTGTTACCATCCAAGGACTTTTTTCTGTACACTGATCCTTAGCTGCTCCGTCATTTGTTTTCGAGTTGAGCTCTTTGTCGTATTTTTGTATTTTTCAGTACCCGGAATTATTTGCCAACTTGCCCATACGACAGAGGACAGGAGTGCTTCTGTATGGTCCTCCTGGAACAGGAAAAACCTTACTAGCTGGAGTAATTGCACGGGAAAGTGGGATGAATTTTATTAGTGTCAAGGTATGTTTGGCATTCATTTTTTTTTTCTTTTCTTTTTTTATTGAGGCGAAATTCACATAATTATTTAAGTGTACATTTCAGCGGTGTTTAATGCATTCACGGTGCTGTGTAGCCACCACCTCTCTAGGTGCAGACTTTTTCATCACATTCTCCACCCCCTCCCAATCCCCTGGCAGTCACCAGTCTGCTTTCTGTCTCTCTGGATTGGCCTGTTCTAGATATGTCATAGAAAAGGAATCATGCAGTATGCCACAGTTTTGTCTGGCTTCTTTCTTAGCGTAATGTTTTCAGGGTTCATCCAGGTTGAAACATGCCTCAGCACTTCAGGGCTGTTTATGGCTGGGTGACATTCAGTCTTTTTTAAGTTGGTGTGGATATTCCATAGTTTGGTGAACGTCTGGCTTGTGCCCACTTCTTAGCTGTTATGAATAATGCCGCTGTAAACGTTTGTATATAAATTTTTGTGTGGACATATGCTTTCAGTTCTCTGGAATACATATATGCCCCAGGGCATAATTACAGAATCACTCATGGTAATCCTCTGTGTAACTTTTTGAGGAACCACCAAACTTTTCATAGTGACCATACGTTCTACATGTATAGCAGCGTGAGGGGTGAGTAAACCTATTTTTTCATCTCCTCGCCAACCCCATTTGTTTCTTGATAGTGGGTTAGTCTCATATTTGGAAAACTACTAATAGTAGAAGCAATCATCAGTCTGTTAAGCTGTGTGGGAAATTGAATAATGAGGCAGCTCTCTTTTGTAAGGCTTATTATTAGTAGGATTTTGCTTAAGGTGGCAATAGAATTATGTATAAATATTCAGATAAAAGAGCAAACTTGAAGAAAAGCTAGAAAACTAGGGCCTGGAGACCACTCTAAGGCAGAAGGTGCAATTTTCACGTTTCCGTTACTTGTTCCCGCATCACACCAAGATGTAGGGTGTGTCGAGTGTGGCGCGTGAAAGGACATGCTGCAGATCACCAGGTAGCCACCAGGAGGCGCTAGTGGCAAAGGCTGCCTGCCAGTGCCGGAGACGCGGAGACTCGGGGTTGATCCCGGGTGTGGAGATCCCCTGGAGTGGGAAATGGCACCCCACTCTAGTATTCTTGCCTGGACAGTTTCCATGGGCCCTGGAACCTGGCAGGCTACAGTCCATGGGACTGCAGAGTCAGAGCTCACTGTGCACGTGGCAGATCATTTTGAGTAACGCTTCTCAGTCCACCACTGGTGTGTCGTTATGGTCTGGGGTGTGATGTCTTGTGTGTAGTCTCAGCGCCCCAACCGTATGTATTTGCCAAAGAGCAATTACATTTCAAGGCAAAGGAATCATAAGCAAATTTCCCCCACCATCTGCAAGTAGGGTGTTTCTGTGAAACATTTCCATAAACCAAAACGGTATAAAGCAGACTATCAGACCCATCCTGCTAATGGATGCGCAGAGTAAACTGAGGCAAAGCACAGCTGCTCACAGACGCAGTTCCAACTGTGCCAGCTAGGTGTCGAGAGCCTAGAATAAGAAAGCTTGGGAAGAAGCTTGGTGGTGCCCTCTTGCCGCTGGGGTGTGTGCTGCCTCGGTAATGGCTCACAGCAAAGCAAGCCCTGAATGCTGTTTGCGCTTTCTGCTCTATTCCATGAATGTGAAATGTTTCTTTGAATTTCTTGTTAGTGAAAACAGTTACTAAATAGGTCTCTCATGAATGGGAAGTAGTGTAAAGTGAACTTCAAAAAGAGATGGGAGAAAAAGCGAGGGAAACCTATATTGTAATCTTATTCAAAGTTGATTTATAATCTGAAAGCCAGTTTAGTAATTTGCACTTGTGTTATAGCTACCCTCTTTATCACATCAGTTTTTGTGAGCTGGTTATGTGAGTATCCTGGCATTGATGGAGAGCAAAGGTCATATTCTTTTTTACTTGTCACTAGAATGTAGCTTTATTGTGTTTTTTTTTTTTTAACATATTTTCAAGATTAACACTTGCAAATATTTTTGTATTTTGGATTGTTCCTTTAAGGAGGACATCTCTCTCCTTTTTAGTAAATCTTCAAATCACAGTTGGGATGAGCTCAGTACATAGGTTTCAGTAGAGAGCTGAGGCGATAGGTTGGGGTGGGCCCTAGGAGGTGTGTGCCAGAAACAGGCCTTTCACTGACACCTTCACAACACACTGACAGCGTGTTGCCTTAGTTAATTCTTATTTCATCCTTTATAGTTCTCTGTGTCAAGAAAATATAATTAAAACTAGTATATTAATAGATATCAAATGATGGCTGAATATTAGAAATTCTTTATTTTGGTCACATATCCTGATCATATTTGGTCTTTTCATGGAAATGGTTTGTCATTGGTTAGAGCTTATTCAATTTTTTTAAAATATCCCAATGTAAGGAAAAACTGTCCTCATTATTGATTTTGTTGTATGTAGTTAAGCTTGTTTTAAAAGTTTTTTCAGTTGACTTTTAGGAAAAACAATATATATTATTCAAATAACATATCTACTTATTGAACAAATAAATTGATTTCAGTAATTGAAGATGCTGATTAAAGAAATTCATGTCTCATTACATATTTTTTGGAGTCTCCAGAGATGAAACATTTTCCCTTTTTAAACCATTCATTACTTTACTAAATGAATTATTCAGCACTTATCATGTAGCAGGCACATGATAAAGCTGCCTTTTCTGAGCTTATATTTCTATTACTGGAGAGAGACAATAAACAGACACATTTAATGTATAATACACTGTCAGGTGGTCGTGTATACTATGTAGGAAGACTGTCAAGGAAAGGAGATGTGAAGTAACTGGGGTGGATTGTAGACGGGGTTGTCAGGCAAGGGCTTTCTGGGGATGGGACATTTTGTCAGAGATCTGAATGAAATGAAGCAAGAAGCCATGAGACTCTGGGGACAAACGTTCTAGGCAAAGGAAACAGCAAGTGTAGAACTTGTGGTATGATATTGATTCCACTCACGTTAATTTTTTACATGTATTTTGAAGAAATCCACTTAATTAAACATTTCCTATTGTTACATTTAGACTTAGCCATGGACAAAAATGATACTTTGTTTTTAGATAGTTTTGAATTCATTATACTTCAATTTTATTTTACCTAACAGGGACCAGAGTTACTCAGCAAATATATTGGAGCAAGTGAACAAGCTGTTCGGGATGTTTTTATTAGGTTAGTAGTACCCTATGAATGTTGTTTTAACTAACTCTGTGGTTATTTATCAGTCAATACTTGTTGATCTTGTCTTTTTAAAAATCTGATTTTTGAAACCTGTGATTTAATGTAGGTTATTAATAAGCTAGAGAACAAAATTTCACTGTTTTACCAACTACTACTTAAATAAACATTTTTCATACTAAGATTTAGAAATTATTTTATATTTATAATAGAAATATTTCTGAAATGTTGAAAGTGAAATCATTATTGCTTATTCATAGATGCTCAAAGTATATGAATCACATAATTACTAGTTTATCTCTTGTAAGATTCCATGTGGCCAACTTAATTAAAATAGAGTATAATTATTATTGCATTTATTTAAAAATACATGTGAATACAGAACCTAATATTTAAGAGTGAAAATAATACTTAAATGTGATGGGGTTACAGAAAGCTTATAAATGAAAAAGCCACTTGGTTCCCTTACTAAAATTTTATTATAAAATATGCAGTTAGAACATATATAACATATCTATGTATTTTAAAGACTAATAAAATGAACTCTTATTTCTACCACCCAATTTAAGAAAAGAATATTACCAGGAAAGCCTTCTTACAGATAAAGACAGTCAACCACATACTGACCAACAGTTCAATTTTCCAGAATGATATTACAGTTATAAAATTGTTTGTATCTAATACTGTAACTTCAAAATATTATAAGGCAAAAATTTATAGAGCTCCAAAGAGAAACTGACAGATCTGTCTTCATAGTGAAAAATTTAACACAGTTCTCAATTTTAAAATAGTAAAGAAAAAAAGTAAAAATTTAGAAGATTTAAACAACATATTCAGCGAGATTGATGTAAGGATATTCGGAACACGTGCCCAACAGTTGGGGAATACACATTCCTTTTGAGCACACCTGGAACATCTTTGAACACTGGCCATATGTCAGGCCATACATAGCAGTTGTAGTACATTTCAAAGAAATAATGTAATGTGGACTCTGCTCTCGTTTTAAAATAAGTTAAAATGAAGGATAAGGGCCCCCCCAATACATTTAAGTTGGGCTTCCCTGGTGGCTCAGACAGTAAAGAATCTGCCTGTAATGCAGGAGATGCGGGTTTGATCCCTGGTTTGGGAAGATCCCCTGGAGAAGCACATGACAACCGACTCTAGTATTCTTGCCTGAAGAATCCCATGACAGAGGAGCCTGGCGGGCTACAGTCCATAGGGTTGCAAAGAGTCGGACACGACTGAGCAACTAACACTTTCACTTTCAGGCTGGAGAACCGGAACACTTCCACTTGCCACCAGACCAAGTCCCAGCAATGAAAAAGATAATAAGATAATGTGAAAATATATTTTATGCCAGTATATTGAAATTTGGGCAACATAGACAAAATATATTTGACCAAAGTCAAGCAAAGAAGAAACAAAATCTGAATATTCTTGTACTTGGAGGGAAAAATGAGCCACTAGTTAAAAATTCTTGCACAAGTCAACCATCAGATATCTTTGGCTTTTTAAGAGAGTTTTGCCAGACATTCAAGGCACAGGTAATCCAGTCTGTTGTTGGTGCCATAATTATCTTACTTGCCATGTATTTGATAAATTATTTTTTAATCAACCTGACGGTTATTTTGTATTAAGGGCAATTCTTCAGATCTCTTGTCTATCCTTTTACCAGAGATGAGATTTATTTTCATGTTATTTTGTAAGCATCTCTATAAAGTCATATATGTTTTTTTCTAACGTGAACTTTGTTTAGTTTTGTTAATTGACTGGCTTTGTATTAATTAAAAAGGTAACGTAGTAAGCGTGCCAAATTTTAGATTCACAGAAGACATGAAGAGACATTGCACAAAAGAAGTGCAGGTGGCCAAAGCATGTTAAAAAGTTTACTTGTATTAAGGATCAAAGAAGCTTTTAACTTATTGAATAAGACTGGTCCAGAGGTACGAATCTTCCCTGACTTCTCTAAGACCTAGTTTACTAAAAGCAAGGATAATTACTCTTCTTAAGGGTTTGTTGTGAAGAATTAAATACATATATATGTATGTGTGTATGTGTATACAAATATAAAAATATATATATATATGAAATTGCAAACTCGGAGGCCCTGTTCAACTGTGAGATACCGTTTGTTTCCCCAGAGCACAGGCTGCAAAGCCCTGCATCCTTTTCTTTGATGAATTTGAGTCCATTGCCCCTCGACGTGGACACGATAACACAGGAGTTACAGATCGTGTGGTTAACCAATTGCTGACTCAGCTGGATGGAGTCGAAGGCTTGCAGGGTAATCATTGTAAATACAGAAAATATCTTGTAATAACCACATTCCCCCAGGATTTAGTAAAGTATTTTCATTTCCCCCCAGGTGTGTACGTACTGGCTGCTACAAGTCGCCCTGACTTGATTGACCCTGCCCTGCTCAGGCCCGGCCGACTAGATAAATGCGTATACTGTCCTCCTCCTGATCAGGTGACAATTTCATATACCTACAAATGCTCCACTCTTTCCTTGTGAACTTTACTTCTGCCAGGTAATAGCAATTGTCCTTAGAAGACCAGTTTTCGGCAAAGGCCCTAGTCACTGTTTTCTTACAGCATGAAAAGATTCTGAATTAGATGCAAAGCCGTTCTTTGGCCCAGCCATCCCATGCAAACTCCCATCTGAACACTTTGTGTTAGCCAGATGGAAAAAAGGGAGGGAAACCAAGTATTGATGTCCATGTTCCCTGTGTTCAGAGATCACACACCTCAGTATCTTGACAGGAGACTGATACAGAATCAAGCATAGTAGTATAGGAAGCATCCATGCCGGTTACGTAGAGATATGCCTTTTAACCACTGCTAGTCCTGTGTTCCCAAATTTAGAAATGAATGGATAAGTGAAAGAAGAAATAGACAAAGCAGTAGTCAAAGGTATAAATGTATATCACATGTAGTGATTATTTTCATTTCCTTTTTGAAACATTTCTTGGCTCATTTGTCCAAATCTAGAAGATAAGCACTAAGAAATGGTCTACACTGAATAGTTGAGAATGTTGATTTTCATTCATTTTCCCCCCTGTGTTCCTTCTGTTAGACAAAAAGTACCAAGGAGGACAGATGTAGCCTGGTGGTACATTCCTCAACTTATCTGTAAAACTTGTTAGATATATGAAGTGAATGTATAAGAAAAAGCCTGGAAGATGCACAGTTGAAAATGTGATATTCAATGGTATTGTTAAGTCAATGAGTTTTTCTCCCTTCAGGCGTCACGTCTTGAAATTTTAAACGTTCTCAGTGAGTCTCTACCTCTGGCAGATGATGTGGATCTTCAACACGTGGCATCAGTGACCGACTCCTTCACGGGAGCTGATCTAAAAGCGCTGCTTTACAATGCCCAGCTAGAGGCCTTGCACGGGAGACTGCTGTGCTGTGGGCTCCAAGTACGTTACTGGAGGAGACTGTTACTGAGGGGTCTGACGGTGGTAGGAGCAGTTCAGTGTCAGTTTCAACCTTAAAAAAGATTTTTTATATTTGAACAATTTCAGCTTAACTTTATAGAAATTTGCCTTTAGTTGAGTGTACTGTAATTGGGATACTGGCTTTGTAGAGAATTTCTAATTACATGAAGAATTTGGTGTGTTTCTTTCACCTTACCTTACTATTGGCAAAATATAGTTCGTGTGTGGAAGGGTATCCTTTGAATTGAGGTATTAAGAATTATATTGCGATTTCAAATTTTTTACTTTTTAAAAAAAAATCATCAAATACTTGCTTTGAAGCTCAGATTGTCCCAGATCTGGCCAGTAGGAGCCCCTTTTGGATGGCTTCTGTGCCTTTGTGGTGTGCTCACCACATTCTCTGCTCACTTAACTTCCCTACAGGACAAGATGTTCTAGGTTTATCTTGTACTTTTGGTACTCCAGCCCCAGAAAGTTTTTTCTCTAAGAATAATATTTTAATTTTTGCAACAAAGAATTTGAACTCTGCCACATTATGGACTTTACCATATATTTTCTAGGAAGACTTTTCCTATATACTCCTCTCCTTCCACATTTTGTTGGAAGTTATTGCAGGTACTAAATTTAGATACTTCCAAGTTTGTGCTACTTATTTTGGTAAGCCATTGAAGGTGTTTCCTCCCTACTGCCCCATTTCACTAGCAGAAATGGTGGTTATTTGTAAATCACTCTATAATGATGCATCAACCATGTTTTAGAGCACTTTCTCATTTCAGAATAGAAAAATATGAATTTAAAGAGACATGAAAATAAAATCCAGAGGTCTGAGTCCTAGCTTTGCTAGTTTTGGGAGAGATGGTTGGCAAATTACCTATATATTCCATTTTGTCTTTTCTTATTTTAATAGTTCAAATTATATGATATGTCTCAGACCCATTAGAGAATCAATAAGGACTTTTGTAAAAAGGGCCTGGAGTTCCCTTGGTCTGTTAGAATGCTGTGTGGTTTATTTTCGAATTATGGATCATTCAGAGCTTTACCGCTGATTGTCCTTTTGTGTGTTTTAGGATGGAGGCTCCAGCTCTGATAGTGACCTGAGTCTGTCTTCAATGGTTTTTCTTAACCACAGCAGTGGCTCTACGATTCAGCTGGAGATGGAGAATGTGGCTTAGAGCAGTCCCTGGTTTCTCTGGAAATGTCTGAGGTGCTTCAAGATGAATCAAAGTTCAATATGTACCGGCTCTACTTTGGAAGCTCTTACGAATCAGAACTTGGAAATGGGACCTCTTCTGATTTGGTAACTTGGGTAGCCGTTGTGCAGTTCTGAAATAGCAAGCCATTTGTTGGTTCAGCTTGTGTCCTGACCAGCCCCCATTTCTTCTTGGTTGGTGTGACTCCGTCAGTAAAGCAGTCTTTCCACACACTAATCTGTCATTTTCATTCCTGGTTAAGGCAGGGCTGGCAGTAAGGGGAGCCAAGGTAGCCAGTGGTTGTGATCACCCTTCATTAGCAGCTTTAAAACATCTTCAGTAGCAGCTCTGTTTTATGTTAAACTTAAATTCTATTATTGTAGAACAGTTGAGGATAATGAGAAATTTGGTATGATAATGTCAAAAATTCTGACAACAAAATGTTATCTTTTGGTAATACTTCTGGTAGAAAGTATAAGCATAGTGAAAAAGTTTACTAGTAATGTTTCAACAGGGAAAATGTTTAGATTAAATTTCTGTGTTTTAGTTGCTAAGTCATGTCTAGCTGTTGCGACCCCGTGGACTACTGTAGCCCGCCAGGCTCCTCTGTCCATGGAGTTCTCCAGGCAAGAATACTAGAGTGGGTTGCCATTTCCTTCTCCAGCGGATCCTCCTGTCCCAGGGAATTTGAACCTGGGTGTCCAGCATTGTGGGCAGATTCTTTACGACTGAGCTACAAGGGAAGCCCTTGGGCAATAGGTTGGGCAATACTCTTTTTTCTAAATTAAAATAGCATTCAACACATATCTCAGAAGACAGTGACTCACTGCTGCTTTGTTGGTAAGCTTAACATTTTTACAGATATTCAGTAATTTTTAGGTAGATTTCTTTCATTAGGTTTTAAAAAATATAAAAGTGACCCATTTTTATTCTCAAGAATAGTAAGCAGTTTTAATTCAAGTCTTTGTTTTCTGTTTCTTAACATGTAGTAGACATGTCGCAGAACCTTAGTATAACCTATCATTAGAGTATTATTTGTGGATTTATAACAAAAGCATTTAAAAAAAAATACCTTGTATGATGGCAGTTTTCACTCTGTGGTGGTTCAACCACGTAGGTATAGATGATCCTGTGTAGAATATGAATGTATTTTAAACCTGCTTAAATTTTAGCTAGTTAACATGTAAGCTTATCTGTGTTAAAGTTTTCCTGCTGAAAATTTGTCATTTTATCTTTGATAAGTACATAATTTTTTCTCCCTTGCTCTTTTTCCTTCCCTCCCGTGTCTCATTATACTTAACCATGCAGAGCTCCCAATGCCTGTCAGCACCAAGCTCCATGACTCAGGAGTTTCCCGGAGTTCCTGGGAAAGATCAGTCATTACGACCTCCAATGTTCAGAACAGCCTCACAAGAGGGTTATCAAGAACTCACACAGGAGCAAAGAGATCAACTGAGGGCAGATATCAACATCATCAAAGGCAGATACCGGAGCCAAACTGGAGTAAGGTTTTCCCCCTTCATCATAATTATAAAACTTGTTACAGATTGTTTTTCCTGTTTTTGATAGGTATTGTTTTGATTTGTAAATGCACTCTCTTTATAAAGGGCTGAAACACATCAGTCAGTCAAATGGTTATGTGCTAACAGTTTTTGGTAACCTTATGAGAAAGGGAAGGCATAATCCCAAGAAAATGGCGAAAGCAAATAACAATCCTTTTCAAAAGCAAATAACTTTTTCATTATGTCCCTTAGTTAACTTTGTCAATTTATTTTTTGTTTAAGGAGGATGATGCCCTTAACCCACCAGGACCAATCAGAACCAGTTTGGCTATTAGCCAGTCACATTTAATGACAGCACTTAGTCACACTCGGCCGTCCATCAGTGAAGATGACTGGAAGACCTTTGCTGAGTTGTAAGTAACAAATTCTGGATTCAGAAGTATACATATGACTACAGGTGACAGTTTTTCAAACTTCTAGAGTTCTTTTTCAAATCACAAATAATATGTGGGATATTTAAAGGCCAATTCAAAAACTTTTGCCTAGTAGCTATGTATTCAAACACTCAAAAACGTCAGGAGTAAAGAAGTCATAAATAAATTTTTATTTTTATATAAATGTATATTTATATAAATCAGATTTAATCAAATGAATTGGTTAATGGACTGTTTTGATTTTAAAAACAAAGAAAAAGTAAAATCATTTTTCTTTGATTCCATTCCAAAATGTATATTGGAATCATTTCTCAAACCACCCCCATTTCTAACATAAATTTGAAAACAATTTAGTCTTACTGTTGTTACTTAAGTATAGTTTCAATTTGGGAAATGATTCCAATATATAGTTTGTAGAAATTATGAAAATATACCTGTTTTGTTTCAAAATAATTTGTTAATCTCAAAAACATTTAAATATATTCATATTTATTCACTTGTGGACCATGTTTATATATTTATTTGAGTTTATAGGCTTCTTCAGTTGTCTCTGTAAAAACTTTGGAGTTCTGAGACCAGTAGATTGGGGACCATTCTAGATCAATAATTCAACTTAACAGATGTAGTCCTCTGTAACGAATAACAGGATGACTACAGTTAACAGTATTGTAGTGTATAAGTTGCTAAGAGTAGATCTTAAAAGTTACCACAGGAAAAAAATAACTGAAGTGCTGATGGTTGACATCTAGACGTACGGTGTGGTAATTCTTTCACAATATATTCATATATCAAATCACTGTGTTGTACACCTGAAACTAACACACTGTTATATGTCAGTTGTCTCAGCTTAAAGAAAGTCAGAAATGGGAGAAGTATTCCTGGTGTTTAGAAGTTACAGCTTTTTTGTTGCATTTTGCTAAACTCTGGGGTATGTGTGTGTACACTGAAAGGGTAGAAAAATTATTCCTTCCCCTCTAGGTTCTTTGGGTGGTCTAATAAATTGAATAAGGTGGATTAACAGGAGAAAAATCTAATGTTGTACATTTGGGATCTGCATTAAAAATAGAATGAAGGCAACCAGGTAATTGAGGTCTGTATATTGTCTTGATACACGGGGCTGGACCCCACAGGGGAGGAGGGCAATTCAGGAAAATGGGAAGAGCAGATTTTTGGTGATCTGATGCTTGTCCTGTCAGGCAGGTAAGTCTTTTGAGATAAAAAGAAAAAACAATTCTTTCTCTCCACTCATGACTTCTTTCTAGTGCAGACCTCCTTCCTAAATTCTTTTTGGCAGTTAAGCTTTTCTCAGGTCTGTTGGGTCTTGATTCTCTTTAGCTTAAAGTAATCCATGAGGCAGTTTGGGGTGAGAACTAGACTAATTCAGGATCCAGTCTATTAATAGTTTACAGGTAGAAAACCAAATGTCAGAGACACCACCAGAATCTGATATCCACAGAAGTATATTAATGAAATGAAATGTGATTTCTCTCTCTACAATGACCCCCATTTCTAACTGTGGTTATTTAAGACTAAACTTTTCAAATTAAATCTACTTTCAGTAAACTTGGCCTGATTATTTACATAAGTTCAGCAAGAATAGTAATTGACCATATAGGTGCTTTTTGTTGGAAATTTCCAGAAGGAATCTCAGTTTGATGTCTTAAAAGACTTGATGCTTGGAAGCTGAGGCACATACTTACCATAAGCTCTTGCTTGCAGTTAGCTATGTGCTGTTGACCCTCAGACAACATGGACTTGAACTACATGAGCCTGCTTATGCACAGATCTTCAGTAAACAAGTACTATAGTACTACACACTCCATGGCTTGTTGAATCTGTGGATGCAGAACTGTGGGTACAGAGGGCTGACTGAAGGGTGGGGTTGGTGCCCCTCACTGCTGTGTTGTTGAAGGGTCAGCTGTATTCAGGCGGGTTAAATTCCTCTTTCGGCCGTCCCCAAGATACCCTGAAGTCCCTATACTTGCCAGGAAATGACCTTCCTAAACTCATCTGGTAAGGTTACTGGGAACTCTGAGAAAAAGGTACCAGGAGGGTTTTCCAAGGGGCTTTATTGGTTCCATAAAGTCAATCTTAGTTTCTTAAAACTGTCTGGTCTTTTTTGTTCTCTGTGCATTCTCACATATGACATTACAGCTGTGTCCTATTACAAGAAGAAAGGATTCTTATTGAACTTATGGAAATAACTGTAGCCACAGGAATATTCATTGAGAGTTTCTGAATTCTGGAAGGATCAGGTAGAAAGCATGTTTCATTTTTGTTCACAAAGGCATATTTAACCAAATTATTGATAGTGTAAAAGGCTTCCTTAAATCTGGAAAAATTAATACCTGATGAACACAAAGTCATAAACACTATAATGGTCCTCAGTAGTTCCTTCAATCCCATGTAATTTTTATCAATCTTTTGTTATCAGTTTTATGAAACCATCAGTTTCAGTGATAACTGAGAGTTATCAGAAACCAGCTCTTGTTAGAGTCCTTCCCATGAGTCTCACTGAAGATCTAGCACTTTTGCAGGAACACTTTTACAAGAATTATAAATGACGAAAGACTTATAAAATGGCCATGGTTAAAGATTTGATGAAACTGTACTATCTGTGCCAACTTTTCTATAAATCTGAAGCTCTTCTCCTAAAATAAAAAATTATTAAAATAAAAAAAAATCTAATGAAACATCACTATAATGCAGTTGATGAGGAAATTTGGTTATTTCTATGACATACAATTTTAAGATAACTGGAATTACAGGAATTGTATACAATGTCTGATATGTAATATTCATAAGCATATTAACAACATAGCCATATAAGTATAACTAAGTATCATTTGTAGTTTTTTCTTGACAGTGCTTCCCATGTAATGTAATGTATCAAGTAAGACTAATTTATCTTTCTCTCTTTGTAAGGAGAAGAGGAACAGATCTCTTGAGATGTTCCAGGGGACCTCTGGAAAATCAGTGTTAGTTCAAAGTCAAAAAGCCTTATTTAGAATTTGGGGAAGTTTGTCAAAAATATCAAGAGGTTTTTAAAGCACCAGTACTATCTTAGGTATCCTACTGTTAAACGATACTTACTCGCTTAATCATAGTGTCAGAGACCGCACAGGCAAATGCAGAGTTACAGAGTTGTAAAAACAAAACACTTAAGAGAGAAGACTTTCTTAAGTAGTAAGACATGAGGCATAGGAAATTATTTGGATAAAATAGGATTTTGATTTTTAAAAAGTTTTCTATGAAGACTACTTAAAAAGGTAAAGAACCTTTCAGTCTCAGCAGTAGCAGACCAGTAGCCCTCTGTAATAAATTCATTCTATTTTACCCACCTTGACTACCTTACTACAAAGTAAGTCTCTCTCCAAGTTTCTGTATTCATTTATTCATTCCCATTCTGAAACAATGGGAGATAGTGTTGCATGCAGTTGTTTCCCTTGTAATTTCTCAGTTCTAATTACCATTAATTAGAATTCTTAACACAAACCTTAACTTATGGTAATTTTGAACGGTTACACTAGCATTTTGTAGACTGGCAGATTACTGCATACATTTCATAATTTCTAGAAGAACACACCTCGACAGTACAATTCTTCGGTGTAGAATAGGACACATTTCTTTACACATTGAAATATTTTTAATTTCTACAAGAAATTAAGAAGCCAAAAGTAAATAACGCTATGTTCAGTAGTTAATGTTTCAGTATTTTATCATATTTACAAATGATCTAGATATCCTGTGAATTTTCATTATTTACCAAAACTAAGGGTTTAAGTTACCAAAGAGATTATGGAAACAAAGTAGACATACCATAAAAATTGAGAAGTTCACTTAAGAATGAGTTTTTAAAATACTTATGAAAATTTTGGGGGATATTAAAGCAGTTAACTGTCATGGCAAGTTTCATAACAGATATACTTTAACTTTTATTTACTGGACAGTATCCCAGATCACTTTACTTGGATTAGTTTGTATTATGTTTCTGAGAGTTGAGAAATATTAAATTTGTGCTGCTTTTTTAAGCCAATTAAGTAGATCATTTTACAAATTATGGCAATATTTATCCAAAGTTTCACATATACATCGATATAACAAACACAGACAGACAGACCCTGTTTAACTTCCATCCCCAAATTTTAGCCTTGGGAGGCTTTTTTTTAACTGGAATATTTTGCTGTGTTAATTTCTACTGTATAAGAACATGAATCAGGTATTTTGTATACATGTTCCCTCCCTCTGGAGCCCCCCTTCTGCCCCACCCTTCTAGGTTGCAACAGAGAGCCCTGTTACACAGCAGCTCCCACGGCTGCCTTACACGTGGCAGTGTATGTATGTCAGCGCTGCTCAGTTCACCCCACCCTCCCCTTCCCCCCGTGTCCACAGGTCCACTCTCTACCTCTGCATCTCTAGGCCTGCCCTGCAGATAGGTTCATCATATATGCACTTACGATCTTTTTTAGATTCTAGATTCCACATATGTGCAATAATATATAATACTTGTTTTTCTGACTTACTTCACTTTGTATGACAGACTCCGGGTTCATCCACATCACTACAAATGACCCAAATTCATTCCTTTTTAAACCATGGGAGTTTTTGTGTGTGTGTGAAAGTCGCTCAGTCACTCTCACAACCCCATGGACTGTAACCTGCCTGGCTTCTCTGCCCGCGGACTTCTCCAGGCAAGAATACTGGAGTGGGTTGCCGTTTCTTCCACCAGGGGATCTTCCCAATCCAGGGCTTAAACCCAGGTCTCCTGCATTGTAGGCAGATTCTTTACCATCTGAGCCACTGGGGAAGCCCAGAATTTTTATAAGTCTGTATTTTTTAAAAAGCCTCTCCTGCTGCTGCTCCCTTTTTTCCCCCACTCTCAGGTGATTATAGACATGTTTTAGTTATCTCCTAGGATATATACAGGGACAGAGGAAGAAAGAAAGTTTTCTGCTTACGTGTGTTTAGAGTTGATTTACAGTATTAGCTTCAGGTGTACTGCATAGTGATTCAATATTTATAGATTACACTCCATTTAAAGTTACAGCAAAATAGCTGTATTTCCCTGTGATGAACAATATAGTCCTTGTTACTTATTTTATACAGAATAGTTTGTACCTCTTAATCCCCAAACCCTGACTTGCTCCTTTCCTTCCTTCTCTTGTCTGGTAACCACTAGTTTGTTTCCTATATCTCTGAGTCCATTTCTGTTTTGTGTTATACATTCATTTGTTTTTTTAGATTCCAAAGTGATAACAGTATTTGTCTTTTCTGATGATATTCTCTAGGTCCATCCGTGTTATATTAAATGGCAGTATTTCGGTATTTTTAATGGCTGAGTAATATTCCATTGTATATGCATACATCTTATTAAGACAGCTCTTTATTGATGGACACTTTTCTTGCTTCCATACCTTGGCAATTCTAATGCTTCTGTGAACATTAAAATGCATGTATCTTTTTTAAATTACTATTTGTTTTTCTACTATATTATCTACTATACTTAACTATATTAATATCCTGTATATATAGCAATATAGAATATACAAATACTATACAGCATTCCTATTCTATATTACTAGTATTACCAAACTATATATAGGAATATCTAGCATACTAATTAATACTAATTACATTGAGTATATATAGTAAACTATATATTACTGTATATACCCAGATTAGAAAATTAATGGTTATATGCTAGTCCTGTCATTTTAGGTTTTTTGAGGAACATCCATATTGTAAGGCGCCTCCATTTCGTTTTCTATAGTGGTTACATAAACATTCATTTACACCAGTAGTTCAGATGGTCCCCTTTTCTCCTCATCCTTGCCATTATTATCTATAGTCTTTTTGATGATAGCCATTCTGACAATTGTGAGGTGATATCTCACTGTGCTTTTGGTTTGCATTTCTCTAGTTAGAGATGGTAGCCTTCTCTCTGTATGTTGTCTTTGGAAAATGTCTATTCAGATCCTCTGCTGATTTTTTTCTCAGGTTTTTTTGATACTGAGTTGTATGTACTCTTTATAGTTTGGATATTAACCACTTATTGGTCATGTCATTTGCAAATATTTCTTCCCATGCAGTAGGTTATCTTTTTGTTGATTATTCTTTCTAGGAGTTTGGAGGTATACTTATTATTAGAAGTTTAGAGTAGTTATTTACAATTTCCTATCTTGAAATAGTTCTACCATCCTGATCTTTTACACTATCTGCAAGCATTTTGAGATGAATAGGGGAGGTCTGGGGGTTGGTAAAGAGAGGTGAACTTTTGAATTGTTCCTGGAGCCACATTTCTGATTTTGCAGAGATTATAATTTGTAAAATATGGACAGTTTCTTATTTCCTCAAAAAACTAGACTGCAGCCTGAATGCTATCAAGGGCCTGACCCAGCCATCCAACTACATGAAGATCTTTAATCATGAAGGAGGTCAAGAGTACTACAAGAGCCTAGAATATGTTGCCTGTAAGAGACCTACCTTGGGGGAAGGACATGCGCAGAATAAAAGTAAGAGAATGGAGGAGGATTATCTCAAAATGGCAGAGTAGAAGGATGTGAGCTCACCCCTCTTCCTTGCAGAAACACCAAAATCACAACTAACTGGTGAACAACCAGCTACCAGAAAAATTACTGGAACCTCCCAGAAAAGATATTCTACATCAAAGACAAAAGCCCCAATAAGATGGTAGGAGGGGCATTATTGCAAACCCCATACCTGCTGGGTGGTTGACACAGAAGCTTGGAAACAATTCTGTCATAGAAGTTATCCCACAGGAGTGAAAAGTTTTGAACCCCACATCAGCCTTCCCAGCTTGGGGGTCCAGCCCCCAGAGACTCTGGCTTTGAAGACCAGTGGGGTTTGATCACAGTATTTCTACAAGAAGGGGAGAAACACAAAGTCTACTCTTAGAGAGCACACACGAAGTCTCATGTATGCAAAGACCCACAGGAGAATAGCAGTGACCTGATAAGAGACAGGGACAGACCTGTCTGCTAGTATTGGATGGTCTCCTGCAGGGGTGGGGGAGAGGGGGAGCGGCGACCGCGACTCACTCCAGAGCAGAGACACTGGCAGCAGCGATTCTGGGATGTTCTTATTAGCATGAACCCTCCCCGAGGCTGCCGTTGGCCCCACTGGACAACCTGCAGGTTCCAGTGCTGGGTCACCTCAAGCCAGACCACCAGCGGGCAGCAACACAGCCCCACCCATCAGCAGACAAGTGGCTTAAAGGCTCCCTGAACATGGCCCTGCGCACCCGAGGGACAAAATCCAGCTCTACCCACCACGGGACCAGAATCAGCCCTGCACAAACCTTTGAAGCCTGCACAAACCTCTTAACTGCCTCAACCACCAGAGGGCAGACAGAAGCACTACAGTCCTGCGGCCTAAGGAACAGAAACAACAGAACAACAAAGTGAAATAAAGATAGCCAACCTCCTGGAGGAAAATTCAGAATAATAGTGAAGATGATCAAAGATCTCAGAAAAAGAATGGAGGCAAAGACTGAGAAAGATACAATAAGTGTTTGCTGAAGACCCAGAAGAACTAAGGAACAAACAGATGAACAGTATGAAATGAAAAATACACCAGAAGGAATCAATAGAGTAAGTGATGCAGAAGAACAGATAAGTGACCGGCAAGATAATAGTGAAAATCACCACCACAGAACATAACAAAAGACAGAGATGGTCTAAGAGACCTCCAGGACATTGAGTCGGTGATGCCATCCAGCCATCTCATCCCCTATAATCCCCCTCTCCTCCTGCCTTCAGTCTTTCCCAGCATCAGGGTCTTTTCCAATGAGTCAGTTCTTCACATCAGGTGGCCAAAGAATTGAAGTTTCAGCTTCAGCATCAGTCCTTCCGATAAATATTCAGGACTGGTTTCCTTTAGGATGGACTGGGTGAACTGGATCTCCTTGGAGTCCAAGGGACTCTCAAGAGTCTTCTGCAACACCACAATTCAAAATCATCAATTCTTTAGTGCTCAGCTTTCTTTATAGTCCAACTCTCACATCCACACATGACCACTGGAAAAACCATAGCTTTGACTGACTAGACAGACCTTTGTTGGCAAAGTAATGTCTCTACTTTTTAATATATTGTCTAGGTTCATAACTTTTCTTTCAAGGAGCAAGTGTCTTTTAATTTCATGACTGCAGTCACCATCTGCAGTGATTTTGGAGCCAAAAAAATATAAAGTCTGGCACTGTTGCCCATCTATTTGCCATGAAGTGATGGGACCAGATGCCATAATCTGAGTTTTCTGAATGTTGAGCTTTAAGCCAACTTTTTCACTCTCCTCCTGCACTTTCATCAAGAGACTCTTTAGTTCTTCACTTTCTGCCCTAAGGGTGGTGTCATCTGCATATCTGAGGTTATTTATATTTCTCCCAGCAATCTTAATTCCAGCTTCTGCTTCCTCCAGCCCAGCATTTCTCATGAGGTACTCTGCATAAGTTACATAATCAGGGTGACAATACACAGCTTTGATGTATTTCTTTCCCGATTTGGAACCAGTCTGTTGTTCCATTTCCAGTTCTAACTGTTGCTTCTTGATCTGCATACAGGTTTCTCAAGAGGCAGGTCAGGCGGTCTGGTATTCCCATCTCTTGGAGAATTTTCCACATCCTTAACAGTGAAAAGCTGAAGGCAGTTCCTCTAAACGAGAACAAGACTAGGATGCCCAATCTCACCGGTTTTATTTAACATAGTTTTGGAAGTCCTAAATCATGGAAATCAGAATAAAAAGGACTCCAACTTGGAAAAGAAGACATTAAAATGTCACTGTTTGCTGATGAAGTGATACTATTACATAGAAAATCCTAAAGGCACTACCAGAAAACAACTAGAGCCCATCAATGAATTCATTAGAGTTGCTGGTTACAAAATTAATCCATAGAAATCTGTTGCATTCCTAGATATTTACAATTAAACCACCAGAAAGAGGAATTAAAGAAGCAGTCCCATTTACCATCACAGCAAAAAGAATAAAATACCTAGGACTAAACCTACCTAAGGAGACAAAAAATCTTTACTCTGAAAACTGTAAGACATTCATGAAAGAAATTGATGACACAGATGGAAAAATATACTATGTTCTTGGACTAGAAGAATCAATATTGTAAAAATGACTGTAGTACACAAGCCACACTACAGATTCATTGGGATCTATATGAGATTGCCAATGGCATCTTTTACAGAACTAGAACAAAGAGTCTTAAAATTCATATGGAAACCCAAGCAACCCTGAGTAACCAGAGCAATCTTAAGTAAAACAGAGCTGGGATACTCAGACTCCCCGATGTCAAGACTATATTGTAAAACTATAGTCATCAACACAGTATGGTTCTGGCACAAAAGCAGATATATAATCAATGGAATAGTATAGACAGCCCAGAAATATACACAATGGAGGCGAGACCGTCTCTTCAGTAAATGGGATGGGAAAACTGGACAGTTCCACAGAAAAAAAAATAAGAATATTCTTTAACACCATACAGAAGAATAAACTTAAAATGGATTAAAGGTCTAAATGGGAGGTCAGACACTATAAAACTCAGAGGAAAACATAGGCAGAACACTGACATAATTCGCAGCAGTGCCTTTTTCAATCCATCTCTCAGAGTAATGGAAATAAAAATAAGCAAATGGGACCCAATTAAACTCAAAATCTTTTGCACAGAAAAGGAAACCATAAGCAAAATGAAAAGCAGCCCACAGAATGGGAGAAAATATTTACAAATGATAGAGTCGACAAGGAATTCATCTCCAAAATTTACAAACAGTTCATGGAGTTTAATATCAAAATAAATAACCCAATCAAAACCTGGGCAGAAGACCTAAAAAGACATTTCTCCAAAGATGATATACAGATGGCAAAGAGGCATAATGGAAAGATGTTCAACATCACTAATTACAGAAATGCAAATCAAAACTATAATGAGGCATCACTTTACAGCAGTCAAAATGGCTGTCATCAACAAACCCACAAACAGTAAGTGCCGGAAAGGTTGTGGAGAGAAGGGAACCCTCCTCCACTCTTGGTCAGAATGTAAACTGAGACAGGCACTGTGAAACAGTATAGATGTTTCTTTAAAACTCAAAATAGAGATACTGGATGATCCTGCAGTTCCACCCTGGGCATATATTTGGAGAAAAATAGTCTGAAAGAGTGTATGCACCCCAGTGTCCACTACAGCACTATTGATCAATGCCAAGGTATGGAAACAACCTAAACATCCATTGACAGATGAACGGATATAGATTTGGTACATATACACACACACACACACACACACACACAAAGGCATATACTCAGCCATTAAAAGAATGAAATAATGCCATCTGCAGCAACATGAGTGGACCTAGAAATTGTCATACTGAGTGAAGTAAGTCAGGCAGAAAAAGATATCATATATTGCTTTTATATGGACTCTAAAAAAAACCCATTGAAATGAAAGCAGGGGAATGGACAAAGATACTCCATCCAAACAGAAACGACTGTACAGGGATTGCAATTCTCATAACATACAAAATGGACTTTAAAACAAGACTGTAAAGAAAGATAAGGAAGGACATTAATGATAAAAGGATCAATACATGGAAAGGATATGACACTTGTCAACATATATGCACCAAATATAGGAGCACACAAATGTATCAAACAAACACTAACAGATTCAAAGAGAGAAAATGATAGGACTACAATAAGAGACCTTAACACCCCACTCACATCAATGGACAGATTTTGAGACACAAAGTGAATAAGGCAACCGAGATCCTAAATGATAAAATAGCAGTTAGACTTAATTGATTTCTTCAGGACATAACATCCAAAAAAAGAAAAACCCAAAATAGACATTCTTTTCAAGTGGACATGAAATATTCTCTAAGGTTTATCACATCGTAGGACACAAAACAAGTCTCAACAAATTTAAGACTATAGAAATTATTTCAAGCATCTTTTCTGACCATAATGGCATGAAACTAGAAGTCAACCACAAAAGAAGAAACGAGAAAAAAAATTACATGCAGACTAAACAATATGCTACTAAAAACCAAGTGGTCAACAAAATCAAAGAACTTTGAGGCAAATGACAATGTAAACAGAACCATATAAAATCTGTGGGATGCAGCAAAAGCAGTTCTTACAGGGAAGTTCACAGCAATACAGGCTTCTTTAAGAAACAGGAAAATTTAACAACTTAATCCACCACTTTAAGAATTAGAAAAAGAACAAACAAAATAGCACAATGAAGGAGATGATAATAAAAATCAGAAGTAAAATAGATGTAAGAAACATAGGAAAAGATCAGTAAAACCAAGACCTGGTTCTTTGAAAGGTAAACAAAATTGGCCAGCTTACTAATAAGAAAAGAGGGAAGACCCAAATAAACAAAATATGAAAGAGAAAATATCACAACTGATACCACGGGGTGGGGAGGTAAGAATACTATGAAGAATAGTTGTTTAGTCCCCAAGTGGTGTCTGACTCTTTGCAACCCCATTGTTGGGGTTGCAGCAAGCCAGACTTCCCTGTCCGCCACTGTCTCCCAGAGTTTGCTCAAGCTTATGTCCACTCTCTGCTGCCCTCGTCTTTACTTTGTTCTACTGTGAACAATTAATTATATGTCAACAAATTTGACAGCCTAGAAGAAATGGATCAATTTTTAGAAACATACAGCCCACCAAAACTGAATCAAGAAGAAATAGATAACCTCAGCAAACCAATCACTAGAAATGAAATAGAATCTAATTTTAAAAACTCCCTTCAAACAAGAACCCAGAACCAAATGGCTCACTAGGGAATTGTACCAAACATACCAAGAAGAAATTACATTGATCTTTCTCAAATTCTTCCAAAAGATTGAAGAGGAAAGAATACTCCCAAAGATAGTCTCTGAAAGCACCATCACTTTGACACCAAAACTAGACAAAGACACAACCAAAAAAGAAAATTACAGGCAAATAGCTCTGATGAACAGAGACATAAAACTTCTCAACACATTAGCAAAGCGAATCCAACAACACATACAAAAAGTCACACACCACAGCCAGTTTGGATTCATCTCAAAATCAGTGTAATACACCACATCTGGATGACAGTAAAAGTGACTGGTGAAAGGAATCCAGACTGGAAGAGAAGAAATTAAATTCTGTTTGCTGATGACGTGGTACAATATACACAGAAAAATCCTAAAGATGCTACCAGGAAGCCATAAACAAAATGAAACAACCTACAGACTAGGAGAAAATATTTGCAAATGATGCAACTGACAGAGGGTTAATATCCAAAATATACAAATAGCTCATACAGGTCAACAACAACAAAAGCAATCAACCCAATCGAAAAATGGTCATATGTATGTTATCTTAGGAGAAATATCTATTGAAGTCTCCTGCCCAATCAGCACACAAAAAGATGCTCAATGTCAGTAATTATTAGAGAAATGCAAATCACAACTATAGTGAGGTACCCCCTCACATAGTCAGCATGGCCATCATTAAAAATTCTATGGATAAAGAATTCTGGAAAGGGTGTAGTGAAAAGGGAACCCTCTTACACTTTTGCTGGGAATGTAAATTGATACAGCCACTATGGAAAACTATGGAGGTTTAGTTTTGGCAACTAAAAATACAGTTTCCAAAAGATCCAGAAATCCCTTTCTTGGGCATATAGCCAGACAAAACTATAATGTGAAAAAGTACAGACTCCTGTTTTCATAGCAGCATATTTATTATAGGTGAGACATCAGTTCAGTTCAGTTGCTCAGTCATGTCTTGACTCTTTGCGTCCCCATGCACTGCAGCACACCAGGCCTCCCTGTCCATCACCAGCTCCCAGAGTTTACTCAGACTCATGTGCACTGAGTCGCTGATACCATCCAACTCTCTCCATCCTCTGCCATCCCCTTCTCCTCCCACCTTCAGTCTTATCCCAGCATCAGGGTCTTTTCAAATCAATCATTTCTTCACATTAGGTGGCCAAACCTGATCTCCTTTAGGATGGACTGGTTGGATCTCCTTGCAGTCCAAGGGACTCTCAAGAGTCTTCTCCAACACCACAGTTCAAAAGCATCAATTCTTTGATGTTCAACTCTCACATCCATACATGACTACTGGGAAAACCATAGATTTGCTAGCATATTGAGTGCAGCACTTTCACAGCATCATCTTTTAGGATTTGAAATAGCTCAACTGGAATTCCATCACCTCCACTAGCTTTGTTCATAGTGATGCTTCCTAAGGCCCACTTGATTTCACATTCCAGTATGTCTGGCTCTAGGTAAGTGATCACACCATCATGATTGTCTGGGTCTGAAGATCTTTTTTGTACAGATCTTCTGTGTATTCTTGCCTCCTCTTAATATCTTCTGCTTCTTTTAGGTCCATACCATTTCTGTCCTTTATTAAGCCCATCTGCATGAAATGTTCCCTTGGTATCTCTAATTTTCTTGAAGAGATCTCTAGTCTTTCCCATTCTATTGTTTTCCTCTATTTCTTTGCACTGATCACTGAGGAAGGCTTTACCTCTCCTTGCTATTGTTTGAAACTCTGCATTCAAATGGGTGTATCTTTCCTTTTCTCCTTTGTTTTTTGCTTCTCTGAGCTGAGACATGAAAACAACTTCAGTGTCCATTGACAGCTGAATGGATAAAGATATATATACTTATATACACACACAACGGAATATTACTTAGCCAAAAAAAGTGAAATAATTGCATTTGCAGCAACATGAGTAAACCTGGAGATTATCATACTAGGTGAAACAGGTCAGAAAGAGAAAGACCTGTAGACATATACAACTCCATGGCTGGCTGTTGTGCTCCCTTGTGTCTTTTTACTGTTGTCTTTCCATAAGTCGCATACTTGTTTAGCATGAGAGCTCTTTCATGTGTTTTTCAAAACCAGAAGTCTTCTCCAGTTTAAAGGATCCATCTGGCCACTGACAGATAGGGTCTTATATTAATATTAATGGTGACTGTAACCTGCAAGCCTTTTTATGGCTTAACCATGACCACGAGAAGTGTCCCAAAAGAGTGCAAAAGACATAGCTTTCCCGAGATCCACAAAGTTTACTCAGTTAGCCAAAGAAAGCAAAGCCCTTCATGGTCACAGGCAGTGAGAATGGGGCAGTGAAGATGGAGCCTCCCGTCTCCCACCAGAGTGCATGCCGCCGCCAGGTGCAGACCTGCCCATCACTGCGCTCACAGGAGCTCCTGGAGTGGCACTTCCTTGCACCAAGACGACAGTGAAGCTTGAGCCAACAAAGGCCCCTATGGGCTGGGACACCTTAAAGCAAACTCCCTGAGAGCTGGCACAGTTGGACAGAGATCGCTGCTTATCACTTCTCGTCTCAGATTCTGAGCTTTCTTGATGCTCATCAGATTTAAGCTGATCCTTAATCTCTGGCTGGCCTCTCTCTGGTTAAGCCACAGAGTCACAAACCCATACCAGTCACAAAGCCAAGCTCTCAAGACACAGAACAAGATGAGAGGAAACCTCACCTGTTTAAATACAGGGGACCCACTGCAGAGTGTGTCTCAACAAATGCATGTCTGTTAGAACCATGAACTTAACACTCTGTGAGGGCAGTGGGTTCGAGCAGTGGGCGTAAATTAGGACCTGTCCCTGGTAGCTCAGCTGGTAGAGTCTGCCTGCAGTGCAGGAGACACTGGTTCGATTCCTGGGTTGGGAAGATCCCCTGGAAGAGAGCATGGCAACCCACTCCAGTATTCTTGCCTGGAGAGTCCCCTTGGACAGAGGAGCCTGGCGGGCTACGGTCCGTGGGGTCGCAGAGTTGGGCACAACTAAGCACATGGCACACACTGCTTTCTACTCTTTGGTTTTCCTCCTTGTGAGAAGTGACACAAAAGCCAGAGACAGAAGCAAACAATAGCCATATTTGGGGAAAGCACTCAGAAGATATCTTTTCCAGAGTCACTGTAGCTAAGGTACTAGTTCACACAAAAATTTTTCTCCTGCTTCTGAATATAGAAAAGGACTCTCCCCACTCTCACTTCCACTGAACCTGCAGGCAGATACCCAGGAGACTGACGTGGTAAGGATTCTGACCCTTGACTGGCTCTTGTCAGAGGTCGCAGGATCTCTGCAAGCCAGGGGAGCCCCTCACATGCACCCAACTGCAAGGGTAGCAAAAATTTTCCCTTCTCGGTTCTTCGGCTTGTCTATAATTGACTGACATAAGATGTTAACAGGTGATAAACTAAGTTTGTAGATACAGGAACCCCATAAAAACAAGACTCATTGGCAGTCAATGAGCTGAGGCCTCTGTAGTGTCCTGAACTGAGGGAAGGGATGGGGCCTGAAGCTTCAGAGGTGAAGAGGGCAGTTCACAAGGAGATGAGAGGAGGTTTTCTTGTCTGGTAGTGGCTCTGTCTGGTGCCAGCTCTGGTCTCAGTTCTTCAAGGCAGTTAAGAGAGAGGTAAAAGGCGTTCCCGGGTCTGCTGGGTCTTGATTCCCTTCAAAATAACCCACGTGCTAAAGCTGTTCACTAGTGGGGGCCATATTCTGTTCCACTTCAACAAAATATTTGCTTATTGTAGAAAAATCGGAAAACGAAGGGGGGAAAAAAACCCAGCAGTTCCCCTAAACCTACTACCTCCCAAATCTTATTTGTATGCTTATGTTTTCTGTTACTAAAATAAGACACTCTGCACATATTGCTGTGTAGCAGTCCCCCGTCCATCCACACATCTTTAACACTTTCACATTTTAAATACGTTTACTATTTTGTCTTTTATGTAGTACAACTATGGCGTAACATCCAATTTTTGGACATATGAGTTGCATCCAGGATTTCACTGGGATAGAAGTAGAGTTGTCGCATCAGTTTACTCACATTTTTTTAAATGCTTTGGAAATCTTTTGCCAAAGTGTCTTTCAGAAATGTATGTTGGAATAGTAATATAATTTTTGTACCAGCTTCACCATACCCTAATGTTAAATATTTTAGTATTTCTCTAAACTTGGCCAATTTCTAGAAAAGTTGTATGTATCTTAAAATTTTACATTTCTCTGATTAAAATATAGTGGTTGATCACTGTCATTCATATTCTCTTTTCTAATTTGTTCATCCTCTGTTCCTTTTCTGTTGGAGTGTTCAACTTTTCAAAACTCTTAAGAACTTTTATAAGAACTGTCTTTTGTTTCTTAAAAACTTGTTTGCAGCAGTCCATTGTTTTATGTTTTGTAAGTTCAGCATTTAGAAGTATTAAATGTTATCTCATTTTTTTTTTTTAAGGTATGAAAGCTTTCAAAATCCAAAGAAGAGAAAAAATCAAAGTGGAACAGTGTTTCGACCTGGACAGAAAGTAACCCTGGCATAAAATATACTTCTGATTTTGTGTGTATGTGTGGTGTTTGTCCTGTGTTGTAACACTGAAAATGATGTCTGTACATTTTTTAATTTAACTTGTTAATCTATAAAATCAAAGAATGATAATTTAAACCTATTATCTAATGATCAGGATTACTTGACAGTAATACTTTAAAATAAATTGAGATATTTATAATAGATTCTGTATTTTATTTCCTATACATGTAAATTCTTACTGAAATAATATTGGCCACATGGAATAACTGATTTTTTTTTCTCCTTTGAAGAAAAGAGAATGTAATTAAATACATTTCTTAGAATTCACAGTTGCATATTCAACATCTTTCTTTCATTTGATAAGTTTTATGCTTAGCACCTTGATTATTTTGCAAATAAATTCAGTTATCTACAATCCAGTGATCTGTTCTTTTTATCTGAAAATGTAGAATTTGCACACAATTTAAATAAATTGAGTCGTTCCGTCAATCAGAAGTGAAATGATGTCCCCTAACATACTACATCCAGCTGCAAGGCCAGGAGCTTGAATGATGTCCAGTCCTCCCCGCCAGCTCCATGATAAATCTGTCCTGCCATGCTCTGATCTGTGAACTAAACTGTAATGTCACTACCATCAACACAAGCTGTATATCATAATGTGGTGAGGGGAAAGGAGAAAGGTCAGTAGAATATGCAAATAAATACATAAGAGAGCAAATAGAAATGTATCAGCTGTAACCACTGCCCTTTTTGCAGCTAATCATTTGCTCAAGGCTGATGGGTTTTATTTCTCTCTTCCATTATTTATTCCATGTTCTTCTGACTTCCGCCCTCATGTTAGTGGATTAGAAGCTTCCCTGGTGGCTCAGGTGGTAAAGAATCTGCCTGAAACATGGGAGACCTTGGTTCAATCCCTGGCTTGGGAAAAAAAACCCTGGAGAAGGGAATGGCGCCCCACCCCAGTATTCTTGCCTGGAGAATCCCATGGACAGAGGAGCCTGGTGGGGTACAGTCCATAGCATCACGAAGAGCAGGACACGACTGAGCGGCTAACATTCAGTGGATTAGAGGCCTTTACTAAGTAGGGTGGTCTAAGCTGTCATTTCCATCTTTGCCTTTGGTGACCTAAGATTGCAGGTGTCCTCCGTTAGATTAACCATGCACACTTAGTGTTATAAGATTCCAGCCATTCTTCTCCCATCACCCATTGTACAGCATCAGCTTTGTATTTACTCAGTAAATCCTCCCCTTTCAAACCACTGGAATCTCATGGTGTTCCCCTCCCAGAAGCATGCCTCCTTTGCTTACCTCTAAATCTGCAAAGCCCAGAATCTCAAGAAAGGCAAGCAAAGATGTTTGAGTCACTAGGAATTAACCGAGACAAGTCATTCTCCCTTGCACTTTGGTTCCTAGCTCCTTAGCACCTTCTATTAAGGCCACAGGTGCTGGTTCACAGTATACATACTGTGTACTGCATGCTGCAGAAAGGAACTCCAACTTCACAGTCAGTTATCTCCCCAGAAGCCCAGCTGTTTCCAGGTGATGGGAATTTATGTTCAGTCTAGGGAATCACTATAAATTGAGTTTTGTGATCAGGAGCAAATGCCATAAGGGATAGTATAATAGTGTGAGTGTGTGGTGAGTCCGTGAAAGAAATGCTGGACTGTATGAAGCACAAGCTGTATGAAGTCAAGATTGCCGAGAGAAATATCAGTAACCTCAGATATGCAGATGAGAGCACCCTTATGGCAGAAAGCAAAGAAGAACTAAGGAGCCTCTTGATGAAAGTGAAAGAGGAGAGTGAAAATGCTAGCTTAAAAGTCAACATTCAGAAAACAGATGATGGCATCTGGTCCCATCACTGCATGGCATATAGATGGGGAAACAGACTTTATTTTGGCGGGCTCCAAAAATCACTGCAGATGGTGTCTGCAGCTATGAAATTAAAAGATGCTGCCTCCTTGGAAGAAAAGTTATGACCAACCTAGACAGCATATTAAAAAACAGACAAATGAAGCAATGGACAATTAATCTCAAAAATATACAAGCAACTCCTGCAGCTCCATTCTAGAAAAATAAACAACCCAATCAAAAAGTGGGCCAAAGGATTTAACAGACATTTCTCCAAAGAAGACATAAAAATGGCTAACAAACACATGAAAAGATGCTCAACATCACTCATTATCAGAGAAATGCAAATCAAAACCACAATGAGGTACCACTTTAAACCAGTCAGAATGGCTGCCATCCAAAAGTCTACAAGCAATAAATGCTGGAGAGGATGTGGAGAAAAGGGAACCCTCTTACACTGTTGGTGGGAATGCAAACTAGTACAGCCACTATGGAAAACAGTGTGGAGATTCCTTAAAAAACTGAAAATAGAACTGCCATATGACCCAGCAATCCCACTGCTGGGCATACACACAGAGGAAACCAGAATTGAAAGAGACACGTGTACCCCAATGTTCATCGCCGCATTGTTTACAATAGCCAGGACATGGAAGCAACCTAGATGCCCATCAACAGACGAATGGATAAGAAAGCTGTGGTACATATACACTATGGAATATTACTCAGCATTAAAAAAAAAAATCATTTGAATCAGTTCTACTCAGGTGGACGGAACTGGAGGCTATTATCCAGAGTGAAGTAACCCAGAAGGAAAAACAACAATACAGTATACTAATGCATATATATGGAATTTAGAAAGATGGTAACGAGAACCTTGCATGCGAGACGGCAAAAGGAACGCAGATGTATAGAACAGACTCATGGACTCTGTGGAAGAGGGCAAGGGTGGGATGATATGGGAGAATGGCATTGAAACATGTTAATTATCATATGTGAAATCAATCGCCAGCCCAGGGTTGATGCTGGGGGCTGGGGCACCGGGATGACCCAGGAGGAGGGAATCGGGAGGGAGGAGGGAGGGGGGTTCTGGAGGGGGAACATATGTATACCCATGGCGGTTTCATGTCAATGGATGGCAAAACCAACACAATAAAGAAAATTTAAAAATAAATAAATAAATAAATAATAAAATAAAAATAAAAAACAGAGACATTACTTGGCCAACAAAGGCCCATCTAGTCAAAGCTATAGTTTTCCCAGTAGTCATGTATGGATGTGAGAGCTGGACTATAAAGAAAGGTGAACACCAAATAAGAATTGATGCTTTTGAACTGTGGTGTTGGAGAAGACTCCTGAGAGTCCCTTGGACTGCAAGGAGATCCAACCAGTCCATCCTAAAGGAGATCAGTCCTGAATATTCATTGGAAGGACTGATGCTGAAGCTGAAACTCCAATACTTTGGCCACCTGATGTGAAGAACTGACTCCTTGGAAAACACCCTGATGCTGGAAAAGATTGAAGGCAGGAGGAGAAGGGGATGACAGGATGAGATGGCTGGATGGCATCACTAACTCAATGGACATGAGTCTGAGCAAACTGCAGGAGTTGGTGATGGACAGGGACGCCTGAAGTGCTGCAGTCCATGGGGTCGCAAAGAGTCAGACATGACTGAGCGACTGAACTGACTGACTGACTGAACCTGGCTTCCCAGGTTGCTTTAGCAGTAAAGCATCTGCTTGCAAAGCAGGAGACCTAAGAGACTAGGGTTCGATCCCTGGGTCTGGAAGATCCCCTGGAGGAGCACATGGCTACCCACTCCAGTATTCTTGCCTGGAGAATCCCATGGACAGAGGAGCCTGACAGGCTGTAGTCCATAGGGTCACAAAGAGTCAGACATGAGTGCTTCTTAGCCTAGCACCCAAGGTCTCTACCTCCAAATATATTCTTCAGATTTTGCACGAAAAAGAAAAATACACAGTTCTTGTCTAAGCCTTCTCCTTCTACACTGACTTATTACTGTCTTCCTGAGGCATGGAGGGACAACAGAAGGAGCTTCCTTTTACAAGGCTGATCCCACACAGATGGAGATGATTTGGGTGTTCAGGCAAGGGACACCGGCTGGTCACTATCAAGCAAGATTTCAAAAGGCTTGAGATAAAAGAGACTCCAGTTTCTTCCATGTGTCCACACCCCAATTACCAGGATTCAACTCTTTTCCAATCAATACCTAACTTTTTCATAAGAGATCTAAAATGGCTGTGAACTCAGCGAATAATGCCATCCAGTACACTGTGGGATCCAATACTTTGGCCACCTGACGCAAAGAACTGACACTGGAAAAGACCCTGATGCTGGGAAAGATTGAGGGCAGGAGGAGAAGGGGACAACAGAGGATGAGATGGTTGGATGGCATCACCGACTCAATGGACCTGAGTTTGAGCGAGCTCCAGGAGCTGGTGATGGAGGGAAGCCTGCCATGCTGCAGTCCATGGGGTCGCAGAGTTGGACATGACTGAGTGGCTAAACTGAACTGAAGGACCTAGAGATTATCATAGAAAGCAAAATAAGTCAAAGATAAATATCATATGACATCACTTATGTGTGGAATCTAAACAAATGATGCAAATGAACTTATTTATGAAAAGAGATTCACAGACTTAGAAAACAACAACAACAAAAAACTAATGGTTACCAAGAAGGAAAGGTGGGGGGAGGAATAAATTAGGAGTTTAGGATTAACATATATACTATTATATATATATAATAAACAAGGATCTACAGTATAGCAGATACCATAGTACAGAGAACTCTACTCAATACTGTGTAATAACCTATATGGGAAAATAATCTGCAAAATAATGGATATATGTATATATATAACTGAATCAAAAAGATACAACACTGAAAGACAAACCCCCCAGGTTGGCAGGTGGCCAACAAGCCAATATGCTACTGAAAAGCAGAGAAACAGCTCCAGAAGGAATGAAGAGGCTGAGCCAAAGCAGCAACAACACCCACTTGTGGATGTAAAGACCAATATTGCATAGGAACCTGCAATCTTAGGTCCACGAATCAAGGCAAATTGGAAGTGGTCAAACTGAAGATGCCAAGACCGAACATCGACATTTTAGCAAAGAGCAAACTAAAATGGAGTGGAATGGGTGAATTTAACTCAAATGACCATTATATTTAGTACTGTAGGCAAGAATCCCTTAGAAGAAACGGAGTAGCCATCATAATCAACAAGGAGAGTCCAAAATGCAGTACATGGGGGCAATCTCAAAAATGACAGAATGGTCTCAGTTGGTTTCCAATGCAAACTATTCAATATCACGGTAATCCAAGTCTGTGCCCCGACCACTGATGCCGAAGAAGCTGAAGTTGAATGGTTCTATGAAGACCTACAAGACCTTCTAAACCTAACACCAAAAAAGATGTCCTTTCCAACATAAGGGACTGGAATGCAAAAGTAGGAAGTCAAGAGACACCTGGAAAAACAGGCAAGTTTGGCCTTGGAGTACAGAATGAAAAACAGCAAAGGCTAACAGTTTGCCAAGAAAATGCACCACTCATAGGAAACACCCTCTTCCACCAACACAAGAGAAGACCCTACACATGGACATCACCAGATGGTCAATACTGATATCAGGTCGATTATGTTCTTTGCAGCTGAAGATGGAGAAGCTCCATGCAGTCAGCCAAAAGACGACTCAGGAGCTATCTGTGGCTCAGATCATGAGTTCCTTATAGCAGAATTCAGACCTAAATTGAAGCAGGTAGGGAAAACCACTAGGTGGTTTAGGTATGACCTAAATGAAATCCCTTATGATTATACAGTGGAAGTAACAAATAGATTTACAGGAGTAGATCTGATAGAGTGCATGAAGACTATAACCAAGCAGTCTACATATTCAATGCAATCCCTATCAAAATTCCAATGGCATTTTTCACAGAACAGGCAATCCTATAACTTGTATGAAACCACAAAAGACTTCAAAGAACCAAAGGAATTTAAACTTATCTGGAGGCATCATACTCTCTGATTTAAAACTATAATATAGTAATCAAAACAGTAATGGTACTGCCATAAAAACAGATACATAGATCAATGGAACCGAACAGCAAGCCCAGAAACAAACCCACATATTTATGGTCAATTTACAACAAAGACAAGAACATGCATAAAGGACAGTATCTTCAGTAAATGGTACTGGGAAAACTGGACAGCCACATGCAAACAAATGGAACATCATCTTATACCACACACATGATTTAACTCAAAGCAGATTAAAAACTAAAATGCAAGATCCGAAATCATAAAACTCCTAGAAGAAATAGTGGGTGATCTCCTTGACACAGGTCTTGGTGACAATTTTTTGGAATTAAAACCATAAGCAAAGACAACAAAAGCAAAAATAAATACGTTAAATGACATCAAACTAAAAAAGCTTCTGCACAGCAAAGGAAGCCATCAACAAAATGAAAAAGTAAACTGTCAGTGTCAGAAAACATTTGCAAATCATAATTCTGATAAGTGATTAATATCCAAAATATACTAAGAACTCATTCAACTTGACAGCAAAAATAATGAAATAATCTAGCAATTGAGCAGAGGATCTAGACATTTTTTTCAAAGACATACAGATGGCCAACAGGTACACAGAAGGATGTACAACATCACAGATCAGGGAAATGCAAATCAAAGACACAATCAGATAACCACTCACATCTATTAGAATGGCTGTTATCAAAAGTACAAGAAATAAAAAATGCTGGCAAGGATGTGGAGAAAATGGAACCCTTGTGCACTGTGGATGAAAATGTAAATGGATCCAGCCAATACAGAAAACATTATAAAGGTTTCTGAAAAAATTGAAACTAGAACTACCATATGATCCAGCAATCCCATTTCTGGGTCTTTGTCCAGAGAAAACAAGAAACACTAATTCAAAAATATACAAGCACCCCCGTGTTCACTGCAGCAATATTTATAATAGCCGATGTGTGGAAACAACCTAAGTGTCCACTGATGGATGAATGGATAAAGAAATAGCAGTATATGTACACAGTATTAATCAGTCTTATAAAAAGATTTAAATAACTAAAAAGGTTTAAGTCTTGTAAATTTGTGGCAAGATAGATGGACCTTAAGGGCATTATGCTAAGTGAAATAAGTCAGGCAGAGAAATCAAACCATACAATTTCACTTATGTGGAGAATTTAAAAAATAATAATAAAAACATGACCTCATATACAGAGAATGAATTGGTAATTGCAAGAGGTGAAGACGGGGTGGAGAGGGGACAAAATGGTTAGTCAAAGGTACAAACTTCTAGCTGTAAGTCATGGGGATATGATGTACACATAGCACAATGACTGTAAGAACACTGCAGTGTATACCTGACAAGTTGTTAAACCTTAAAGATTTTTCATCACAAAAGTTTGGAACAATGTATGGTGACATGTTAACTAGACCTAAGGTGGTAACCATTTTGTGATGTATACAAATCCTGAATCATTGACGTTGTACACCTGAAATTAATGTTATGTGTCAATTACACCTCAGTTTAAAAATATTTTTTAAAGGAAGGAAGTAAGTATCCACATTCTGTTTGAGAACCATTGCTTTCAATCCTCCTTCTTAGATGAAGTATCTTATGCAACGGGGAGTTCCGCCTAGTAGCCACTGTAATTCCAGGTTGTCTCAGTAAGATGTTGCCATTTATGTATGTATTTACAGCCTCTGGGGCCACAGTTCTTAGATACAAATCAGGCAGGTGTGCTGGGAGCTGGTGAGTTCGGTTCCCTGACCACTTCTTTAGCTGCACCGGGGGTCTCTCAAAGCCAGCTGTGTGCTGTTTCACAGTGCACCTTGTTAGTTACATGGAAAATTCCTTGAGCCTGGCAGGTGACAGGTGTCAGTCAGTCCAGCCCATTCGTGACCAGCTTACCACAGCACAGGTGTCTTAGGTGGCCAGAGCTCTACCAGCTCTGCCCGCCAACTTTGCAGTGCTGGCTTCCCAATTTCCACTAGTAACAGATCTGTTGTTTTTTTTTTCTGAGATTTCTTTTACAGTGGTAAACACTGTAATGGCTTTAAATATTTTGAATTGTGCCTACCTACTCAAGATTGTGCTGGCTGGTGAAAACCACCAAATACTTCTTGTCTCCACTTACTTCCTCAAGTCCCACAAGTTTACACTTTGGACTTACCTTGAGGCTTTGCAAGTCTCCTCACAGTTGCCATCTTGCTTCCTTCAGGTTGACGGGTTCCCATTATTATCCCTGTTGAAATGATCCCAATTCAAGCAGACTTCGTGTTTCTGGCTACCTTTTTTTTTTTTTTTAATTTCTGTGTGACTTTATTACTCTAAATATACAGTAAAAACTAGCCAGAATACATCAAACGATAGCACACGTAAACCCAAGACAGGCCAGTCTGCACCCGCCTTCAGAGTTACGGGCACTAATCCTGATGGTGAAGGCCAGCGTGTCGGCTGTGGGAGGAGATGGGCAGACACCCCGCCTGGGTGTGTGCGAGCACCTGTGGGCAAGGGGGGAGGGGAAGGGGGAAGGGGGCAGGGAGGTGCTGCCCCGAGTGTGGCCTCTGCTCACAGGCTCAACCAGAGAGAGAGGAGTCATCCACCACTGAGTGCCCCACTCAACAGCCTCGGCTGGGCTGTGGCCATCCTAGAACCGTCGTTTCCAGGGCAGCTCCTCAGGAAGCCAGACCCTCTCCTGCCCACCAGGAAAGGGTCTGGACCTGGGACCTGCAGACCCCCGCACCTGGCTCGAGGTCTTGCTGGGTGGCTCTTGCCAGTAGGGCACCCAGGCTGAGCGTCCCTTCTGCCTGTTACCCAGAAAGTTTATCTTTAAAAAAAGACAAGGTCATCTCAGATGGGACCCACAAGCCCCAGGCAGACCCCTCCTCAGCCACCCTAGAAAGAAGCAACCAAAGAGCAAGGCTAGGGCCAAGGACCTGGCAGGGCCTCCCCAAAGCACTTACCTTGTAGAGGAGGTTGGCCGCAAAGTCCAAATGCTGTCGCCCACGAGACCTGGAGTTTCTCATGCTTCAACTGTCCTCCAGGAAGGATCCAGACAAACTTGCTCAGAAGGCAAACTAAGAGAATCCTGGAGAGTGGCAAAGCGGCAGTGAAATCCAGCGGCTTCCAGGCTCCCTTCACCAGTTTGGGAGCCCCCTGGCATCTCCAGCAGCTGTCTTCAGGACCCACGTTGTTGTTCAGTGGCCCAGTTGTGTCTGACCCTCTGCCACTCCATGGACTGAAGCAAGCCAGACCTCCCTGTCCCTCACCATACCCTGGAGTTTGCCCAAGTTCATGTTCTCTGCATCATGGATGCCGCAGAGCCATCTCATCCTCTGACGCCCCCTTCTCCTTCTGCCCTCGATGTTTCCTAGCAGCGGAGTCTCTTCCAGTGAGTCATCAGGATCCATGTCCTCACGAAAACTGTTGACGGACAAAACTCAAGCAATTTAGTAAGGATTATTGGAGTCCTTTGGTCAAGGGAAAACAACCCATGGAGTCAGGAGACACAGGACCTCCCAGCAGTGCAGCCTCCTCCCAAATGCTGGGCACGAGCTTTATTAGCCTGAGAGGCTATGTGGAAACAGCCTGATTGGTCAGGGTTTCACTAGGAATTGAAAAAGCCCGGAGCTCTAGGGTCAGGTAAACAAGCCACAGCTGAGCTAGAGTATAGTCTAGCGTGCTCAGTGTGTGTCGGTGACTAATTACTTTTAACAAGGCTAACTGGTATAAATAGGCCTTTGATGAGCTTCCTAAATTACCCCAAAGCAGGTATAGTAACTGAAGTCTTTATCAGCTGCATTTTATATACAGAGAGAACTAGCCTGAGAAGTGGGTCTCATCTCTGGCTGTACATCAGAGTCACCTCTGGAACTGTAAGCATTTTTTTGGCTTTTCTTAAATTTTACTAGATTCTTTGCAACCTAACAAGGTCCCTATCTCACGCCCACAGACACTGATTTACTTAGTTTCTTGTGAGAACTTCCCAGCAGGGTTTCCTTTTTTCTTTTTAGTTGTTAAAGCTCCACAGGTGATTGTAATGTGCTCCTGATTCACTGGTATAAATGCAGGGGAAGTCAGTGGAATCTAAAAACATACTCAAAATCCATACAATTATTAGAATATAAAACGTGGATAATTCGAGCGTGATATTTGTGAATCTGCTAGGTACAAAGTACTGGCAAGTGACTATGGAGGAGAATGAATAGAAAATGAATTTTCCTTCAGCAAGAGATGATGGTTTTGGCCTTTGTAGTTCAGAACCTCTTAGTTCTGTTAATAAAGCCACAACCATGAGGACCACCAAGTATGGATGTACAGGATATGCCCTGACTAAGGGTCCTGGGTGAGTGGAAAGTGGATTGCAGCCCTGGGCCTCTCCCCCAGCCCTGACGTGGCCGCCATATTGAAACCCTCACAGATGCCAACATGTCCTAAATGCAGCCCCACTGTGAGGCCTGAGTAACTAAGCTGCCCACTTCTCCTCCCAAATTTAGCGCAGTTAAGCACAAACAGGAATTTAGAATAAGATGCTTAATTCTCTCTGTTGGAAATAAGGCAAGAGATTTTTCCTTTAGGTCTGAGTATTGACCTTAGAAAATTTGTATTTTCTCACACTCTTTGAAATGTATTTTAAGAAACTAAATAAGCCTTAGTCAGTTTTGCGACCTGGCAATGTTTTTCTCAAGGCCCTGGGAGCCATGTCTTTGACATGTAACTGTCAGAACAGGGCACCCCCATCCTCCAGGCTGTATGGGCGAGTAGAAGCCAAACTTCAGTGCCCCAAACTGCTCAAATCTTCCTGTCATACAGACATGTTTGCCCCTTTCACCCTTCAGAAAGTCAGTTAGCTAACGGAGGTGGTCACCTCAATCACCAGGTAAACTCAGCAAGAACTGCATGTGACAAATGCTGCTGTCAAGTTCTCTGAGGACCACTTACTGTTTATCCGGAGAATATGTATATGATGACTGTACCTGCTTGGCCACACAAAAGGGTGAAATTTCTTTGTTTTTGCGACCTTAGCCAAATGCCTGTGATGGAGCAGCACATTCTAATTTAATCCTCAGTCAATAGTGTTTTCTTTCTCTACTGCCTTTTTGGAGAAGATATCTGAGTTGAAAGAAGTTTTTTTCAAACTGTATTTCCCCAACAGCACCTTCATTCTTTAAAGTTATGGTCTTTTTAACTTGCACCTTTCCTATCCACAGGGAGAAGTACTGAAGGTATAGATGTTTTTGTTAAACTTGCTCCCTTCCACAACAGGTGGAACACAGAAGTGAGAGTAATTCCAAATAGCGATGATGTCACTAGAACTTGAGGCTATGATTGTAGCTGCTCTGTTTGTAACTGAGTAATTACTTCATGCCAGTCGTTCAAGGTGAGTGAGAAATAATGATTCATTATTCCCACTTCTTGAACAGAAAAAAGAAAAAGTTTTTTTAATTTTATACACACATTGTTAGAAATTAAAAATTTTAATAACCCAATGTGTTCATCTTTCCCTTTGTGACATCCTTCATTACTTAACAATTAAAAGAAATTTACCAAAATAATACATGTACACGGTTATTTTTTTAAAAAGGCCAAGTAATTCTAAGTCAGTTCAGTCGACCAGTTGTGTCTGACTCTTTGCGACCCCATGAATCACAGCACTCCAGGCCTCCTTGTCCATTACCAACTGCCTGAGACCACCTGAAACCATGTCCATCGACTCGGTGATGCCATCCAACCATCTCATCTTCTGGCATCCCCTTCTCCTCCTGCCCTCAATCCTTCCCAGCATCAGGGTCTTTTCCAATGAGTCAGCTATTTGCATGAGGTGGCCAAAGTATTGGAGTTTCAGGTTTAACATCAGTCTTTCCAATGAAACCCAGGACTGATTTCCTTTAGGATGGACTGGTTGGATTTCCTTGCAGTCCAAGGGACTCTCAAGAGACTTCTCCAACACCACAGTTCAAAAGCATCAATTCTTCGGCGCTCAGCTTTCTTTATAGTCCAACTCTCACATAATACATGACCACTGAAAAATCATAGCCTTGACTATATGGACCTTTACTGACTAAGTAATGTCTCTGCTTTTTAATATGCTGTCTAGGTTGGTCATAATTTTCCTTCCAAGGAGCAAGCATCTTTTAATCTCATTGCTGCAGTCAACACCTGCAGTGATTTTGGAGCCCAGAAAAATAAAGTCAGCCACTGTTTCCACTGCTTCCTGATCTATCTGCCATGAAGTGATGGGGCTGGATGCCATGATCTTAGTTCTCTGAACGTTGAGCTTTAAGCAAACTTTTTCACTCTCCTCTTTCACTTTCAATCAAGAGCCTCTTTAGTTCTTCTTCACTTTCTGCCATAAGGGTGGTGTCATCTGCATATCTGAGGTTATTGATATTTCTCCCGGCAATCTTGATTCCTTCCAGCTTGTGCTTCCTCCAGCCCAGCGTTTCTCATGATGTACTCTGCATAGAAGTTAAATAAGCAGGGTGAAAATATACAGCCTTGACATACTCCTTTTCCTATTTGAAACCAGTCTGTTGTTCCATGTCCAGTTCTAACTGTTGCTTCCTGACCTGCATACAGATTTCTCGGAGGCAGGTCAGGTGGTCTAGTATTCCCATCTTTCAGGATTTTCCACAGTTTATTGTGATCCACAGTCAAAGGCTTTGGCATGGCCAATAAAGCAGAAATAGATGTTTTTCTGATACTCTCTCGTTTTTTCGATGATCCATCTGATACTGGCAATTTGATCTCTGGTTCCTCTGCCTTTTCTAAAACCAGCTTGAACATCTGGAAGTTCACGAGTCATGTACTGCTGAAGCCTGGCTTGGAGAATTTTGAGCATTACTTTGTTAGCGTGTGAGATGAGTGCAATTGTGCAGTAGTTTGAGCATTCTTTGGCATTGCCTTTCTTTGGGATTGGAAAGCAAACTGACCTTTTTCAGTCGTGTGGCCACTACTGAGTTTTCCAAATTTGTTGGCATATTGAGTGCAGCACTTCCACAGCATCATCTTTCAGGACTTGAAACAGCTCAACTGGAATTCCATCACCTCCACTAGCTTTGTTCGTAGTGATGCTTCCTAAGGCCCACTTGGGTTCCTCCCATTTCAGGATCTGGCTCTATTTGTAATGAAAAGCAGCAGTTCTTTGCTTTATCCTTCAGTGTCTCTGTAACTGTATCAGGATTTGATGGGAGAAACAGAACCACTTACAAAGATAAGAGTCTATTGTAGAAATATTACCTTACACAATGATTGGAGCCCACTGAACAGCCTATGTGAGGCTTTTGCTTCTGTGTCTGGGCTAGGGTCTAAAATCACCAGGGCAGGCAGTCTGGAGGGAAAACGGATGTGAAAGGAGAACAAGGACAAACTTGAACCTGCATTAGTCTCTCACCCCTTTTGCAACAAGGCTGGGGACACACTCTGTGGGCCACATTGGTGCAGACCTTCCATTATAGGAGAAAAGATACAGATATACACTGTGAGTAATAGTAGGCACTGGTGTTTGTTAAGGAGGCAAATGAAAATTCAATCTTAACTCTTAAAGATATTACACATGTATCCACCAATTTATAAACAAATGTCCAGTTTATACACTAGTTTTAAAATATTTTATTTAATAAATACCTTACTTCGCATTCATTTTATTGATCAGTCATTCTTTGAGTATCCTAATATCGATTACATACTGATGACAAATCTGTCACTCCAAATCACGAGTACTACAACACTAGTGTCCTTCCACTTACACCATTTTAGGGTGGAAAACCTTTATTTACATGAAACAAATGAATGAAATAAATTCAAAGTAAATATATTGGGAAAAATACATTTTAATCCACAACTCTGAATACTATCATTTAGTTATTTACAGTGGTATTTACAATCAATTTTACAACAACTTTTGTGAAGAGAGATTAACTATAACATAGTTACAATATACAAATCATAACTTTCTTCCAACTAATAAACCATAACTGTGTATAAAAATGGCAACAGTTAAAACTGCTATAATTCAAAATCATTATAATTAAATTTCATTCTGGTAAATTTTCCTGGGGTTGGGAAATGATGGTCAGCTCAGAAGAGGAGACGAGGCAAATATGAGTAAGCCCCACTTCCTCCCATTTTGAAGCTGTTGCTCGCCAACTCAGCTGACCTGCCCTTGAAGTAAAATCTGCCCCTGAATTATGACTAGAATTCCTGTGCCTGGCCTTCTAAATCTCAAACACTGTTTTAGGCCTGTTATGACGAATCCACAGCAGATGGCTTTAACGTTTGGGTGGACTTTTTTTTAGGTATCAGTGCTCAGTACAGTTCAGAAGCTCAGTCGTGTCCGACTCTGCACCGCATGGACTGCAGCATGCCAGACCTCCCTGTCCATCATCACCTTCCAGAGTTTACTCAAACTCAGGTCCACTGAGTCAGTGATGCCATCCATCCATGTTATCCTCTGTTATCCCCTTCTCCTCCCGCCTTCAATCTTTCCCAGCATCAGGGTCTTTTCCAGTGAGTCAGTTCTTTGCATCAGGTGGCCAAAGTACTGGAGTTTCAGCTTCAATATCAGTCCTTCCAATGAATATTCAGGATTGATTTCCTTTAGGATGGACTGGTTGGATGTCCTTGCAGTCCAAGGGACTCTCAAGAGTCTTCTCCAACACCACAGTTCAAAAGCATCAATTCTTCAGCACTCAGCTTTCTTTATAGTCCAACTCTCACATCCATACATGATTACTGGAAAAACCACACCCTTAACTAGATGGACCTTTGTTGGCAAAGTAATGTCTCTGTTTCTTAATAGAGAAAGGTTGGTCTAGGTTGGTCGTAACTTTTCTTCCAAGGAGCAAGCATCTTTCAATTTCATGGCTGCAGTCACCACCTTCAGTGATTCTGGAGCCCCCAAAAATAGTCTGTCACTGTTTCTATTGCTTCTCCATTTATTTGCCATGAAGTGATGGGACCGAATGCCATGATCTTACTTTTCTGAATGCTGAGTTTTAAGCCAAATTTTTCACTCTCCTCTTTCATGAAGAAGTTCTTTAGTTCTTTGCTTTCTGCCATAAGGGTGGTATCATCTGCATATCTGAGGTTGCTGGTCTTTCTCCCGGCAATCTTGATTCCAGCTTGTGTTTCCTCTAGCCCAGCATTTCTCATGATGTACTCTGCATATAAGTTAAATAAGCAGGGTGACAATACACAGCCATGACTATCTGGAACCAGTCTGTTGCTCATGTCCAGTTCTAACTGTTGCTTCCTGACCTGCATGGAGATTTCTCAGGAGGCAGGTCAGGTGGTCTGGTATTCACATCTCTTTCAGAATTTTCCAGTTTATTGTGATCCACACAGTCAAAGGCTTTGGCATAGTCAATAAAGCAGAAGTAGATGTTTTTCTGGAACTCTCTTACTTTTTTGATGATCCAGTGGATGTTGGCAATTTGATCTCTTGTTCCTCTGCCTTTTCTAAAACCAGCTTGAACATCTGGAAGTTCACAGTTCACGTACTGTTGAAGCTAGGCTTGGAGAACTTTGAGCATTTCTTTCCTAGCGTATGAGATGAGTGCAATTGTGCAGTAGTTTGAGCATTCTTTGGCCTAGCTTTTCTTTGGGATTGGAATGAAAAACTGACCATTTCCAGTCTTGTGGCCACTGCTGGGTTTTCCAAATTTGCTGGTCATGGTGGAGGGTTCTGAGAAAACGTGGTCCACTGGAGAAGGGAATGCAAACCATTTCAGTATTCTTGCCTTGAGATCCTCATGAACAGTATGAAAAGGCAAAAAGATAGGACACTGAAAGATGAACTCTTGGGTTGGTAGGTGCCCAATATGCTACTGGAGATCAGTGGAGAACTAACTCCAGAAAGAATGAAGAGACGGAGCCAAAGCAAAAACAACTGGCAATCCAGTTGTGGATGTGCCTGATGATAGTAGCAAGGTCCGATGCTTTAAAGAGCAATATTTCATAGGAACCTGGCATGTTAGGCCCATGAATCAAGGCAAATTCGAAGAGGTCAAATAGGAGATGGTAAGAGTAAATGTCAACATTTTAGGAATCAGAGAACTAAAATGGACTGGAAATGGTGAATTTAACTCAGATGACCATTATATCTACTACTGTGGGCAAGAATGCCTTAGTAGAAATGGAGTAGCCATCACAGTTAACAAGAGTCCAAAATGCAGTACTTGCATGCAATCTTAAAAACGACAGAATGATCTGTGTTCATTTCCAAGGCAAACCATTCAATATCACGGTAATACAAGTCTATGCCCCAACCAGTAATGCTGAAGAAGATGAAGTTGAACAGTTCTATGAAGACCTACAAGACCTTCTAGAACTAACACCCAAAAAAGACATCCTTTTCATTATAGGGGACTGGAATGCAAAAGTAGGAAGTCAAGAAATACCCGGAGTAACTGGCAAACTTGGCCTTGGAGTACAGAATGAAGCAGGACAAAGGGTAAGAGAGTTTTGCCAAGAGACTGCACTGGTCATAGCAAACATCCACTTCCAACAACACACAAGAAGACTCTACACATGGACATCACCAGATGGTCATTACTGAAATCAGACTGATTATATTCTTTGCAGCAAAGATGGAGAAGCTCTATACAGTCGGCAGAAACAAGACCAGGAGCTGACTACAGTTCAGATCATGAACTCCTTACTCCCAAAGTCAGACTTAAATTGAAGAAGTAGGGAAAACCACTAGACCATTCAAGTATGACCTAAATCAAATCCCTTACGACTATACAGTGAAAGTGACAAGAGATTCAAGAGATTAGATCTGATAGAGTGCCTGAAGAACTATGGATAGAGGCACGTGACATTGTATATGAGACAGGGATCAAGACAATCCCCAAGAAAAAGAAATGCAAAAAGGCATAATGGTTGTCTGAGGAGGCCTTACAACTATGAAAGGAAGAGAAGTGAGAGGCAAAAGAGAAAAGGAGATATTCCCATTTGAATGTTCCAAAGGACAGCAAGGAGAGATAAGAAAGCCTTCCTCAGCCATCAATGCAAAGAAATAGAGAAAAACAATAGAATGGGAAAGACTAGAGATCTTTCAAGAAAATTAGAGATACCAAGGGAATTGTCATGCAAAGATGGGCACAATAAAGGACAGAAACGTTATGGACCTAACAGAAGCAGAAGACATTAAGAAGAGGTAGCAAGAATACATAGAAGAGCTATACAAAAAAGATCATCATGAGCCAAATAATCATGATGGTGTGATCACTCACCTAGAGCCAGACATCCTGGAATGTGAAGTCAAGTGGGACTTAGGAAGCATCACTACAAACAAAGCTAGTGGAAGTGTTAGAATTCCAGTTGAGCTATTTCAAATCGTAAAAGATATCAATGCTAATGACCTATTAATCATTTTTATGGCTGCCCAATGTTAGTCCTAGGGGTGGCCAAGAAACTTTTGCTCTTGGGTGCCTACACGGCATATTTCCTGTGTGCTCAGTGAAGGTGACTGTCCACACTATAGGCCTAACATTCTGATGAAGCCTTGTTCGGACTAAGAAGGTAGGTCAGAGCAGTGAAGAGGAGCTCTATTAAAATCAACCAAATGATGCTGAATTTCTGCCTACTACAGAAGAATTAGATGAAAATTTTAAAATGCCTGGGCTAATAAAAATCATCCACCAATCACTTTCCTTAATAAGGCAGTCAACAGTCTATTAATATATTTTCTAGATAATAAAATAAAGCTTTTTAAAGAGATACTGTGAGAGATATTGTTGATCATAGCTACATTTTACTTGATTTAGCCCTTGGTTACAAATTTATATCTTAATTAATATTTCATTCTTATAGAAAAATACAATCTATTTTATGAGTTTCTAGAAGTAAGTTAAGGAGAAAAATAGACAGTACCTGTTCTTAATAGTCTCCCTGGAAATGACAGTGTTTGCCTGGGAGAATATACACACTTAATGTGTATGAAATACTTCATTTCAAAATATATTTAATTCTTTCCTATCTCTTTTAATTTTCTAAGTAGTAATAAACAAGATAGTGATTAGTCATTTTTCCATCCAAGAATTTCATTAAAGAAACATGTGGCATGTCTTACAGTGGTACAAACACAAAGTAATTGGAAATCCAGGTTTACTTCTTAAACTATAAGTGGTTGGCAACTGTTTCCTTAATAGTTATTGCAGGAGTAGGTCCAACATGAGTCCATATATAGCCCTTCTCTGGTCTGGTGGGAACTGTGGGAAATGGTGATGAACGTGACTTGAAATATTCAGAAGGTGCATGACAAACAAATTCCAAGTATTCCATCTTCCTTGGAAGATCCTCCTCTGGTCCTGGAAGGGAGCCACCATTTACATTTTTGAATATATATATCATTTGCATAAAAATTAAAATTCCTAAACACTACGAGAAACTGGTCTGGTGCTAACTTGACATTAGTCCTTGAAATATATATTATTTTGAAGTTACTTCCTATTATTTTTTCTGCTTTAACTGCTTAAGGAAGATAGCATTCTCCCCAAAATGTAACTCAATATAGAAAGGATTCTAAAAGTGATATATAGCCTTATATAATGTGTACTATATGTCTACTCTGATCTAAATACTTGATAGATACATCAAAGCTTTGAATCCTCATAGCAACCCTCTGAGTTAGGCACTATGATTATTCCCATTTTCCATGAGGGAAAGAGGCAAGAGAGATGAAGGAACCTGCCCAAGATCACACAGCTAGTAAGTGGCTGTCCTATGAACCCAGACAGTCTAGTTCCAGAGTCCGGGCTCGGAAACTTTATGATATGTGGTCTCCTTCAGAACATTAGGAAGAGGAGGTGAGACAGAAGCCTAAGAAGTGGTTCAGGCACATTACTGCCTCTGCTAACAATCATTTCTGATGAGACAGGTAAATAAAAGTTCACTCTTTTATTATGTACTTACAAGCAGAAGACTAAAACTGGATGGCCATGTGTCAAAACTTGACATGCAGGTGAGAATAACAGTGTTACTTCATTTGTCCTTCCGTTCTCTTGGAAAAATACCTTTTGGTTTTTTCTTAGAATGAAAAAGTAACGTATCCTCATTGCAGAAAGGTTGAAAAGTTTGGGGGTAATTTTAAAACTCTAAACACTTTCAAAATTCTATTTATCAACAACTTCTTGTGAGTCTACGTCAAGAATCAATTCTTTGGTCAGCCTTGAAATCAGTTGAGTACAGTGGTTGCCATTTCAACCACCACCACCAATATAACGGGTTACAAAAGGTCCAGGATCACGTGTGTGATATGTAGAGGAACATATGCTGAGAATTTGTAAGATGTAGAGACATAAACATGACGTTCCTCTAGAAACTATTTTTGAGTAACTTTTTGTATGTTACCTAAATAATCTAGTTCTTGAGCAATAAATTCTTTTAATAGAGTTTAACCCTGGGTCACCCAGAAAAATCTTACCCACACAGCTTTTTAGTAGGTGCATGCTGCCCCATAACTCAAAATAACTGATAGCCTCAAACCCTAGCTTTATAAAATTTCATATTTTCTGTAAAATTATCTTTTTTGTACTTCTGCATCTTTGTTATGGACTGAACTGTATGCCCCCAAATTCATATGCTGAAGTCCTAATCCCGAATGTGATGACATTTGGAGAGAGGGCCTTTAGAGAGGTAGTTAAGGTTAAATCAAGTTGTAATGATGCGGCTCTCATCCAATAGAATTGGTGACCTTATAGCAAGAGAAAGAGATGCCAGAGTGCACACACACAGAGGAAAGCTCACATGAGGACACAACCAAAAGTGGCTATCCACAAGCCAGGAAGAGCACTCTCACCAGAAACCGGCCCTGCCAGCACTGTGATATTGGACTTGCAGCCTCCAGAACTGTGAGACAGTAAATTTCTGTTGTTTAGCCCATTCAGTTTATGTTATTTTGTGATGGCAGCCCGAGTAGATGAATACACTTTCACGCAAAAATGCAAAATAAACTGGTTCAAGAACCTGTCTGTTCCCGTCTAACTCACCCACGATGTAGGATGCAGGGTCAAACTGGTCCCTGGGGCTAGCCAGAGTGGGAATGAGCCACGTCAGCGCTGCACTCTTCTCACAGTACTGGTCCTGGATAAAACCTCTGATCTGAGCATAGTAGGGTTTTCCATCTTGTTCATCAATTACAGAAACTACATCTCCAATTTGGTAATAGACTCCCTGGGAGAAACAGAAGATAAGCCCATATTTAAAATAACAGAACAACACTGCAGGTGAGAACTGAAACTTCCTTAATATGAAAACAACAATTTTCCAAGTGGTCAACAGAAGGTCTTTGAAATGGTCTAATGAACTGACATTTATATGGTTGTGATTGATGCCAATTCTAAAACTGTTTCTTTTTTCTGTCTTGGCTGTGCTGGGTCTTTGCTGCTGTGCACTCTTTCTTCACTGGGGCCTGTGGGCTTTCTCTAGCTATGGTGCACAGGCTCTCTTGTTGCAGCACAAGGGCTTATTGTGGTGGTGTGTGGGCTCAGTAGTTGCAGCACATGGGCTCTCTAATTGTCGTTCACTGGCTTAGCTGCCCCTAGGCATATGGGATCTTATTTCCCTGATCAGGGATCAAACCCAACCGAGTCCCTTGCACTGGAAGGCAGATTCTCAATCAATGAACCACCAGGGAAGTCCCTAAAGTTGTTTCATTTTTGAATGAAAAAAATTTCACATACACATGATAACTTGCAGCTGGAGAAAACATTTGGTTATAAAAATAATATCACAATAGTACAATCCCTACTTTTTTCACCAGAGCTACTGCACTGGACAAAGTTAAGTGACTTGCTGAAAGCTACATAAGGCAGCAATGCAGCTGAGGCTCCTATACCAGCTCAGGAGTCTACCTCTGTACAGTCTTGAAAAACAGTGCTTTTATCAAAACAACTTCACCTCTCTCTCCCTCACCATGGACTTCCAGGAGCAGCCAATCCCCACTACTGCCTTTCTCCTTTCAGTTCTTGAAGGCATTTCCAACCTCTGTGCCTACTCCCATCTCTGTTTCAGTCTCCATCCTCTATTTGTCCAAATCTCTTCTCTACCTTCTTCACCTTCAATGTTGTCGGGTTGACTAGGATGGCTCATTGCCCAGGCTCCACACCACACATTTGTATTTCAAAAACAATTCCCATAATCTACATTAAAAAATACTTAAGATCTTTATATAATATTTCAATAAGCAACTTCCTCTCCCAACTCAGCTCTGGCTGTTTTATGATAGCCATGTATGGGGAAAAAGAGCTTAGAAAAGAATAAAAAGCACAATCACACCTTATACAGAGTAGCAAAGACCTTTAGACTAACCCAGTATTTTAGTACCACATTATGGCTTCCAGGTGGCTCAGGGCTAAAGAATCCACCTGCAATGCTGGAGATGGAGATTCAGTCCTGGGTTGGGAAGCTCCACTAGAGGAGCAAATAGCAAACCACTCTAGTACTCTTGCCTTGGAAACCTCATGGGCAGAGGAGCATGGCAGGTTACAGTCCATGGGATCACAAAAGAGTTGGATAAGTGACTAAACAACAACAAAAATACAACACATTCAAATCTTCCTTCAACAACTATGATGCTCACCTTGTAGAAGATTGATTCTGCAGTGATTATGGTGGAAACAGACTCAGGAGCTTTGATGGGCTATGAAAAAACAGAAGTAAAAATATTAGCACATTCGTTGTGTATGTGTGCATGTGTGCGTGTGCATGCGTGTATGCGCATGCATGTGTGTGTGTGTGTGTGTGTGTGTGTGTGTGTGGTGTGTATAGGCATTTTTCCAGCCACATATGAGTTCTGTAATCTGAGAAATACTAAAGTTGTTTGGCGACAAGAACTGAAGTGTTAAAAAAAAAATCTTATTTGTGGCAAAGCATGGTCTCAATATTTCTGCTGTTATTTCCGTTACCTTTAGCTTAAAATTTGCTGAGAATCAAAGGACAAGCTCTTGATTATGTGGCTAAGACCTAACAAAACCCTTCTCAGAGCTTTATTGCACATAACAATCTAGTTTAGAAAAGTATCTGTGGCTTTAATGGCCTGAGCATGAGAGAGGTGGAAATATCAAACAAGTCTCCTCAAAGACATTTTCCATCTCAACTGTAGCTATGATAATATCATCAGAACTAGTTTTCTAACAAGTCTAAACCAAGGCCAAAAGAAGCTTTCTTGGGAGTTGCTCTGCCATCATCAATTCCTTCTTAAGCTGTAATACACACTTTTATGCCACAACACAGTAACTAGGCCTTCCCACATATGTCTTGGTATCATCCTTGAAGAAAGCGGTTGACAGACAAATTATTAAAATACTTTCAGAAAACATATTCCATCATACTTAAGAGGAAAAAGGTGTTTAAGTGTGTACAACTATAATCAAGTATTCACACATTTTATCTAGTCAATAATCACATTTTAGAAAACAAATTTATTAAAATCCTAAACAAATTAGAAGCAACTACTCTCAAGAAAAGAATCCACAATCTGCACAAGAATATAATGCAAGGCCTCTCTGAGTTTTTTAAATGAATACACCCAACTTCAGAAAATGCCTTTACTGGTGAGTGAAGCATTTCTGTTCTGAAAGCAAAGAGTACCAAACTGAGGTTTAAAAAAAAAACCCAAAGAACAGTATCTAATGCTTTGCCCATTGGGTCTGACCACTGTCCCCTGTATTTACAAAACCAAAAATAAGCTTTCAGTTACCCCAGCATGAGTCTTTCAACGATCTATTTTCTTATAAAAGAAGCGATAAAGAAGATTTAGTAAAACTTCTGATTCATATTCATCAAGTTGATTAGTATAAATCAGTAAGAAACATTTTTCTGGGGCCATATAACAAGCAAATATGGAACTGAATGAATTTCAGTGTTATTTACTTAGAGCTTTATGGGGAAAAAAAAAACACCACCATGCCCACACCAAGAACTCTAACTCCATCTCATCCTTTGCATAGAGAACCCAATAAAATGTGCTCAAGATCTAGGTTTCTTTTAGAATCATGTTTTATGCTCCCCAGGGGGAAAAAATAAATAAAACAAGGAAAAGAGGATACTGTTAACTTTATAAAACAGTAAGCCTCCTAAAACAGCTCCTTCTCTTTCTGAAAGCCTGGATCAACCCCCAGAAGGCTACAGAAGAGCTGCCAAGAGCAGAGTCCGAGTTCAATGGTGAGAGATTAAGGCAGTGGTTGGTCACACTACACACAATGCCACAATTACAGTACAAGACACTGTCCACAATCATCTTACATTTTTTAATTTAAAAATATGTCTTCTCCCTTTCCCTTTAGTGGAAACTTTCTTTTCAGCAGCTGGAGCAGATTTGTATTTAGTGTTTCTGAGCCGAGCGGACCTCCTGTGAATTTCCTGCTTACTCTGTTACATAAACAAAGAACAAAAAAGAGAAATAAAAAGTGTAGAAAGGTTGCTGTCCGGATACAACCATCTTCCAAGGATCCCAGAGTATGCACTTTAAACGAACACTTAAAAACAAATTAAGAGTGCAACTGTTCTTTTCATGCTGGGTAATAATCAAACGAACTGGCTTAATTTAAAAAGGGAGAGCCACAGGCAAACATCTCCAGACTCCTAAAAAGGTGTGAACGACTTGTAAAAGGGTAACAGGCAGCAAGAGGAGTCAGTCAGTCTATGCCAAGGTAAGAACCATTCATTGGTTGCGTTTATAACACAAAAATCCTTAAAAACTCTACTCTCCTAAGTCAGAGAATGGGCGTGGTATGCCACCTCCTGCAACGGAATACTTCTGTTACTATTGAACATGACAGGATAATCTTAATAACATGACATGACAAAATAAACTTTATTAACAGGGAAAGAGGTCCAGTAGCCGCGACCCTGTAGACATCTCTGTGTATACGTAAGTACCCTGAGATAGCCGGCTGCTACCCAAAGTATCACAGGGGCGGGATTTCTGAGGAGACTCTTCCAGCTTCTCCAGACTTTAAACGTCTCGTAAGAAAAGGTGCTGAGAATGGGCCAAACCGACGACGACCTTCTCGTCGCGGACGGGAGGGGGCGGCCCGGCCCAGTCAGGGCGCGGCGACCCGGGAGGGCCCCGCCCGCCACGCGCCGCGCCGGCCTCCGCCCGCGGGAGGGCCGCAGGGGCTCACCTGCTTGCCGCCCCCGCCCCCGTTGCTCTGCGGAGGGGTGGCCGAGGTGCTGGCGAAGGTCGCGGCGCCGAAGCCACCCCCGCCGCCGCCGCCGCCGCCGCCCCCTGTCCCGCCGGCCGCCCCCGGGCAGGAGCCCCCGCCGCCTGCGCCGCCCCGGCCTGTGCAGTGGTGGCAGAGGATCTCCCCCTGCGGGCCCTTCTTCCACATGGAGGACGACGTGGTCTTGCAGACGCTGCAGGTGGGCTTCAGGCCCAGTGGCATGGTGGCCGGCTCGGGCGGCCCCCGCGGGCGCAGCGACACGGGAATGGCGACCGCCGGCCTCGCCGGCCAGCTGGCCGGCCCGCCACTCCCACCGACGGAAGAGCGGCGCGGGCGCGGCGCCGAGCTGCCCAAGCCGGGACCCGGCCGCGGCCGCCGCCCCCTGGAGGCAGGAAGCCGGTTCCGCCCGCCCAGCAGCCTGCTCCAGGCTCCAGCAGCCCGAGGCGCCAGGGGGCGGGGCGGGGCCTGGGAGGACAGCCTGGCCTC
>ML661346.1:3894631-3957140 GCA_007570785.1 Antilocapra americana | reverse complement strand
AGAACAGCCTGGCCTCTGCCTGAGGAGGCTTCCGGTGATGGGCGGGGAGGGGCGGGGCCTGGAAGGGACAGCTTGGCCTCGGCCTGAGGAGGCTTCCGGTGATGGGCGGGGCCGCACACTGGCCGCCCGCCTGACCGGAAGTGTCTTGCCCGGAGTTGCTGGGACCGCGGGGAGTTTCGCTAACTTTTCGGCTTATAAAATACAGGACGCCTAAGTGAATCTAAATTCCAGATAAGCAGCTAATAACTTACTAACGCCAGTGTATCCCATGCAGTGTTCGTTATCTGAATTCAAATTTAACTGGGCAGCCTGTATTTTTAATTTGCTAAGTCCGGCACTCCTACGTAGGACCCCTTTACACTCTTTAAAATTATAATTTACACCCCCAAATACATTTGCTTATAAGGGATATTTGATATGAGGAGTTGAAACGTATTTGAAAGCCCTGGAGACCACGCAGGCGTTCGTTGGCCCTTGAGTGGCGGTGTCATCTTGAGTCATTAGGACGGGGAGAAAGTGCCGGTTTTGCGTTGTTGGGAGGCAGATTTGGCCCCGAGAACTTCCAGAAAGGGTCTTGGGACCTCGCTGGACCTCACTTGGGAACAGCTGGCCTAGGGCAAGGGCATCATGAGAATCCAGCCTTCTCAGTTAACGCTGCTGGTCAGTACCAGCCTAGCCAGGGAAACGAGTCTCTACCCAGCCTCTCTCAGGGGAGCGGTGGTTGCCTACCTGACTTCGTGATCCTGGGTTTCCTAGGCTTGAAGTTCTCTCACACATCTTGATGAATATGTTGGTGGAGGGGTGGGGGAGGAAGAAGAAAACTGTATTGACTGCCTTATCAAGTTGTGAAACTGCATTTAGGGCTTCTGCCAATTGTGGCTTAAGATATTATCCCTATTTTACTCTTTTAACTCATGGTCAACAGAGGGACTGTGATTTGGCCTGGATGGCCCAGTGGACACTGGTCTTGGAAGCACATCTGGACAGGGGTCTGCAGCAGCCCTGCTTCGAGTTGTGGCTCTGGTCGTCCTGGCTCTGAGTCTAGGGTTCCCCAATAGTACCACAAAAAAAAAAAAAAAAAAATGGAACTACTTTTCATACTATTATGGGGTATAAGAGCAATTGTGAAAGTGGCTGAGGAGAATAGGTACACTGTGGTCTCCTCACTGCAGAAGGATGCACTCTGTGAGAGGCATCTAAGTATTGAATTCTATGCTCCCTAATATATCTTTTCCTCTAGTACACCTGTTTTCACACCTCCTCCTGTGAGGTTACTGCCTCTCACTCACGGAAAACTTTGGCCCCTGGCTCACCAGCTTCCTCTCCACCAGAGACACCATCCTGGTTGGGGCCCACATCCACATGTATAACCATTCAGTGTCCTCTTTTCTCCATTCCTCCTCATTCCAACATCTCCATCTCCTGTCCTTGTCAGCTCCCATAGCTCCTGGTTACACCCTCTACCCTTCTGAGATCATCAGAAAGAACCACATTTTTTCCATGTTTTTTCTAAAAAAAATTTACAACCTTTTAAAATTAAGTATAATACACATACTTTAAAGTATCCAATGAATCTATATACAGCTTATCACAACATCACCGCACTGGGCCAACCAAATCAAGAAATAGGACATTAGCCCCTCAGATGCTCTTTATCCAGAGATCACCACTATACTGATTTCTAACACTAGATTTTGTGGCTTCCCTTTGTCAGGGTAAAGAAGGTCCCATCTATTCCTGTTTTCATCATGAATGTGTAGAATTTTATCCAACAGTTTTCTGTATGAGATGATCATAATGCTTTGTCTCCTTTTTAAAAAATTACTTCCTTTTTTCCCTGTTGGGTCTTTGCTGCTGCACATGGACTTTCTCTAGTCATGGAGAGGGGGTGTTACTCTCCAATTGCAGTGCTTGGGCTCCTCATTGCCCGGTGGCTTCTCCTGTCACAGAGCACAGGCTCTAGCGTGCTCAGGCTTCTGTAGTTACAGCATGTGGACTCAATAGTTGTGGCTCGTGGGTTCTAGGGCTTGGGCTCAGTAGTTGTGGTACATGGGCTTAGTTGCCTGTGGGATCTTCCCAGGCCAGGTATCGAACCCATGTCACTGGTATTGGCAGGCAGATTTTTATCCACTGTACCACCAGTCAAGTCCTGCTTTTTCTTGTCTGTTAATAATGTGAATTCAGGTTTCTGAGTGTTCAATTAATATTGCCACTAATGGAATGAATCCAACTTGGTTATTGTGTATTGTTCTTTTCACATATTGCTGGATTACTTTACTAATATTTTAAGATTTTTGTATCTGTGTTCATGAGTGAGATAGGCTTATAATTTTCCTTTCTTGTAATATCTTTGTCAGTCTTTGGCATAAAGATCATGTCAGCCAAAGAAAGGACTTTGGATTTTATTCTCAGTGAGACGGGAAACCATTCAAAGCTCTTCTATTAATATTTACTGATATGAAAAGATTTCAGATATAATGAAGAGTCCCGGGGAAAAAGCAATTTATAGAACAGTGCATAGAACACGATCACTGTGTGTAAATTAAATATATATATATATGTAGTGTGTGCCTTTTTTAGTTATTCAGGAAAAAAATTGTTGCTAATTGATATACAGAGGTGGTGAGACAGGTTTATACTTTTCTTTCTTCATTTTTTTTGCTTTTATAACAGCTTTATTTAGCTATACAAAACAGTTCATTTTATTTTAAAGTATACAATTCAGTGGTTTTTAATATATTCACAGATTTGTACAACTATCATCATTATCTAATTTTCAAACATTTTCATCACTCCAGATAGAAATTATCCATTAGGTAACCATTAAGTAGTCAAAACTAAGATCATGGCATCTGGTCCCATCACTTCATGGCAAATAGATGGGGGAACAGTGGAAACAGTGTCAGACTTTATTTTTGAGGGCTCCAAAATCACTGCAGATGGTGATTGCTGCCTTGAAATTAGAAGACACTTACTCCTTGGAAGGAAAGTTACGACCAACCTAGATAGCATATTAAAAAGCAGAGACATTACTTTGCCAACAAAGGGCCTTCAAGTCAAGGCTATGGTTTTTCCAGTAGTCATGTATGGATGTGAGAGTTGGACTGAAAGAAAGCTGAGCACCGAAGAATTGATGCTTTTGAACTGTGGTGTCGGAGAAGACTCTTGAGAGTCCCTTGGACTGCAAGGAGATCAAACAGTCCATCCTAAAGGAGATCAGTCCTGGGTATTCATTGGAAAGAATGCTGTTGAAGCTGAAACTCCAATACTTTGGCCTGCTGATGCGAAGAGCTGACTCATTGAAAAAGACCCTGATGCTGGGAAGAATTGGGGGCAGGAGGAGAGGAGGAAGACACAGGATGAGATGGTTGGATGGCATCACCGACTCAATGGACATGAGTTTGGGTGAACTCTGGGAGTTGGTGATGGACAGGGAGGCCTGGCGTGCTGTGATTCATGGGGTCACAAAGAGTTGGGACACGACTGAGCAACTCAACTGAGCTGAACTGAAGTAGTCAAAGGGTTAAGTCAAATCTCCCCCAACCACTAATCTACTTTCTTCCTCTATGAATTTGCCTGTTCTGGACATTTTGTGTAAATGGAACCATACAATATGTGGTCTTTTGTTTGCAGCTCTTTATCATTTGAAATATTTCTTACCACATTGTGTGTTACTTTTATTTTTAAAAAGAGGAAAAAGTATCAAAAGGAAAAGAAGGAAATTTGCGGTTTCTTCATCCTAAAAATCCTCTGCCAGCTGGAGGTGGTAGGTCACAGCAGACAGTATCTAGTCAAGGACTGGCAAACAGACCTCCTCTCAGCATCTCAGCCTCTTGTCTGTAAATTGGGGAGGGTATCACCCACCCCAGGGCTGCATCAAGATTTGATCAGTTATCACGCCTGACACATAGTTCTCAGTCAAAACATAGGGCTTCTCTTCCAGGGCTGCATCAAGATTTGATCAATTATCACGCCTGGCACATAGTTCTCAGTCAAAACATAGGGCTTCTCTTCCAAGCAGCAAAGCTGTTGTGTCACAAAGCTCCTATGCAGAGGTACTGGAGTGTTATCGGAATAGACCAGCGTGCTACAAGGATAAATGGGACTATGTGATGGGGGGTGGGGTCAAGTTGGGAGGTGAGAGAGATGGGCGGGAGAGCAGGATTCGGGAAGACACTGTCAGTGAAGGCTCTGACCCAGTCCTGTTCCCTCATGGGCCTCTCAGCAAGACCCGGAGCCACTACTGGCCAGGCCAGGCTGCCTGAGGTGCTGCTGGAGATCTCAGGTTGACATCAGGAGAGCGAGAGACCTAGCTTGGACCCAGGGGAAAGAGAGAATTCGGTGCCTATGGGGATGTTTGAGAAAATTCTGCAGGTGGAGTGTGTCTTTGTGTATGTTTGTGAGTATGCAAGCTGTAAAATGAATACCTCCCAAGGTCTTAACATTCACACTATGGGAAAGAAATACAGCTGAACTCCCCAGGGGATTGTCAATCAACATGCAGTCTAATTTGCATGATTTAGGTGCTGCATGCTTCATTAATTAAAACTCTTTTAAAAATGCATAAAATATATCCCAGGGCCTATTTCAAAGAGATGCTGTTCACCACATTTTGTATCTTGGTTCTGTTTGGACAGCAGAGTTCCTTGTCCAACCACACCCTTGTCCTGCATACCTCAAGGGCACACAGCGGCTGAGTCTCCTTTACCTGCCTGTCAAATGAGGATAACAAGAGAGCACACCTCATGGGTTAATGGGAGGATTCATTGAGTTAGCACGAGTGAAGTGGTAACAACTCTTCAGCCTGGTCCCTGCTTGATTTAATGCCAATCCTGATGCTAATAAGACAAGAGGAGGCATTCTTTTGACCAGGCTGGTCAAATGTATACCCCTCTCCCCCAACTACAATCTTGGAAAAAGTGTAATTAGCTCAAGTTGCCTATTAACAATGACAAACTAGGGAAGGACAGTGTGTGGACTGGCCAGGGTGAGACGGTGGAACTGCAAGAAGAGAGAGAGGGCCAGCTGCTGACCTTGTCTTTTATCCTCAGGAGGGGTGTCCTGGGAACCCTGTCTCCCTGTGCAGTCATACTTTCTGTGCAATAACCCAGAACTTTCTTTCTGTTTTGGCCCCATGGTTCCCACACCAATGCCCTTGGTTCAGGGTGTTCTCCTTACCTGAAATATGTTTCCTCTCAAGGCGTCATAAGGACCCTCTCCATCTTCCCAGAATCAGCTCAGGCATCACGTCCTCCAGGAAACCTCATGCCAGGAGTCACAGCCTTCGCCCACCCCTGCCAAACTAAGCAGCTGTTCCTTGCTGTGCCTTCTCCCTCCTTTTACCTTAGGGTGCAGCTTTGTACCCTTGTCTCCTCCGCTACACCAGGAGCGTGTTGAGGAAAGGACATTTGTCATTTTCCTCTTTGTGTTTCTTCTACCTCCCGACATCTTGCACTGTTTGTTGTTGTTGTTTAGTCACTAAGTCACGTCCGATGCTTTGCGACCCCATGGACTGCAGCCCACTAGGCTCCTCTGTCCATGGATTTCCCAGGCAAGAGTACTGCAGTGGGTTGCCATTTCCTCTTCCAGGGGGCCTTCCTGACCCAGGGATTGAACCCAAGTCTCCTGCGTGGGCAGGCGGGTTCTTTACCACTGAGCCACCAGGGAAGCCTGCACTCAGTAGGTAGGCATCAATTAGCAGTCTAAAGTGTGTGGATTAACATATCAGTCAGCCTTTTCTCGGCTGAATGAACAGCCTCGGTTCAGGGCAGTGCCTGCGTCCGTTCCCCTCCTCACTGCCCCCACCTCATCACCTGACTTCTCTCACCAACCAGGCTGCAGCAGGTCTCCCTGGCTCCTCACTGGCCTGCAGCCTGAGCAGGCATCCCCCTGCACCACAGTGGGCACTCAAGTTGCCTATTAATATCATCATCCACCATCCAGCACTGGCTGGATCACAAACGAGTCTTACTTATTTGAAATAACCACGCAGGATCCCTGGTGGAGCTTCCTAGGCATCTTCCTACTCACATCTCACTGATGTGAGGACACCTTGTCTCTGGTTGCCTCTGCTAAGGCTTTGGGACCCTCCTTGACACAGAATCCGTTTGGAGATGGCGGAACAGGCCTCCCTGAGACTCAGCACCGAGTGCCTTGGCCGTGACCGGCCACTACGAGGCCTGGCAGAGGGACCTGACTCAGAGCCCCGCTCCCAGGCAGCGGTGGTCCCCGGCCCACCCCACCCTTCAACTGTCACTCCCCTAACTGTCACTCAGAACTTCGCTTCTCAGTACCTGCGCCTGTGCCTACCTGGCCTTCGAATGAGACTGCTGGCTTAGGAGCCAACAAAGCTCTTTGAGGACAGGGAGAAAGCCACATTTTGCCATTCAGGTATCCAACCACTGTAGTTTTATAAGGCAGTCTCAGCTGTCTTTGACTCTTGTTCCTTTGGTTTTGGTCTTGAGAACTCTTCAAATCTTGCTGCCTCTCCGCCTTCTGATTCGCCGGATGGCTGGGGAACAAAACCAACTTGGTTGGTTGAGCATCTTTTAACCCTTCTCAGCTGTATGTGAAGACTGTGTTCCTCAGAGGAGTTCGGATTTTATCAAAAAGAGAAATAGTTTATTTACCCGAGGAATTGTAACTATCTTTATAATATAAATAATAAGTTTTCATTATAAAAATTCATACAATTCAGCATATCCCTCAATTCTGCTGTGTTAGTGATAACCCACTCCTCTGATGTTGGATATTTAGCTTGTTTTAAAGTTTTTGGAGTTACAATGACTGATATAATGAACTTCCTTACACATGTATTGTTGCCTGTTTGTATGGGTATTTTTATGAGGGAAATTCCTAAAAATGTAACTGTTGTGTCTAAAGTGGCACACATTTTGAATTATGATTGATGTTGCCAAATTACTCACCCAAAAAAGTCTGCACACATGCCAACTCCTGTGAAATTATGTTAGGGCTGATTTAGCCACTGGACACAAGATGCATTGCCGAGGGCCCACAATAGTCTTGGGGGTTCTGAAAACTTTTAAAATTTCTTTTAAAATCATGAGAAAAATGAATACAATAATAATTACTATATAATATACAGTGAGTCCAGCCTGGATTATATTTTTTATACTAATGAAACTGTTAAAATATGCTCCTTCATAGTTTGTTATGGAGGTAGGACCCAGGAAGGCAAATGTGTGTAGGCCCCTTACCACTCATAATGTGGCCCTGGCTTATCCATTTCTCCACATCCTTGCAACTCTGAGAATTCTCTTTTTAGTTTTTGCCAGTCTTTTATGCTAAACAAACAAAAAAAGCATTTCACGATTGTATTTCTTTCACTATTTGTGAAGTGTGGTCTCCTATGTTGATTGACCATTTAAATTTCCTGTATGAATTGCCTACTCATGTCCATTTCTCATCTTTCTATTGACTTGCTCATCTTTTCCATGTTAAAAAGTTCTTTTTACATTATAGTAAATACTGCAAATTTTATTTTCAGAATTTTTCATTTCAGATTTGTTGGTGTCTTTTTATGATGATATTTAAAGTGTTCCTGTACCCCAGATCTGTCAAGCATTTCTTTCATGGTATCATTCTTACAAAGACTTATACAAATTTCATTGATATTTTACTTGGCTATTGATATTTATTATTATAATCTTTAATTCATCTGCAATGAATTATTATAAAAGATGTGAAATAGCTATTAAACTTTGTTTTCCAAACATAGCTAATCGTTCTAATACCATGAGACAATGGAAATACCACCTTTACCAAATGTTAAATTCTTACATATATGATTCTATTTCTTGAATCTCTTCCATCCTGTTGATCCATTTATCTGTTGCCCTGTGAACACTACACTTTTAATTATTTAACTTTATTATATTTGGATTCCATTTTCCCTCATACCCAAAATCTTCTTTCAATTTTTGTCTTGATTATTCTCACACATTTACTCTTTCTGGTGAGCTTTAGAGTTATGTTTTCAAGTACTGAAAAAATTTTCAATAAGCTTTGGAAAATGCAGAGATTAATTTGAGAAGAAGGGACAATTGTACACAACAGAGTCTGCCTCCACAGGGGCATGGTGTCCTGTTCACTTTCTTCAGATGCCAGCCCCACCTGGCCCACGGCTTGCCCAAGTCCTCACCACCTCATTCATCCCTTCAGACATTTCCATGGTCCTCTGTGGGACAGGGGGCCACTAGCAGGGGCTTGCCTGAGTCTGCATGCTCCCAAGAGGTGAACGGGGGCCTTTTCCCTTGCTGTAAATGGTCTGCTTGGTACTAGTTTTCTGAGAGCTCTGTTCTGCTGAGAAGCGCTGTGGCAAAGCTCACCATAGTCTCATGGATTTCTGGTCTCTGCTTCCACTTTTGCTTCTTCTGGCCCACTCTCCACACTGTGCCTCCTATAACCTTTCTAGTCAGATCCCCACGGCCTCCTGCTGGAGAACCTTCATCAATTCCCCACTGTATTAACTGCTTACTTCTGTGGTAACAGTAACAAATTACGACAAATGTAACACCTTAAAACAACACAAAAACTTGTTATCTTAGAGTTCTGGAAGTCAGAGGTCAGAAATAACTTTCAGTAGGTTAAAGTCAAGATACATTCCTACAAATGTAAGAATGCATTTCCTTAACCTTTCCAACTCCTGCAGGCCTCCTGCATTTCTTAGCTCATGGCCCCTTCCTCCATCTTCACAGACAGCTGCTGAATCCCTCTGACCTGTGGTGCTCTTGTCATGTCTCCTTCCTGACTCTGACCCTCCTTCCTCTTATATATGGTCAGAACGACCCTTGTAAATCAATTGGGCCCACTCAGATAGTCCCACCTCACACTCCTTAACTTAATCACATCTGCAGTGTTTCTTTTGCTGCACGAAGTAACAGGCTCACAGGTTCAGGGGTTAGGACATGGATATCTGTATGCGCACGTGCCCGGTTGTCAAGTTGTGTCTGATTCTTTGTGACCCTATGAACTATACCCCTCCAGGCTCCTCTGCCCATGGGATTTTCCAGGCAAGGACACGAGCGGGTTGCTTTCGGGGACCACTACTCAACCATGGCCTTCAGTATGAATCTGACTTGCCAGCTCCACAGCAACCTGCTTCTCTACTCTCCTCTTTCTAACCTCACTCTGCTTCCCTCTTCCAACTCCCTAACTCCATCCACATGAACTCCTTTCAGTTTCTGGAGCCTGCCTCTCTGCTTCCTCCAGTCCTGATCCAGACTGGCTCCCTGGCCTCAGAAAACCTTCCCCAACCTCTTTACCTGACTGACTCCTTCTCATTTCCCCATCTTGGCTTAAACCTCACTTTCTCTGGAGGCTTTTGACAGCCTCTTCTACTCCCTGCATCTTCTTCCACACTTTGTTACTCTCATAATATCTTCCATGTTTCTGGTGCAACTTCTGTTGCCTTTTATACTATTGCTTATTTGATTATCTTCTCTCCCAAAATGTAAGCTCTTTAAGGGCAAAGGTGACAATGGCAACTCAACATAAGAGGGAATTTATTCACTCATTGCAGAATAAATCTATAAACATATTACTTTCATATAGAAATCAAGTTATTTTAATGTATAGTCCTCATATTAAAACTACTTGTTCATCATTTATTCAACCAGTATGTGTGGAGCAATGACTTGGAAAGTACAGAGCCAAGGGAGTTAAAGAAAAAACATCATCAGAAATTATGAAGTTGCTAAGGTTGTAGGAGTACACTCGTAAGGACCTGAATAACAGTGTTCCCTCTCCAGGAAAATGGACTTGGAGGTCAGTGAACCAATAGACTTTAGCGCTGGAGATCATCAACATCTGGTTCGGAAAGCTGCAGATGATTATGCTGGGGGCAAGTCTGCTCGGTCCTACGGAACCACATCTTCAACTCAGGGGCCACAACAAGCTCGTGGAAATCCACACTCAAAGGCTGGTAAGCGAGGAGATACCTATGTGGTACAGATTTCACCAGAGACTACTACAGATGACGGCAACCCTGGCCCATTTTCAGAAACAGCTGTCCGCAGAGGTAAGAATAAAGAAATGGCCTTTTTGGAAGAGAGCAGCAAAAGTTCTCTAAAATGTTTCCACAGGGCGGGTTGTAGGATCTAAATTTGCCTTTAGTTTTTCCCATGCTTTACCATGAAACATGACATATGTAAGAACAGATGGCTCCCCAAGTTTTCCAGGGCATTCATTAATTCACGATAGACATACTATGGTGAATAAATTGTGGTTTTCTTAAGAAACGTGAATTAGTCATTGAACACAGAATGTCTTAACTTACATACAAAGTGATACCATGATACTGGCTTTAGTTTTAAAGAATACTAATTCAGGGCCCTACATATTAATTCTATATCAGAAATACATCTAGCTGAAACAGAAGTCAAAAAAACTATGGCTTAAATAAATGAGAATTTTTTTCTTTAATGAAATCTGAAGTTGGAAGTTAAACAATTCAAGGCAAATGCTGTAGGTCCCCAGAAAACAATATGCCATGCTTAGGCCTTCTAACTCTTCTAACTTCTTCTAACTCAGTGAAACTAAGCCATGCCATGTAGGGCCACCCAAGACGGATGGGTCATGGTGGAGAGTTCTAACAAAATGTGGTCCACTGGAGAAGAGAATAGCAAACCACTTCAGTATTCTTGCCTTAAGAACCCCATGAACAGTATGAAAAGGCAAAAGATAGGACACTGAAAGATGAACTCCCCAGGTCAGTAGGGGCCCAATATGCTACTTGAGATCAGTGGAGAAATAAGTCCAGAAAGAATGAAGAGACAGAGCCAAAGCAAAAAAAAACCACCCAGTTATGGATGTGACTGGTGATAGAAGCAAGGTCTGATGATGTAAAGAGCAATACTGCATAGCAACCTGGAATGTTAGGTCCATGAATCAAGGCAAATTCGAAGTGGTCAAATAGGAGAGGGCAAGAGTGAACATCGATGTTTTAGGAATCAGTGAACTGAGATGGACTGGAATGGGTGAATTTAACTCAGATGACCATCATATCTACTACTGTGGGCAGGAATCCCTTAAAGAAATGGAGTAGCCACCATAGTCAACAAAACAGTCTGAAATGCAGTACTTGGGTGCAATCTCAAAGACAACAGAATGACCTCAGTTCATTTCCAAGGCAAATCATTCAATAGCACAGTAATCCAAGTCTATGCCCCAACCAATAATGCTGAAAAAGCTGAAGTTGAATGGTTCTAAGAAGATCTACAAGACCTTTTAGAACTAACACCTAAGAAAGATGTCCTTTTCATTATAAGGGACTGGAATGCAAAAATAGGAAGTCAAAAAACACCTGGAGTAACAGGCAAATTTGGCCTTGGAGTACAGAATGAAGCAGGGCAAAGGCTAATAAGAGTTTTGCCAAGAGAACACACTGGTCATAGCAAACACTCTCTTCCAACAACACAAGAGAAGACTCTATACATGGACATCACCAGATGGCTAATACCAAAATCAGACTGATTATATTCTTTGCAGCCAAAGATGGAGAAGCTCTATACAGTTGGCAAAAACAAGACCAGGAGCTGACTGTGGCTCAGATCATGAACTGCTTATTGCCAAATTCAGACTTAAATTGAACAAAGTAGGGAAAACCACTAGACCATTCAGGTATAACCTAAATCAAATCCCTTACGATTACACAGTGGAAGTGAGAGATAGGTTTAAGGGACTAGATCCGATAGACAGAGAGCCTGATGAACTATGGATGGAGGTTCCTGACATTGTACAGGAGACAGGGAACAAGACCATCCCCAAGAAAAAGAAATGCAAAAAAGCAAAATGGCTGTCTGAGGAGGCCTTACAAATATCTGTGAAAAGAAGAGAAGTGAAAAACAAAGGAGAAAAGGAAAGATATACCCATTTGAATGCAGAGTTCCAAAGAACAGCAAGGAGAGATAAGAAAGCCTTCCTCAGTGATCACTGCAAAGAAATAGAGGAAAACAATAGAATGTGAAAGACTAGAGATCTCTTCAATAAAATTATAGATAGCAAGGGAACATTTCATGCAAAGATGGGCTCAGAAGGAGAGAAACAGCATGGACTTAACAGAAGCAGAAGATACTAAGAAGAGGTGGCAAGAATACACAGAAGATCTGTACAGAAAAGATCTTCACAACCCAGATAATCACAATGATGTGATCACTTACCTAGAGTCAGACATCTGGTAGTGTGAAGTCAAGTGGGCCTTAGAAAGCATCACTATAAACAAACCTAGTGGAGGTGATGGAATTCCAATTGATCTGTTTCAAATCCTAAAAGATGATGCTGTGGAAGTGCTGCACTCAACATGCCAACAAATTTGGAAAACTCAGCAGTGCCCACAGGACTGGAAAAGGTCAGTTTTCATTCCAATCCCAAAGAAAGGCAATGCCGAAGAATGCTCAAACTACTGCACAATTGCACTCATCTCACACGCTAACAAAGTAATGCTCAAAATTCTCCAAGCCAGGCTTCAGCAGTACATGACTCGTGAACTTCCAGATGTTCAAGCTGGTTTTAGAAAAGGCAGAGGAACCAGAGATCAAATTGCCAACATCTGATGGATCATCAAAAAAGCAAGAGAGTTCCAGAAAAACATCTATTTCTGCTTTATTGACTATGCCTAAGCCTTTGACTGTGTGGATCACATTAAACTGTGGAAGATTCTTCAAGAGATGGGAATACCAGACCACCTGACCTGCCTCCTGAGAAATCTGTATGCAGGTCAGGAAGCAACAGTTAGAACTGGACATGGAACAACAGACTGGTTCCAAATAGGAAGAGGAGTCCATCAAGGCTGTATATTTTCACCCTGCTTATTTAACTTCTATGCAGAGTACATCATGAGAAACGCTGGGCTGGATGAAGCACAAGCTGGAATCAAGATTGCTAGGAGAAATATCAATAACCTCAGATATGCAGATGACACCACCCTTATGGCAGAAAGTGAGGAAGAACTAAAGAGCCTCTTGATGAAAGTGAAAGAGGAGAGTGAAAAAGTTGGCTTAAAGCTCAACATTCAGAAAAGTAAGATCATGGCATTCAGTCCCATCACTTCATGGCAAATAGATGGGAAAACAGTGGAATCAGTGGCTGACTTTATTTTTTTAGGTTCCAAAATCACTGCAGATGCTGATTGCAGCCGTGAAATTAAAAGACGCTTACTCCTTGGAAGGAAAGTTATGACCAAGCTAGACAGCATATTAAAAAGCAGAGACATTGCTTTGCTAACAAAGGGCCGTCTAGTCAAGGCTATGGTTTTTCCAGTAGTCATGTATGGTTGTGAGAGTTGGACTATAAAGAAAGCTGAGTGCAGACGATCTGGTGTTTTTGAACTGTGGTGTTGAAGAAGACTCTCGAAAATCCCTTCGACAGCAAAGAGATCCAACCAGTCCATCCTAAAGGAGATCAGTCCTGAGTGTTCATTGGAAGGACTGATGTTGAAGCTGAAACTCCAATACTTTGGCCACCTGATGTGAAGAGCTGACTCATTTGAAAAGACTCTTATGCTGGGAAAGATTGAAGGCAGGAGGAGAAGGGGATGACAGAGGATGAGATGGTTGGATGGCCTCACCAATTCAATAGAAATGAGTTTGAGTAAACTCCAGGAGTTGGTGATGGACAGGGAGGCTTAGTGTGCTGCAGTCCCTGGGGTCACAAAGAGTGGATACGACTGAGCGACTGAACTGAACTGAGGCCTTCTTAGGACCTGAATGACTTGACGGTGGACTTTGAGCTTCGAATTTCACTGCTGTCTCCCCATGGCCCTCACCTTCTACCTTGTTGCTGTAAAGATGCCTTTTGAAGCTCTCAGTTGGCAGCTGAGTCTGCAATGGTCTTTACAACTCCCTGACATGGATGGCAGTTTGTGTTGGTTGTTGGCTTTCTTCTTGTGGCTTGAATTTCTCATCACAATGAACTGGGTCCCAGGAAGAGGTAGACCAGATGGATAAGCCCCAGTGTGCAAGCAGTTCATGAAGTCTCTGTTAATCAAGCCACTGCTAATGTCTCACTGGCCAACATGTTATGTGGCCAAGCCCTGTGTCAGTGTGGTAGAGAACTACACAGGATTTGCCCATTTTAAATTCTTATTTGTCTTCTTGTAATTGGAGTGTAAGTGCTCTTCATGTACTAGATCACTTTACAGATACATGATATACAAATACTTTTTCCCAGCTTCTGTTTTTTTTTTTTCACTTTCTTGATGGTGTCATTTGAAGCACAAAGCTTTTGCCTTTTTTTTAAAGTGAGAATTCTTTTTTTAAAAATTAATTTATTATTATTATTTTTGGCTGTGTGGGGTCTTCATTCCTGCGCATGGGCTTTCTCTAGTTGTGGCGAGTGAGGGCTCCTCTGTCGCTGTGGTGGCTTCTCTTGTTGCAGAGCTTAGGCTCTAAACGCAGGGGCTTCAGTAGTTGTGGTGCACAGGCTAAGTTGCCACACAGCATGTAGACTCTTCCTGGACCAGGGATTGGACCAGTGTCCTCTGCACTGTCAGGCGGATTCTTAACCAATGGACCACCAGGGAAATTCAGATCCACTTTTGATGAAATCCAACTTGTCTGTGTTTTTTTCCCCTTTGCTTGTGTTTTAGGTATCATCAGCTAAGAAAACATTGCCTAATTCATGCTCACAAAGATTCACACCTACACTTTCTTCCAAGAATTATATTTCTTGTTTATGTCTATGATCCATGTTTAACTAATTAGTCTTCGTGTGTGTGTGTGTGTGAGAGAGAGAGATATGAGGACGGGGCCCAAATCCATCATTTTGTATGCATATGTCCAGTTGTCCCAGCACCATTTGCTGAAAAGACCCATCTTTCTCCATTGAATTGTTTTAGTATGTTTATTAGAAATCAATTGACCACATTTGTGGTCAATTCCACAAATGTAAGGGACTGTTTGGGGGCTTTCAATTCTATTTCATTGGTCTATATGATCTAGTCTAATAAGGCTGGGTCACATCTGATATCTATTCTCTTAGAGTTCTTGATACATACTAGATGTGAATTTAAAGTTAAGTACGTAGATATTTTAATGCAGTAGCACACACTTGGGCATATATTTTCTGGCATAGCTCAGTGCTATTTCTTTATTGTCACACTTCCAATGCACAGAAACTGCCTAGCAGAAGGACACATTGACAATCCTATAAGTCAGCTTTAAGCAGCGTTCTTGTTTTTCCCTTTTAAAATTGGGATTGCTGTTCAGTCACGAAGCTGACTCTTTGCGACCCCATGGACTGAAGCACGCCAGGCTTCCCTGTCCCCCACTAACTCCCAGAGTCTGCCCACATTCATGTCCATTGAATCTGTGATGCTATCCAACCATCGCAGCCTCTGCCACCCTCTTCTCCTTTTGCCTTTAATCCTTCCCAGCATCAGGATCCTTTTTAGTGAGTCAGCTCTTCACATTAGGTGGCCAAAGTATCGGGGCTTTGGCTTCAACATCAGTCATTCTAATGTGTATTCAGGGTTGATCTCCTTGCTGTCCAAGGAACTCTCAAGGGTCTTCTCCAGCACAGTTAGAAAGCATCAATTCTTGTTGCTCAGCCTTATTTATGGTCCCACTCTCACATCCATACATGACTACTGGAAAGACCAGCTTAGACTATATGGACCTTTGTTGGCAAAGTGATGTCTTTGCTTTTTAATACACTGTTTAGGTTTGTTATAGCTTTCCTTCCAAGAAGCAAGCGTCTTCTAATTTCATGGCTGCAGTCACCATCCACAATGATGGGATAAGTTGGGATAAGCCCACAGAAAAGCAAATAGTCATTACCAATGCCATATTCAGAGGGCTCTGGAAAAACCCATGTAGTTGGCTGAAAGTAAACATAGATGCTAACACACTTTGAACTCTGCTTTGGCATGCCATTTGCTTGAAACTCTTTGGTTGTACTTACCATCAGTCAGATTGTGCAGTTGCTGCACAAGTAGGAGGCAAGGGAGTTGCTGAAGACAGAGAGGGTGGAGAGAAAAGCAGTGGCGCAGCCCTGCAGACTTCCTGCAGAGGGGTAACACCCTCTCCCCCAGCAGTCCCTGGTGCATCACTGGCTCCATCTATGCAGGGGTGCTGCTGGGTCCCTAAGGATGGGGTGGAGACATTCTGAGATTCTCAGGTCCCTTTTGGTCCTAAGGAGGATGGGTGTGCATAATACAGAATTAAACCCCTGAGTTTGGTCTTATTAGATTGTGGGGGCTCTTATGGATAAACCCTTGGATCTCCACTAAAATGCTTCTTACAGTCTGGACCGAGTCTTTTCTGAGAGTTCTGCAGAGCTGTATTGTCACACCATTGGCCAACTCTAAACTCACACTCCCTTTCCTGTCCTCAAGAAAATCAGAGGAAAAATTTATTTCACTAAGTGTCAAAGATAGGTACTTTTACTTTTGAATACTGGATCATAAAAATACATTTCTGTCTCCTTAGCTTTCATCATAAAAGTGTTCCTCCTCCTGTCCATTCAGCTGCTGATCACTGGGGCAATCATCAGCCTGTTTGTTTTCTGGTAGGTCTTCAGTACTGATGTAGATGACCTATTAAGTTGCCCACATTAATTCTCACTGTTTAGCTTGGCTGAATTTTGATCATTAAAAGATTATCTGCTTTTCCTTAATGTGTGTGTATGCTTAGTCGCATCTGGCTATGACCCCATGGACTGTAGCCCTCCAGGCTCCTCTGTCCATGGGACTTCCCAGGCAAGAATACTGGAGGGGGTTACCATTTCCTTCTCCAAGGGATCTTCCCAAACCAGGGACCAAACCTGCATCTCTTGTGTATCCTGCATTGACAGGCGGGTTCTTTTCTACTGGGCCACCTGGGAAGCCCAATCATTCATAGGATATAATATTTCTATTGCTTTGTTTTTCTGAGGCAACTCCTAGACCAAAGTGTTAGATTCGTAAAGTTTCACTTTAACTTCCTAAGCCAAAAACTCTTCCCTTACTCTTATTTTGGGTACTATTTTCTTTTTTATTTTCCCTGAGCTATTTCCACAGACAAACTTGAGTAAAGGAAAAAGGTGAGATTGTGAAGGCCTTGAAGGCTAGATCTCTGTTAAATGCAGAAATTATTTCAGGGAGTATGATCCATCACTGCTTAAACTCACCCTTTGAAAATCTATATTTTAGACAAATATATGAAAATTTTATTACTTTTGTTTATATACATATCTCAGTATTGTTAAATAAAATCTTCACTGGGACACTTGCATTTATCCAAATTTCACTTACTACTTATGACTGTACTTTTTATGACTCTATTTTAAGAAGTAAGATACAGTTTATCTTTATCTTACAGTTTAATAGTTATGGGCTTCCCTTGTGGCTCAGCTGGTAAAGAATCTGCCTGCAATGCAGGAGATCTGGGTTTGATCCCTGCATTGGGAAGATCGTCTAGAAAAGGGAAAGGCTACCCATTTTAGTATTCTGGCCTAGAGAATTCCATGGACTGTACAGCCCATGGAGTCGCAGAGTCAGACATGACTGAGCAAGTTTCACTTTAACAGTTATATGTTTCACTGTTTCCTTTCGCATTTGTCATTGTCAACTACTTAGGGTTTTCCCCCTTTCTTCTCATGAGATTGTTTAATTTATACTTAAATATTATACTAGCTAGCAAAATACTTATTGTGTAAGACAATATCCTTTCTCTTTTTTAACCAGGAAGGCTTTACGATCTTGGGTGGTCAAGAATCCCTGGTTCACTTACTCACTCTTGTAAGTATTACTGGATAACACTTGAAATAAAAAGTGTTCTTTCTACTAGCTATCAGTTGATGCTCTTTATTAAAAATTAGGTAAAGGTAACACATCTTGTAACGACAAAATTATAGAGATGAAGAACAAGCAAATTAGTGGTTGCTGGGCATTAGGGCTTTATGAATGCATGTGTATATGTGTGTGTGTTACCAGAAAGGGATGGTACAATAGTTTAATGATGAGATAGTTCCACACCTTGATTGTGGTGCTGGTTACATGGATCTGCACACAGATTTGTGTCACAGGTCTATGACATAGCATTACATATATACACACTATACCAATGTCACATGCTGGTTTGGGTATTCTACTTTAAATATGTAAAATGGGGGCAAACTGGGTAAAGGGTACACAGGACCTCTGATCCTCTGCAATTTCCTGTGAATCTACAATTATTTCAAAGTAAAAATATTTTTTAGAGAACCCACAAACTGTGTAGATGGCAATGGGAAAAGTTAGTTTTAAAAGCAAAAAAAAAAAAAAAGGTAATAATCTTTATTTTTGGTTATAATACTTATTATCAGATCAAACATCTCTATATCTATCTACTTGTACTATATCACATGATATAAGCACTGGAAGCAAATAACACATGGTTTTAAATTATCCTCAGGCCAGCCTTTTTTGTTATATTTATTATACTCGCCTGCTGTGGGAAACTCCGCCGCCAGGTGCCCGCAAATTACATTCTCCTGGGATTATTTGTAAGTAAACCTCTTTAGCATCTGTTGTCATTCACCTCTGAAATATATTTTAATCTCATTATTAAGTTCATTCCTTTTTTTGTGGAAAAATTTTCCTATGGAATAAGAAGACAGAAATTATTTGTGAGACATTCTCTTGGATGAATTTTGAAGTCAACTTACATATGAGGTGGAATCCACACCCTTTTAACAAGCTGGAGAATTTGGGGACCCTCCGCTACTCCTTTGGGCCGGCAAACTTGCCTCTGAGAGGCCTGCTCCTGAGCCTCCTAAGACAGTTAACTCGACTGTCCTCTGTCAGGTACAACAGACACATTTTGTTACAGAGAGTGAGTTCCACATTTAGTTCACAAATTGTGCCCAAGAAATGTAATTTTCTCTGTAAAATTTATTTTACTTCTATTTCAGCGTCTCCTATGTTGTAATTGAGGTTTCTGTTAACGCTTATACCAGTTGGGCCAACACTCTTGCCTCCTGGAGGCAGTGAACTCACTGACAATAAGCATTTGCTCCTCTTAAGAAAATCCAGAGGAAATCTCACTGTGGTTCAATGAGTTGGAAAGAAAGTCAGATTCTATGCAATTGCTCCCACGAACTGCTGACCACCCTTCCATGAGAAGATTCACTCACCAATTCACTTGTTTCTCACCTGGTTCCATATCAGTGTTGAGGTAGCTTATAAAAATACACACAACGTAAGAAGATAAGTTGGTGGGGAAGTCTGATGGAAGGAAAAATAAGGAAAGGAAAATGAAGCCAGAGGTGAGATTAGTGCACAAAATGCCTAGCCCCGAGCATTTGTTTGATCAGCCTAGATCTGGATCTGCACTTCCTGGTGGTCAATGTGAGTAAGGACACGTGGGCAAGGGTGAGCTCCTCAGCACTCTGAGAATCTTGCATCCTGAAAATCTTGAGGATCTTGCATCGTCTAATGTGAATTACACGTTGGGAAGAATAGCTTCGTGTCACTGGAGAAGACAGAGCATCTGGCCAGCTGGGAATGTCCTCAGGCCCTGCAGCAGTGCTGACTGCAGCTCTCAGTGGCCTGCTGGTCAGTCCTGGAGCCCAACCGTGGGCCTAGCCATACCCTCACTGCCCTCTGGGTCTCATCCTCTGGCTTGACTGCCTTCTGGTTCTCAGCCCCTCCCTGTCTCCCACGCTGCCGCATCTCTTGTTCATTTGGACCAAGGGAACCCTCTGACCCCTACACAGTCCCCATGCTGCCCCAGTGCAGCCGCCTTCAGAGCTGAGGATTAGCACCTACCAGAGCAGCTGCATGCTCTGCAGGTGAGCGTCCTCCGGCCCCACCCCCAGGTACGGAGGTCTCAGTCCTCATCCCACACCTGAGGTTTGAAGCAGTCTGCTCTCATCCAAGCACTATGGGAATGGGAACGGTCAGTACTGAAACAGTTGCTGAGGCAACAGAAATAGCACATCCTGCTCTGATCAAGGGTTACGATTTGTGTGTCATTTGATTAATGACAGTATGGTCTACAGATAAAGCTGATAGCCTTGGTTTCTACATTCCTAATTAATACACATTTAACTCACTGAATATGTTGAAAAGTTACTAGTGTATCCTAAGGACTTGTTACTCATATGAGAATTTTCTCATGTCAGTCTTAGGGAGGACATTATGAAAATGTTTATTTCCATTATTTCCATATGGCATAGCCTGTAGCTTTGTGGGCTACCTGCCAGTTCCCTCTCACCTGCCAGAACACACACACACACCTCAGACCAGCTCTTCTGGACTTGGCGCCTTGGGAAGCAGGCTTCTGATTTGTTGTGAATTTTGTTTTTAGACAGTGCTTCAAGGCCTGCTGCTAGGAACCGTGTCAGTGTAAGTCTCTGATACCCATTTTTCATATGTGTGTGTATGCTTTTCTTCTCATGTTACGTGACCATTAACTGCAGTGTCTGGGTTTAGTTTCTACAACGCCGAGGAAGTGTTATGGGCAACAGGAGCCACTGCTCTGGTGACGCTATCGCTCACGTTATTTGCTCTTCAAACAAAAGTACGTATTTTTGAAGCAGCCTTCTGCCGTAGGCAGTGTGTGACTATCTTCCTCTGCCCCTCCTGACCCTTCCTGCCTCCTCCTCCCTCTGGCTGGCTGCTTCCAGCAGGCCCCACCTCCACTGAGAACTCATCTTCTGCCTGCTGGCTTTCCTAGTGACCATGCTAAAAAAGTAAGAGGGACGTCCCTGGAGGTCCAGCGGTTAAGACTTTGCCTTCAGGTGCAGGGGGTGTGGGTTCGAATCTCTGGTCAAGGAGCCAGGATCTCACCTGCCTCGCAGCCAAAAGAGAAAACATAAAACAAGCAATACTGTAACAAAATTCAAAAAAGACTTAAAAAGATGGTCCTCATCAAAAAAAATTTAAGTAAAAGGAAACAGGTAAAATTAATTTTAATGACGTATTTCATTTAACCCAAAATATATGAAGCGTTATTATTTCAACATATAATCAGTATAACAAAAGTAGTCATTGTACATTCTTTTTTTTTTAAGACTTAGTTATGCATGGATTAAATTTATTTATTTTTTAAAAGTTAATTTATTTATTTAAAAAATATGGAACACTTCATGAATTTGCGTGTCATCCTTGCACAGGGGCCATGCTAATCTTCTCTGTATCGTTCCAATGTGCTGCTGAAGCGAGCACTGTACATTTTTTTCAAACCAAAATTCAAATCCAGTGTGTATTTTCTACTTGCAGCCATCTCAGTTTGAAGTAGCTCTATTTCCAGTGCTTATTAGCCATGTATATTGAAAGCACAGCTCTATACAAATTTTCATGGCAGACATCAGAGTCACCTGGAGAGCTTGTGAAACATAGACTGCTGAGCTCCACGCCTGGAGTTGTGAAGACAAGGTTTGGGCTGGGGCCCAGTAACGTTCATTTCCCAGGCGCTGCCGATGCTTCCGGCCTGAGAACCAGCCTTGGTGACCTGGTACTTTATTCTCTTGGTGTGTTGAAGTCAGGGAGTAACATAAGGGAGATAGAGGAATTAGGAAAACATGCTTGCAAGAAAATACATTGGATTCGAGGATCTTCTTTTGCTTCCTAATCCAATTTTTTTCAGGTCAGAAAGAAGATCCTCTTTCTTTTAAAAATGCTAATCTTCTCTAAGCTGATTTGGTTATTGATTCATAAAAGCACATTAATAAATTTTAGGTGTACAAAAAGATCATTAATTTTTGAAAGCTTAGTATATATATTTCTATTGAAATGTATATACTAAAGTTGATACATACACATGTGAAAAAGGTACCCAGTTAACATCTTTGTCTACTGAATGCCATTAATGTATTCTATGCATATGCTTTTAAAAATATGAATGATTATGATCATACTATAATCACAAATTTACATCCTACTTATTCAGTGTACATTTTTCATTAGGGAAAATTTTATATAGATATACACACAAATAGAATATTTTAACGAACCCCTATGTGCCAATTACCTAGTTTCAAAAATTGCAAATGAAATTTTGCAATTTTGGCTCCTTTTATTTCACCTATACCTTACCTTTTGTCTCTCCTGAAGAAATACCTTTTATGTAGCTTTTTTCAGTGTGGTAGGGCTAAGGGATTTCCATGGTTCTCGGGATTAGCCAGGGTACACTGTTAGCAAATGGGCCAGTTTCTGTCTAGGGGGTATGAGACACATCTCTAAACACCCTGAAATTCCTGTGGATAATAATTGAATTGTTTTTGTGTTTTTTTATGTTTCCTCAGTGGGATTTCACTTTGCTAAATGGAACGCTGTTTGTTTTACTCATCGTACTTATCATCTATGGAATTCTTTTAATCTTCATTCGGTCGTACGTAAGTGGGACCTCCTTTGAAAACCTCAGAGGACTGGTAGAATATCCAGTGAAGTGCTGGTTGTGTGGTTAGTCTAGAAGCAGACACCAGATGGGTGAAGCTTGCAAGGACACTGGTGGGGGAAACGTCTGTGACAGAATAGCGGGGGGTGACAAGGGCTGTAAGAGCTGTCAAAGCATGAGAGCACACGTGAGCCCAGGTGGGAGAGGGAAGTGAGAGGGGAGCTGGCTGGATGTGGGGCCACCTGAGGAGGCTTTGGCAAGGCCATCAGGGGGTGCTGGGTCTCCCAGGAAGGCTCTGCTGCCCCCTACCAGTGATTGGCAGGGAAAAGCATGACCCAGGAAGGAAACTGCAGTGGGTCACACTGCATGGCCACGGGGCCCTGGTCAAGTACATGCCCCTCCCCAGAGCTGGGGGTCTCCAAGGTCACCTGCCACACCCGTGTGGTGGGGGGACCACTGGCTGGAGGTCTGGGTGTGAAGACTGAGCTCTGACCCGAGACAACAGCTGTCCTCCCCTAGGAGGATCATGGAGGTGACCAACCCACAGGGCAGATCAGATTCCAGCTTCCTTACATGGTGCTCCTTGTCTGAAGTAGCGAGAGTGCAGAGATGGGCAAGCCTGGATGGGCTTGCTTTTCTGACAGCAGCCTAGAGGAAGCTCCTCGTTTTCCAATTCCAGCTTTCTTCCTTCCATTCTTTTTTTTTTTTTTGCTTTAATATATTCATTGCCCTCTTACTAGATATCAAACGTAGGCCTGTATGTTTTTCACAAAGGCATCAAAGTTAATTCTCACAACATTCCTGAAAAGTACATATCTAATCTAATCTTATAGAAAAGAAAACAGGCTCAGAGAAATTAAAGAATTCACACTGCACCCAGGGAGTAGATGGTAGCAGTGGGGTTAGGGCGAGGTCTGTGTGATCTGGTGATCACATCCTTTCCACCACGCACACCGTCCATGGACTGAGGCCGGTGTGCAGGTGGACAGGCAGAATGAGAAGGGCTGGCTCCACGTCTGGTAGGGGCCTGGAGTGGACCCTGTATGGAGACCCTTCTGGAAGCCAGGCTCACAGAGGACTGGCCTGGGGCTTGTGACCCCCTGTCTAACGCCCCAAGGCCAACTTGGTCCTGCTGTTGAATTAAAGAGTTTCCGTGGCAACGAGTGGCATTGCTAAATGGACTTCAGACATATAATCAGTATTTCAGCCTGAGAGGAACTCAAAGACATCATAGCTATGTCTTTGAAGGCCATAGTTTTCCCTTTATTATTACTAATGGTGGCACAGATATTGTAGTAATAATACACATATTTATGTGGTGGGTGGGTTCCCTACATCTTTACCATGCCACTCAGGATCTGTTCAGAAACTGCGTTTCCTCCTAGATGTATGAACCCTAGTTTCCATTCTAAATTTCCTTTCACAAATACCAATAATATATAATCTTAAGCATATGACTAAATGGAAGACTGACAGAACTTTGTCCTAAGTATGCATGCCTGTTGGGCCCTGGCAGTTCTGACTCCTTCAGACTGCAGTTGGCAGCTGTTTTCTCACACCAGCTCAGTCTGGAAACATTGTGCCTCCCACCGTGTGTCGCGGGCACCTGGGTTCTCTTTTTCCTCAAGAACCTTCTCTGGTTAGCAGAGTGTTCCCCGTCTCTCCTAGACCAGCTCTCTCATCCTGAGGAGTGAACGCCACTGTGTTTCTCAGATGATGTATACCACTTCCGTATTCTCTTCTGCAGCATTTAGATCAGTTTGTCACATGTGCTCATCAGGGCTGTTTTGGTGACAAGGAACACATACCACTCAGACTGGCTCAAGGCAAAGGCCCAGAGACTCTCACGGAGATCCTAGGTGGGAAGAAGAGCCAGAGTTCACAGAAACGGAAACCCCACCTCCCTTTCTTGGTTGTCTCTGCTTGTAAAGCACTAACTAATCCAGCACTGACTAATGACGTGATGGCTGCCCAGATTCCTCTCTCATGAGAATTGATTTCTACCTGGCCCAGAGGATCTCTTTGATCCTGGTCATGAAAGAGGCTCCTGGTCAGTCAAGAGATTCACTGCTGTTGGAGTGGCATCCCCCACCTCTTGTCAATCAGCTCTAGAAAGGTTGTGTGAGGGTCACAATATTCCCTGAGCTGAGGGGAGGGCACATTTTCTAGAAGAGATGTGTGGGTGTGGCAAAAAAGGAAACATATTCAGTATACCCCATCTGCCTTACTATGCATGAGATGTTTAGTACTTGCTCTAAGAACCTTACTTGATATACATAAAGGGTAGCTTTCACTTGCTTGCTGAATGGAATTGAGTTGATACTGTTGACCGACTATGTTCAAGAAAAATTAATTTCCCCACAGCTTTGACTTTCTAAGCATCTTCTCTAACAGCAGGGACCTAAGTGACCCCCCTGTGTTGTTCCCAATCTTGCTGTTAACATATCGTTGTATCCTTTCTTTTTGCAGTGGCTGCATCTATTGTATGCTGGACTTGGAACTGTGCTCTTCTCTCTTGTAAGTCCATTTCTCCCTTTCTTTGATAAAGAATATGAATGTGCATTGACAGGGCCTTAAGACCTCTCCCAGGCCTGGAGTCAAGTGGAGTCAGTAATTCACCGGAAAGCCCTCCAGCTGACTTGCTCCTTCTTCTCATCCTTTTCTTTCTCCTTTTTACTTTTTATAAAGACAGTTCTTCTTAGAGCAGCTTTAGGTTCACAGTAAAACTGAAAGGAAGATACAGAGATTTCCCAGCCTGCACACAGGCATCAGCATCCCCAGTGTCGATATCTGCCACCAAAGTGTAGCATTACTACAACTGATGAACGAACCTACATTGACATATCACGATCACCTACTCTAGGGCTCACTCTTTGGTGCTCCACAGTCTATGGGTTTGAACAGATGTATAACAGTGGGTACCCATCACTGTAATACCATGCAGAGTATTTTCACTGCTCTAAAAATCCTCTTTGCTCCTCCAAATTGATCCCTTCCCCATCCCCAGCCCCTGGCAACCACTAATCAGATTATCTTACTGTTTCCAAGTTTTGCCTTTTCCAGAATGCCGTACAGTAGGAATCAAACAGCGTGAAGCCTTTTCAGACTGGCTTCTTTCACTTAGCACGTGCACTTAAAATTCCTCTATGTCTTCTTATGGCTTGGTAGCTCCTCTCTTTTTTCCTGTAGAATAATATTCTACCATCTGGGATGTGCCACAATTAATTTATTCATTCATCTACTGAGGGGCATCTTGTCTGCTCTCAGATTTTGGCAATTATGATTAAAGTTGCTACAAGCATCCGTGTGCAAGCTTTTGTGCGGACAGGTGGTTTCAGCTCCTTTGGGAAGATTCCAAGGAGCACGTTTACTGGATCATACAGTAAGAGCATGTTCAGTTCTACGAGGCAGTATTCCAAAGTGGCGGTGACATTTGCACCCTCAACTAGCAGTATATGAGAGTCCCTGTTGCTCCATGTCCTCACCAGCATGTGACGTCATCAGTGTTTCAGATTCTGGCCATTCTAATAGGTGTACAGTGGTGTCTTACTGTTATTTTAATTTGCATTTTCCTGTTAACATAAGATGTAGAACATCTTTGCATGTGCTTATTGGCCACCTATTTATCTTCTTTGGTGAGGTGTCTATTAAGTTCTTTGGCCCATTTTGTAATCAAGTTGTTTGTTTTCTTACTGTTGAGTTTTAAGAGCTCTTTGTATATTTAGGGTACAAGTCCTTTATGTTTCTCTTGCAAATAATTTCTCTCAGTTTGTAGCTTGTATTATCATTCTCTTCACCCTGCCTTTCACAGAGCAGAAAATATTAATTTTAATGAAGTCTAATTTATCCATTAGTTCTTCAATGGATAATACTTTTGGTATCATATCTAAGAAACCATCACCATACCAAAGGTCATCTAGATTCTCTCCTATGCTATCTTCTAGGAGCTATATGTTTTACATATAAGTCTATTATTCATTATTTTAAACTTTATTTATTTAATTTTTTGACCATGGTGTGTGGTATTCAGGACCTTGAGCAGGGATTGATTCTGTGCCCCCTGCAGTGGGAGCACAGAGCCTTAACCATCGGACTGCCAGGGAAGTCCCTGTTATGAGCTATTTTGTGAAAGGTGTAAGATCTGTGTCTAGCTCCATTTTTTTTTCTTTGCATGTGGATGCCCAGTTGTTTCAGCACCATCTGTTGGAGAGACTAGTATTGCCTTTGCTCTTTATTCTGTTCTGCTTATCTATATATTTGTTAAGTCTTTTTGCCAATACCACCCTATCTTGGTTACAACTTTATAGTAAATGTTGTTGTCTGGTAGCCCTCCAACTTTGTTCTCTTTCAGTATCATGTTGGTTATTCTGGGTCTTTTGTCTCTCCATATCAATTTTAGCAGCGGCTTGTCAATATCCACAAAATAACTTGCTAGGGTTTTGATTGGGGTTGTGTTGAATCTATAGATGGAGTTGGGAACAGCTGATATTTGACAATATTGAGTCTTTCTATCCATGAACATGGAATGTCTCTCCGTTTATTTAGTTCTTCCCTAATCTCATTCATCAGAGCTTTATAGTTTTCCTCATACAGTTCTCGTACATATTTTGTTAGATTTATATCTAAGTATTTAAATTTTTTTGGACGCTAGTGGAAATGACTTTGTGTTTTTAATCTCCAGTTCCATTTATTCATTGCTAGCATTTAGGAAATCAATAGTAACTTTGTATCCTACAACCTTATTATGATTGTTTACTGAACCCCTAAAAAATGTTCCTAGGGCTTCAAATCTTGATCAGGGCTTCCCTGTGAGCTGGCTGTCTCTGGCATGGTGTCCCGAGTTCTCTTTCCCTGGGGCCAGGGGGCAGACAGCTTGATCCCAGCTCAGTTTACTCTCCCACTTCCCTGTCTGCCTTCAAACACATACCCTCACCAGGGAGGCACGCTCTGTACTCCTCACGGCCAATACATGAAATGATAAGGAGTCATTATCTCTTATAAGAAGAAATAAGATAAAGTCAGCAGTTCTTGGAGGGTAGGAAGAAAGAAAAGCACTTTTCCATAGAAATTAGGACTCCAGGGTGACAGATGCAGGCTACGGGCAAGGCTGGAAGCTCAGTTGCTGGAGGCCTTTTTTTAAGAATGACCAACTGTCCTGGTTTGCCTGGGACTGAGGGGTTACTGAAGACACATGAAGTCCCTGGGCAAACTGGAAGGGTTGGTTCATTCTAGCCTTTTCTGCACAAAGTCGCTGGAATCAGACATTGGGAGGGGGAGGATAAGTGGGCTAGGACTCAGTGGTCCAGGCAAGGGAGCTGCCTTGGCAGCCCGCAGCCTCGGGCTTGACTCCCTTCTCTGCCGCTTACCTCAGAGTGACCTTCCCTTCTTGGAGGCTCTGTTCATTTCGCCTGCCTTGACTAGGTCGTTTCCACTTTGTATGAGCTTATGTCTGTCACGAACAGATTAAGGGGCTACCTAGAAGGTGCCCAATTCTTCCTTTTCCTCCTCCGCTCTTCATTCTTAGAAGCCTGAGTGGGACCCAGGACCCGGGGAGAGCTGACAACCTGAATGACTTGGGATGGGTTTCACTGCAGTGGATGTTGTTCTACAATGGATTATTTTCAGGAGCCTTTAAAGCCCCCAGAACCCCGTGTAGTGCAAAGGCTGCCCTGCTGCCTCAGGGCACTGGACTCTGGTGTAAAGGCCCGAGTAGATGCTTGTTTTCTCTGCCTCCCTCCAGCGCACTTGTGGCGCCCACGTTTGCTCACTTTGCAACAGACACAAGGGTGAGCGGGCTCTCTGACCTTCTTCTTGATGTTCAAGCAGCTTGTAATTTTACCTACCACAGCTGAGCTAAAACGTTTAATTGGGGGTTATTTAACCATACGTCAATCTTCTCCTCATTCTATTTTGGAACTACTGACATCATCACAAAGCCATCTCCAATGTCAAGCCTTGGAAAATGCTATCACCCAAAGGAGAGTCCAGAACTTCTGCCGTGGGTAATGTAAGTGTCAGGGAACCATCTGTATCTTTCTTCTTTGTTTTCACTGAGAACATGCTGGAAAGTCACAAACATAGGGCATTTTGTAGTTTCTCTCCGTGTCCAATCAGCCCATCTGGTCCACATCACTGACCAGGGGCACAGAGGTTTCTGGACTTGGAAGGAAAGGAGGGCTCACAGATTTGGTCCCACTGGCTTCAGGAGAGTGAAGCACTTGCTTCAATAGATAGAGCACCAACCTGGGGAGATTGTGAATGACTGAGGCTGTAAGAATAACATCTCTAGCTACAAATGTACTGTTAGTGATATGGTTACTGATGGTAAAATTCTTTCCAGGTAATCTCAGGACATTTCTTTGATCAAAATGTACAATTTAAGTAGCTAATTCTTCTTTCTTTTAAGTACTTGGTGATGGATGTGCAGATGATGGTCGGAGGGCGCCATCATCATTCTGACCTGGACCCTGAAGAGTATGTTTTTGCTGCCCTGAACATCTACATGGACATAATCAACCTTTTCCTTTTTATTTTGCAACTGATTGGAATGGGACGGTAGTCACATGGGCAAGGCTGGCTTGTGCTGAAAAGAGGGAAGGAGAGACAGCTGTGAAGACTGCAGAGGTTACCACTCCATAAGCCCCTCTATTTAAAAAAATAATTTAAAAAATACTTTTTTTCTTGTCAAATGAAAGCAAGCATTTGGTAGACAGTAGCTATAGCTGTTTTATATTTTTTAGTTCCACTGTTATATTACAAAACTTTCTGGTGGACATTTTCTGATTTTTATAAATTTAAAAGATGAGTACATAACTACATACTTACAAACATTGGTAAGATGCTCATTACTTTGTTGAAATTTTCCAGATACTACTTAAAACTGTAAACAATGTCCCTCTACATGAATAAAACTGATTACAGAAACTTACATTTACTCCATTCTCTTCTCTTGATGTGGACATTTGGTGGGAATATTTTGCCATCTGACTTAAGAGTAAGGTGAATCAAAGAATTCTGCCTTTCTCTTGGATTCAAGTCAGACTGGAGAAGTAAATTCTATCTTGAGAGATCTCTTTGTTTCTATCTCAAACAAATAACTGCTTCCAGGCCAGCCAGCCTCTGAGGTCTGAACTACTTGAGTGTCTGGCAGGAAGGTAAGTAGGGGCCATTTCTAGCATGGGTGGATTGTGCGGGGGATAGGATGGGGAAATCAGATGACATCTTTTAGTCTCTCAAGATTTATCCTGGAGCTTTATTTCTAGATTTAACTGAACATACAGATCTCAGATAAGACATATGGACTTAAATACAAGCACTATAGTCACATACACCTACCTGAATTTGATGATCTGTTTCAAATGAGCCATATCTCCATTCCTGTGGTAGAATTTCTTCATGGTATTTGTGCTCTTATTACCAGCAAAGTCCTGAAGATGGATGTGACCTCTGAAATGTGAGCAAGGAGCAGAGAAAGGGACTCTTCAGCCACCCAGCAAAAAAAAAATCTAGGACCCTGTAAAACTCCTGGGTGGGGTTGTCTCAACAAACATCACCATGTGGACACACACCGGCCAAAGTCATGGGGAATTACTTCCATACAAGGGAGCAAATCCCTCTGGGAAGCTTGAGGTTTGCATATTCTTTTGGCATCAAGACAATCTTCCTGCATATTATAGGGACACCTGGTCAATTTATTTCTCCATTGACATTTCTGCTGTCCCCACACCACATTAGGCATTTCTGTTGCCTCAGCAATGCTCCCAACACAGTCCACGCTGAGTCTACTGTACGTGCCATCACATAGAAGTCTATTGTTACATTGGATTTAGATTGATAGTCGCTTAGTCATGTCTGACTCATTGCGACCCCATGGACAGCCAGGCCCCTGTGTCCACGGGCATTTTCCAGGCAAGAATACTGGAGTGAATTGCCATGCACTCCTGCAGGGGATCTTCCCGACCCAGGGATCAAACCCAGGTCTCCTGCATTGCAGGATTCTTTACCATCTGAGCCACCTGGGAAACCCCTGGTGGTGACTCAAAAGAGATTCTAACACTTCTATGATAAACTTTTGACTTCTGCATTTAAAGGGACTCTGAGCAAGACATACCTTTTAGGGTCAGTCTATGAAAGGAGTAGATTACTTTGTTCTCAATGATAGAAATTCATCTTTTGAGAAGACAGTCCATGATTTGAAAATCTGTCAGGAGTGGTCCCAAATCCTGTGATGGGTAGCACATCTGTAAATCAACCCAAGGTGTCCAGAATGGGGCAATGGAAGCTTAAAGAAAAAGAACCCATAGAAAAATTTAGGTTATACTTTCATAATGCCCACAAATGCTGGGCCTATAATTTACTTTTAACTTTTGTTGTGTTATCCCAAATGGGTATTCCCTCATTTAGCTTTAGGCATGGTTTGCTGAGTGAATCTATCATACACAAATGGACCCTAGTGAAACTACTCATGTTAAAGGCTAGTATGCTGTTAGCCATGGCATTTTTAACATTGGTATGTCACTTAAAGAATGTCCATAGCCAAAATGCCATTGACACGATGTATTTGACACAAATGTTGGCAGTTTTGGTATCTTTTGCTTGATCAAAGTCCTTGAAATGAATCAACTGCTGAAAATATAAACTCATCAATGGTTTGCCAGTTGTAGCACTTTGATAACTCAATTCACTAAGGTAACGCTTATCTGATTGTTGTGCTAAAGCAGGGGTCAGCAAATATACAATGCACACCAAATTTAGCCTACCTTTCACATTTTTGAAATTTTATTTTGAAATAATTATAGATTTACAGGAAGTTGCAAAGGTACTTCAGAGAGTGTACTCCTGCCCCCTAGTGGTTATCTCTTACATAATGTACAATATCAAAACCAGTAAACTGACGCTGGGTATGATGTGTATGTATAGTTGTCATTTTATCACATGTAAACTTATGTGGCCTCTACTGTAACCAAGATACAGACTGTTCCATCTCCACAGAGATGTCTTTTCTATTCCTTTATAGTCAGTCACACACATACCTTCCTTCCCCTCCAACATCCGTAACTCATGGTAACCACCAGTTTGTTCCATCTTTATTATTCTGTCATTTAAAAATGTGAAATGGATGAAACCATACAATGTGTGACATCCTGAGATGATTTTCACTCAGAGGAATGCCCCTGAGATCCATTCAAGTTGTTACAAGCTGCATCACTAGTTCACCCCTTAAATATTCCATTTACTGCAGTACATCATGCTGTTACTACAGGGCATTTTTGGTGGACTTCAGTGTTTGGCATAAAGCTGCTATGAACAATTGTGTACAGGTTTTGTGGACCCAAATTTTTACTTCTATGTTATCAGTGTCCAAGAGTGCCAATGCTTGGTCATATGGTTAGTGTAGTTTGAAGCAAAACTATTCAGCTGTTTCCCAGGAGGCTGTACTGTTTTACATTCCCACAGGCAGTGTATGAGTGATCCAGCTGCATCCTTGGCAGCATTTGGTGTTGATACTACTAATCATTTTAGCCATCCTGATGCATGTGTACTGTGCCTTGTGTTAATCCCTCAGTTGTGTCTGACTCTGTGACCCCACAGGCTGTAGCTCGCCAGGCTCTTCTGTCCATGGAGTTCTCCAGGCAAGAAAACTGGAGTGGGTTGCCATTTCCTTCTCCAGTAGCGTGTCTTACTATGGTTTAAACATGCATTTCCCACTGGGTAGTGATGTTAAACATTTTTTTCAGGTGCTTATTTGCTAGCCATACATCTTCTTTGGTGAAATGCCTCTTCATGTCTTTTTTTCCATCTTATATTGGATTGTCAATCTTTTTACTGTTAAGAGAGTTCTTTATATGTTCTAGATATGTGGTTCGCAAACATTTTCTCCCAGTCTATAGCTTGACTTTTCATCTTCTTAAGGTCTTTTGCAGAACAAGTCTTTAAATTTTGATTAAGTCCAATTTATAAAATCTTCCTTTTATGGATCACACTTTTGGTACCAAGTGTAAGATCTTCTGCTTAATCTAGGACATAAAGATGTTATTTTTTCTAAAGTTTTTTTCAAAAGTTTATATTAGCTATGATCTAGTTTGTTTTGTATAGTGTGCCGTTTAGTGGTTCATATTTTTGCCTGCCTTATTTAGTATCACTGTCCCTCCTCTGTTGTATCATTGTTGTACATTCGTCATAATCAGTTGATGATATGGGAAGGCTATTTTTGATTCTCTGTTCCGTTCTATCATGTGTCTATCCATCAGTATCACAGTTTTGATTACTGTAGTTTTGAAAATAGGTAGAATGACTTTTCCCACTTTTTCTTTTCCAAAATAGTTTTAGCTGTTTTAGTTCCCTTGCCTTGCTGTATTTTTAGAATACTTCACAATTTCAGAATTATTTACAGTTATAGGAAATATTGCTGGGCTTTCTTAAAGTTGCTAATAAACTGAACCAAACCCAGGCATTCTGTGGACTGAAACCCCCAATGAAGCCAGTGGCTTTTCTTTAGGAAGTGAAGATATACACAAAATATCCCCCCAAAGATAGCTACTGACTTTTCATGTAGAGTTAAAATACTTGTAGCAGTCAGGCTGGCTATGCTCTCTAACTTACCATTTGTTTGACTTGCAAGGCCTGTTGGGTCCATGTTGGTTGCCAGGCAACCCACCCCAAAGTGGAGATGTCACATCCGTGACTCCCAAGGCCTCCAGGGGTCAGGCATTCCGTCTCAAGAAGACCCTAGGAGCCAACTGGAGTACTGGGTGCTGCGTCAGGCAGGCTGCAATGTTATGCTGGGAAATGGCTTGAGCCCTTGGGCTGCTACCAAGTCTTTAACAAAGGGAGTGGTTTCATTTTCTCATGTTGGACTTCTGTATTGTTTCAGCAGGACCACCAGGGAGGGGACAAAGAAGCAGAATAGGGAGGGACACAGGCCCCACTCTCACCTTGATGCATGTAGCAGTTCCTAAATAAGAACAGCCCCACTGACACTTCGGAGAAGGCGATGGCACCCCACTCAGGACTCTCTCCTGGAAAATGACGGAGGAGCCCGGCGGGCTGCAGTCCACGGGGTTGCTAGGAGTCGGATACAACTGAGCGGCTTCACTTTCACGCACTGGAGAAGGCAATGGCAACCCACCCCAGTGTTCTTGCCTGGAGAATCCCAGGGACGGGGGAGCCTGGTGGGCTGCTGTCTATGGGGTCGCACAGCCAGACACGACTGATGTGACTCAGCAGCAGCAGCAGCAGCCACTAGCACTTATGAGACAGGGACCTGTGGGCACATAACAAGTCAATTCCATTAGACCTTCAGAGCTGGGAGCAGCGTGACATTCCATCAGCCAAAGAGCTCCACCACAAGGGATGCTCTCCACTAAGGAATGTGTCCAAATTCCCCTTTCCAAGCTGAAGAGTCTAAACTGCATGAGTCAGGAGCTATATACAAAAGGTGGCAAATGGATGCCACATCAGGTTGTCCCTCAGCTGAGAGGGTAAGGAAGCCAGGGGTGGGGGAAGCAGGCTGCTGGGGGGGAAACTTGTTTTGCCCCTTACCTTTTCCTCCTACCCCCAGCCCTTGCTCCCTGCCGGTGACTGAAGACCTGCCCAACTCTCTCTCCTATGGCAGTGATGATGCCTGCAGGATCAGAGGAAACTGCAGTCCAGGGGTTCTTTCTTCTTCGTGCGCACCTCTCTGCTCACCCTGGAGTCCCTGGCACATTCTGCCCCTCACAGGAACCGCTGGCCCTCTGTCATGAAAACATTCCTTCTTTGCTGCATGCGGGAGTCAGCAACAATCAAGGCAAATTCGGACAGTGTGTTTCAACCCTATTTCTACCATTCAGCCTGTAAACATTAACTCAACTCCTGTTCAGTCAGTTTTGCGGATGCTGACAGGACACAGGATCCTTGACCAGAGGCAAAGGCCTCTGTCAGGGTTTGCAGCGTGCAGAGTGAGTGTCAGCATATTTATGCCAGTTCCCCAGGCCCCCAGTTCCCGCAGGCAACACTGCAGGCCTGGATGAGTGCCAAGCGTGCAGCGGTCTGTGTCACAGCTGAGGACACCTTTACAGCAAACCTGCTTCTTGTCCCCAAGCTTACTAGCAATATAAATGCTGAGAAGTGGCTCAGGCAAACCCCTTATCAGGCCTTGCAGTCTAGGCACACTCAGCAAGATGTGTAGGCACTTCAGGGGCCCAGGAAAACTGGACTGTCTCATCCCGTAACTACCATTTTCTGTATTCTGTTTATTCCTCATGAATCTTTCTCCCAGCTTGTCTGTACACTGATGCCTTGTGAAAGCTAGGCTGGCTAAGAGATGATATCTATATCCTGATCAGGAATATTTTCAAGTTACACTTTTAAAGACTGAGTAAGAGTGACTTCTTCAAAAGTTTGGCCGCCACTCAGTTGGTCAACAGAAGGAAATGGCAACCCACTCCAGTATTCTTGCCTGGAGAATTCCGTGGACAGAGGAGACTGGTGGGCTGCTATCCATGGGGTCGCACAGAGTCGGAGATGACTGAAGCGACTTAGCATGCACGCATGCATTGGAGAAGGAAATGGCAACCCACTCCAGTGTTCTTGCCTGGAGAATCCTAGGGACAGAGGAGGCTGGTGGACTGCCGGCTATGGGGTCGCACAGAGTCGGACACGACTGAAGCGACTTAGCAGGAGCAGTTTGTCAGCCACTCGTCAGTCCTAAGTGTAACAGAGAGCTAAATTTAGGAGACTCTTCTGGTCCATCTTTCTTTAAGCATGACTAGTCCCAGTTCCTAGAAGGATGATCACACAATAATCTAGAAAGAGCTACTCACATCTTTCCAGAAAGAAATCTACTCAAGAGAAGGGGATAATGACTGACAAGGGAGTAATGTACTGTTGCTAGGTTGACAACCTTGTAATTACCTTGTAACCTTGTAACCTCAGCCCAGGGCTGAGATACAACTGCTACTCCGCCCCAGAGCCAAGCACATGGATGCCTTTCTCCCACGGAGTTTAATTTCAGCCTTAAAAATGAAAAAACCCAAATCTGTATTATCATGTAATAGACTCTAAAATTTTCTCTTTTACTAATTGTAACTTTCAAAATTATGTCCAAATTTCAGTAAGTCTGAGACTGTAATTTCATAACAGGTAAGCCACGGTGTCACTATGTTACTTCAGCTGAGTCTGACTCTTTGTGACTCTATGGATTGTAGCCCACCAGGGTCCTCTGTCCATAAGATTCTCCAGGCAAGAATACTGCAGTGGGTTGCCATTTCCTCCTCCAGGGGGATCTTCCCAGCCCAGGGATTGAACCCGTGTCTCCTGCACTGGCATGGGGAATTCTTTACCACTGAGCCACCAGATTTTAATTTCATTAACAGGTAAGCAACATGACCCAAGGACTAAAAAGGGAACAGAAGTGAGATCAGTGGCTGTAATAAACAACATTTAAAGAATAATTCAGCATACGGACAATGGAGTTAAGCTTGGGATCCACAAGCTGACAGGCACAAGTAAAATGACGACGCTCAGAGGTTATCATGGGCACATCTTGTGAGGCGTCAGCTGGAGGTCTGGGACTTGTGCCTGAGCACTGAAGTTCAGATGCTGGGGGCTGCTGTAATTACTTAGATGGGAAAGAATAATAAAATGATTGAGAAGCAGGCATTTCTATTCATATGGCATAAAAAAAATTTCCTATCCTAAGCAATTTCACAAACTACCTTAAAATTCTTTTTCTATGTTTCTATTAGAGACGTCAAGGAAAAACCGTAAGTTTTCTTCTGAAAGTTACAGTGATTAAAAATAATGAGTGCTGAAGTCACAATATTTTAACACATTATCATGCAAAGTTTTAGGCTTATCTCTGGGGTATAAAATGCTCAGTAAGTGGGCTAGTATAAAAAATATTAGGAATTAATCTAGTATATGTAAGAACCAAATTAACCCCATCATATTAGAGGGAATTTAACGTGAAGAAGAATTTAGCTTCCTGACTTGGTTAAACAAAGTCTATAATGAGACAAAAGTGAAGTAGTTTAAGTAATAAATGTTTAATCAAAGAATTTTACATATTATTAACAGCATTCATTTGGCCAAACATCTACACGTTTGTAGAATCCTATCGTATATAAAGTGGGAATGTATCAAGTATAGACTATGAAAGTGCAAATAACAAGTCAAGGTTAGAGTAATTTCTTCTTACATTATAAAATTAACTTGTTTACAAAATAGGCTTTGCCAAACGTTATATCTGAATCGTAAAGTCAGTGACTGTGTTTTTAAAATATGTACCAAGGAGATACAAACTGGACACTGATCGTTTTCATGCTCGGGAGAGACCACGGAAACACAGGGAGCTGCACACGAGCGTGGAACCAGAAGCCCCGACAACACGGCCAGCGCACGGCGCTCTCTCTCACCGCGCCACAGCTCTGCAAGCCGCCTCAGTGGGACACAGAGACTCCCTCTATTGAAAAGTCACAACTGGATCTAAAAAGCAATTGGTGTTGATGTTTTCAATCTAAAATAAATTTGTAAAAAAATCCTTTAATGGACTATTTCAGTTTCATATACAGTAATACACTGTAGATAAAGGTAATATTCTCCCCAACTAATTTTAATAGGGATTGATATCAATCAATGTTTCTGAGAGCTGGGGAAATAAAAACCAATGTAGACTTCCGGTATCCATGGCACAGGAGCAATTCCCACACAGTTTATCCTAAGGGAACGGGGGAATATTAAATACTCTAATATAATGTCTGAGCCATACGATTCGAAGTACAAGGAAATTTTGAAAGCAGGGTTTGGGAACAAAAAGGAATCAAAAGTTGTAATTACAGCTCATGTGGATACTAATACTAACATAACCTTTCACCCAGCCCAGGACTTGCCTGTACAAACTTGGTACTGGAATTTTGGTATCTGTAGATTTCTGATAAGAATCTGGCAAAACATTAAATAGAGTGTTGCATATCTATTTTGCTTATGTTATGCTAGTTTTCATAATATGTAAGTAAAACAGCCATTCCAACAGTTTATTCTAGTTTTAATTACACACTGTACCATTGTATCTTAATTACAACTAAGACCAGCATTTTCTTCACAGTAAGACACTGATAACTAGGAAGTTGATTTTTTTCAACACTAAACAGTAATCACACAGCAAAGGAGTATTGTGCAATAGAACAAACACGTCAGCATTTGCGATTTAGTCAAACAAACCGATTGAACACTTAGTTGTTATATTTACTGTAAAGGCAAGGCCATGGGTGGTTTTATGGAGGTCTTTGCAATTCATACAGCATAGTGACTTCAGAAGAGACATTGAAGTTGGAATTACTTACTTGACTGGCAACTACCCACTGAGGTGAGGCAAAGGCACGGCAACATGTTGCGCAGGGTGCTTTACTGAGTTTTTTTTTTTTTTTAATAATTGTGGGATTTACTATAACTCATGAAAACACTTTTTTTTTCTATTTTATAAAACACTTACCATTAAAAGTAATTGCACCCATTAGTAATTAGAATGCACTGTAAAATTGTGAAAACAAAGAACTATGATTGCACTTCCAATAAAGTGTCTCTTAAAATACAGCACCGCTGTTGCTAATCAACTGTATTTTAATATTAAAATAAACTGTTTTGAACAGCAGCATTAGATTTAGTTAACTTAAGCTACAGGCTACATTTATTTAAATGCAGTCTCCATGGCAACAAAAGCCCATTAAATTCTGGAACAACACTGCTACCAAGTGGCACCTTTTACTTCCGGGAAGGCTGAGACTGCTTGGAAGCCCTCCGGGACACCGCACACCTGAACGCCTTGTTAGCGCACGAGTCAGAGTTTGGCACAAGTGGACTGTAAATAGACATGAAAAGAGATCTTTGATTCATGTGAAATTAAAATTAATTACACTGTGGTAGATGCAGCGCTAAAGAGAAGCCTTGGCTACCTCATTTCACACCGCTCAGACAAAAAGGAAAAAGGAAAGTTAAGGAAGAGCACAGAGAGATGGAGGAATGAAATGTTATTAGATCTGTCCAAAATAACTTCTGAAATGAAGAAAACTTTCAGTTTTCTTTTTTTTTTTAAAGGAAAACCACCCAAGGATTAGAGAGTAAGCCTTTCATTTAATGTTCAATTTAAGTACTGCTGACCTAAACAGAGGACTGCATTTTCTTCGAATGTGGAATCTAAGCTATTTATTACATTTGTGTTGCTCTCTCCTGCTCTTCTGTTTGTCAGCATAAAGGGGAAAAGCTATCCAATTAAATACAGAAGAAATTCCCTGTCAGGTTAAAATCAGAAATGAAGCTATACCATTCAAGGGAACTCCTTCATATTTAATCCTAATGTCAGTGGTTTATAATTAGTTGAAATTAAGTGGATCAAGTCTATAAAGCATACTCCACTAGCAGACCATCTGTACCTGCCACTCACTAGAGCCCCGAGATGTGCAGTTCACACTAAGTGTACTTGTTCAGGCCAGTCACTTGAGGTTTGAGGTGTCTGACTTGAAACGTCGGAACCATCCCCCTTGCTGGCAGCCTCATTACCACTGTCGTCAGCTTGAGATGCTGCTTCCCCAGCCAGAATATTTCCCTCCAAAGGATTTTCTTCTCCTCTTTGGGTTCCTCTACCTTCACTGATCGCAGCTTCTTCAAACACTGAATCTTCTGGAGGCATCAGTTCCACATCCCTCACATCTTCTGACTCGTCTTTGACACAGGGGAGCTGAGAATCTGCACTGATTTCTGTAGCTGCTGGAGGAATCAGAGCAATACTTTGAGGGTTCATGTCATGAAACCAAGCCATGATATTGCCAAGAAGATTGTCATTGATGTTGGCGTCCTGGCTGGTTGAATCAGGGTCACTGGATGAAGGGAAGAATTCACTTCTCGCCTCACTGGGAGGGTGGGAACTCAGGGTGTCAGTTGAAAATGGGTCTCTTTCTGTTCCTAGTCTCATGAGGCTGTCACCAAGTTCCAACAGTTCAGAGCTGCTCAACGCGGCTCGAGGGCTATCTGTGTTCCTGGGGACAGCGTCCAGTCTGGAAGGTAAAGAGGTGCCTATTGCTCCTAAGGATGCTTCATTACTGAGAAAGTCTGTACTTTCTTCATCAATGGCCAGCCCAGATTCTTGCAGAGATAACTGTATTGCAAGAAGTATGTTGGGATCGTCTTCATCCAAGGAACTCAGAGCCTGAGGCAACAGAAAGTAAAATTACTTCAAAATTTAAAAGTTTTCAAAATGATTGAACCCAGTGAGGTCTGCCACTGTTCTTTTACCAAACAGATAATTGAGAGTACCTCTATTTATACAGAAGAACTTTTTGACCTACTAGAATCTTATTTTAATTTTCTCCTTGCCCATGCTAAAGGGAAAATAAATTACTTAGAGTAAACCTGAAATAGAAAAGTCTTTCCCTGTAGTATAGCTCTGAAGCAGACTGTGGAAGGGAAGGGAGAAAAAGGAGAGCAACAAAAGTAAAAATAGGAAGCCAGGCTCAAGGGAGAAACAGCAAAAAGGAGGGACAACGAAGCTGCCCAGAAAGGCTACCTGAAGAGAGTCCTGGTTCTCAGAGCGACTGGCGGGTGTGTAGTCACGCAGGGAGGAGGTGTGCAGCGCACTCATAGACGCAGAACTTACCACGGAGGCGCCAGGCCTGCGGCCACCGCCACCTTCCGGGATATCTGTTTCAAAGCAAGCGGTGCCAGAGAGTTTAGTCACATCAGGTCTCATACATCTTTTTAACTACATCAATGACTTCTCTTTGCCTGCTGGTGAAAACCCGGGGTCACAAGCTCATTTCATCTTTCAGAGATTTTTCATCCATATTGTCTCACCACAAGCAACGATATGTATCTAACACAGTTCAAATCTATGACCGGTCTTTACAAATTTATTTAGATTATACATGGTTCTATTCATAAAGGCAAGTGCTACCAAGTGTTTGTTTTTCCCCTTAGGCAACAAGAAAGCTGCTTTAGTTTTCAGAGGTCTTTAAAGAATTTGCAGGTTACAATAGCCCCCAAAGTTAATCTTTAGGCCTGTCGATCCTGATATATTAAAGATGAGCTGCTGACACTGCTGTAGTTTAAAGATTTTCAATTAACAATTTAATATTTAAAGGATGATAATTTATCTTCACTACTAGAAATTTTAAAAATGTTGATAGGAGAACTGAGGTTAGGGGAAAAATATCTCATGAACATACTAAGAGTAACCAACAGCTACAATTTATCAAGTGCTCGCTAGATGCTATTAGAATTTAAGGCTTTTACACCCACCACCTCATTTAATGCTCACAATAAGCCCACAAAGTGACACTACTGTTATTGCTTCTTTAGACTACGGAGACCGAAGCTAGGAGAGGTTAAGTGACTAAAAGTTCACACTGACATGCGGCAGAGCTGGAGTCATGAGCTCAGGCCTGTCTGACTCCCCAGCCCATATTCTTAACCGCCCTGGGTTTTTGCATCCTGTGACATCAGAAGCACCTGCGTGCTGACTGTATACCCAAATGACAAACTCTTTCACAGCACTTAGACTAGCCATTCTCATGAAGACACGCAGCGAACCAAGGGACTACACAGACTCAACGCAAGGACTCGCCTAGAGTGCTTCCGCGTGGCTCCTCGGGCTCTGGGGGGTCACTCAGCAGACTGTGCACATCTCCCCGACGGCGCTGTTGTCTGTGCCTCCTCCGATACTGAAATTCAGCATATTCCTGCATAAACCACAGGTTACAAAATACGGGAGAGCATGCACATTTTAAAATGCAAATAAAACCAATCATACACTTTTTTTCCAGGAAAAAAAATGTGTGATTTTATACACATATTATAAAATCACTTGGCTTTAGAAAAAGAAACTTCAGGTTTTGCCATGCCAAGGAAAACAGAACAGGTAAAATGGAAAAGAAAAATTTTACATAGCCATTATAACTGTCTGAATAAATTGGGAATACTTGCAAGCTCCAATGCTAGATCATAACTGAGCCTCATTTCATATGCCTGGATCTTGTTATCTAAAGTTATAACTAATACCAGAATAATTTTACTGATATGAGTTAGGCCCTCTCTGGAGGTCTGTTTTTAAAAAATGACTGTGATATATGCAACAGGAAAAAAAAAAAGGAAAAATAAAAGCACACACAGTTAAGTACTTGTTAGATTGATGGATTTGGTTTTCTTTGGGACTACTACAAACCATATTCACTGCAAAAAAGAATACGAGGTTACCTTTAAAATAAGGTACTATTTGGCTTCCTTCCTATGTTAGTTCATATGTAGGGTAATCTACAACCCAGGCAAAGCAAAGTGTTTTCCTTATTAGCAAAGTGTTTTCCATTTAGCATATGGGAAGAACACAGATGCGGGCAAATGTCCCTGAGCCTATTTCACGTTTGTGATAATAGTTTTAAGTGGGTTTGCTATCACCAGAGGCAGACCTGGGACTATATGCTATCATCTGGGTACACATGTCCTTTTCCAGATTTAGTGACAGACAGACCCGTGTACATGATACCAACATTTGTGTATTAGTCGCTCAGTCGTGCCTGACTCTTTGTGATCCCATGGACTGCAGTCCACCAGGCTCCTCTATCCATGGGATTTTCTAGGCAAGGACATTGGAGTGGTTTGCCATTTTCTTCTCCAGGGGATCTTCCTGACCCAGGGATCAAACTCAGGTCTCCCACACTGCAGGCAGACTCTTTATCAACTGAGCTATCAGAAAAGTCCTGATACCAGCATAAAAAGGCTAATTTTGAGAATCATTGTAGAATCTATGAGTGATACACACTAAAATATGATTTTAGTTTATGATTCGTGATTATCTAGTTACTATGACTTTATGATTATCTAGTTACTCTAGAATATCAATATGATACATTGTGAAAGTAACAGAAATAAAATAGAGTAAGTAAGTTTTATAATCCCAGTAAAACTCTCACATCATAGGACTCAGGTGAAATTCTCCTTTATCTGTGTAAGTAGCTGGACTCTTTAAAGAATGGAAGGCATCCTATCCTATACCTAATGGAAGGTTAGAAATAAATGAACATAAGATACTACAAGTGTCCAGAGAGATTAACCAGGTTCTTTAAAATTTACTGCTGAGCTGAGGCATTGTTTCCTCTTTTCCTGGAGGCCAATGATCTAAAACTGGATGACTACGTCATCATGGTTCACAGGACCACCAGGTACTACCACATTTCTCAGAAAAAGATGGCAACAAAATATTTTGCCAGTTTCAGATTTATCTTTGTGATCCACACAAAGGCTTTGGCATAGCCACTAGAGCAGAAATAGATGTTTTTCTGGAACTCTCTTGCTTTTTTGATGATCCAGCAGATATTGGCAATTTGATCTCTGGTTCCTCTGCCTTTGACTATGCTAACGTTTTTGACTATGTGGATCACAATAAACTGGAAAATTCTGAAAGAGATGGGAATACCACACCACTTGACCTGCCTCTTGAGAAACCTTTATGCAGGTCAAGACATGGAACAACAGTCTGGTTCCAACTAGGAAAAGGAGTCCGTCAAGGTATATTGTCACCCTGCTTTTTTAACGTATATGCAGAGGACATCATGAGAAATGCTGGGCTGGATGAAGCACAAGCTGGAATCAAGACTGCTAGGAGAAATATCAATAACCTCAGATATGCAGATGACACCACCCTTATGGCAGAAAATGAAGAAGAACTAAAGAGCCTCTTGATGAAAGTGAAAGAGGAGAGTGAAAAAGTTGGCTTAAAGCTCAGCATTCAGAAAACTAAAATCATGGCATTCGGTTCCATCACTTCATGGCACATAGATGGGGACACAGTGGCTGACTTTATTTTTTTGGGCTCCAAAATCACTGCAGATAGTGATTGCAGCCATGAAATTAAAAGACACTTACTCCTTGGAAGGAAAGTTATGATCAACCTAGACAGCATATTAAAAAGCAGAGACATCACTTTGCCAATAAAGGTCTGTCTAGTCAAGGCTATGGTCTTTTCACTAGTCATTCATGGACGTTGAGAGTTGGACTATAAAGAAAGCTGAGTGCAGAAGATCTGGTGTTTTTGAACTGTGGTGTTGGAGAAGACTCTTGAGAGCCCCTTGGACTGCAAGGAGATCCAACCAGTCCATCCTAAAGGAGATCAGTCCTGGGTGTTCATTGGAAGGACTGATGTTGAAGTTGAAACTCTAATACTTTGGCCACCTGATGCGAAGAGCTGACTCATTGGAAAAGACTCTGATGCTGGGAAGATCGAGGGCAGGAGGAGAAGGGGAGGTCAGAAGATGAGATGGTTGGATGGCATCATCGACTCAATGGACATGAGTCTGAGTAAACTCCAGGAGTTGGTGATGGACAGGGAGGCCTGGCGTGCTGCAGTTCATGGGACTGCAGAGTCGGACATGACTGAGATTTATCTTTAGGAAGAATTTGTTTACTTTGTACACTCGGTGGTGGTACAAAGTTATTCAGAATTAAACAAACTATTTCATAAAATATACATATTTCCATTGAAGAAAACAAAATAGTTGAAAATAACTGTAAAAGAAATTTGTTATAATTATTCTGATTAAAAAAATCAAATGGCATTCTCTCACCATGCAACAGACTTTTTAAAAATTGTTTTCATAAAATTAAAACTTATCTGAAAACTTCCATGGATTCCTAAGATCTCCAGTCACGCATATGAAAGGTTTTGGTCAGAACACTCCAAATGGTCTGAGAGTGTTATGGCTACAGAGAAGAGTGAGCAGTTATGGGGTTTACAGGGGAAAGAGCTGCCAGGAGTGTTTTATTACAGTACGTAGTAACAGCCGCCATTTATTGAACGCCAGCTGTCAGTGACTTAAACAGATCCTTTAATCCTTCTAGAACTTCCATGGGGTAGATATCATGATCCACATTTGCAAGATGAGAAATGAAGGAAGGTACAGCCTAAGCAGACCTTAAGTTAAAGGGTGAGACCTTGAATTCTGTTGTCCCTGAGACATCTTGATCAGGCTCTCTCCTCTGGGCTCCACTGCCTTTGCTGTTCCTGTTTTAGTTGCTCATTCGTGTCCGACTCTGTGAGATCCTATGGACTGTTGCCCACCAGACTCCTCTGTCCATGGGATTTTCCGGGCAAGAATACTGGAGTGAGTTGCCATTTCCTTCTCCAGATGATTTTCCCAACCCAGAGATCGAACCCATGTCTCATGGAGCACCTGTGTTGGCAGGCAGATTCTTTAACACTGAGCCACCAGGGAAGCCCACAGCCCTTAAAGTGGCACAAAACAAATATTGATGCTGGTCAATGACTCATTCGATTTAGTTTAAAAAGAATAAGATGTAATTAACTTTAACAAAAAATATAAATTCGACCTAGAAGTCTACTGAAGTTTAGAAACATTATTTTTTTTCAGAATGTATATAAAGGCAAAGAGCTAATTTTCAAAGATATAATTTTGGCAGGTACTTGATAATCACACACACGAAGAATTTTAAAATTTCATACTGCATGGTAATTCTTTAGATTTGCAATGCTTAAACAAAACCTTGGGGCTCAATGTGCCAAACACCTTAAAGAATAAAAAAGTTAAATTATTATTAAGAATAAAATATTATTTACAATTTCATATTTTTTCAATCCCTGGAGAACAAGAGCTCAATAATTTTATTTAGAAATATTCATGTGTGAGATAAAAAGTTTCTCTATTTTAACTAAAATGAAATTGTGTCAGTCATCTCAATATTCAAGGACAGATATTTTGAAATTCTTTAAGTTACTGGCACAGTCAGAAGTCTCAAGGTGATGCATACCTGATTGTGAATATATTTTTGCTCTATTGTGTTTCTACCTTGATACTGAAATCTTTGTATGCTGTTTTTGATAACTAAAGGTTATTTATTCCTCGTTTTAGGTGGAAATTTTCCAAACTATCCCCAAAGCTGAAATTATACCGAAATATTAAAGTATAGGTTCAAGTAAAGAAAAGGTTCATAATTTGCTCTACAATATCATTAATATATCAAACATTTTTAAAAAATTTAAGTGACTTTAAAACTTTCGTATCAGAGCTCTAAGCACAAATTTTTCCTCAAGTCAATGCTGTTTTGGATATATCTACCAACATCAAAAGGCCACAAGGTGATTGCAAGTATTCTCAGCAGCCGAAAAGAAAGTATCTGATTTAAATAAACCACAGTCATTTACGAATAATAATCAATTCCACCGTCTTTCAGTTGGAGATATTATATGGGCTATATATGATAAAGGTTTCATACTTTGTCCTGACCCCTTACAAGAATTAAGTTAAAAGGGTATATCAAAGTGTCGAATGGTATACTGTTGTATGAAGAACAACAAAGTAGAGAGAACTGCTAAAACCATTTGAAATCAGACTCAACAGTGACAGTGGCAATTTAAATCTCAGAAAATAGCAATGTGATTAAGATTTTTTCACTTTATCTTGTTTTTATTGCTATCTGCAGTATTATGGACCTTCTTATTTTAAAATGGGATATAAACAACAACAATGAAAACAAGAAGATTGTGAAAATCTTAAAGAGAAGCAAAGAGCAAATGATCAAAGCATTCTTTCTGCATAAAACATTAATGTTAAGCTTTCACCTAACTGATTACAAATCAATTCTAATAGGTTGTTTCAATAACTTAAAAAAATAGATCTTGTATTTATGTTTTTTATAAATTCAGACTGAAACAAGTTAATATTATAATTAGAAATGCATTTCTAATAAATAAAATTCCTATTTCTGTTAAAGATATTTTCCAAAAATGTACCCTGTAAGTTGGCCTTCCATAATTAAAATCCAGTAATTAAAAATTCTAAGAGGGGGTATGCATTTAATAATGTGATGACAATTCAATACCATAAGAAGGTAAATGTAGGCTCTGCTGAGGCACTGTTACTATAAAGGAAAGGAAAGACATTGTTTACAGCCTCAAAGGGATATTTAGAAAATAGAAAAAGTGAAAGGGAGAGTGAAGTTGCTCAGTTGTGTCCGAATCTTTGCAACCCCATAGACTGTATGTAGCCTACCAGGTTTCTCTGTCCGTGGGATTTTCCAGGCAAGAGTAAACAGAGGAGGGTGCAAATATAAGCAGGATTGCACTAAGGAAAATCATAACTAACCCAGGCCAGCCCACCTCCACAAAATAATTACCTCAGGTGATGCAAATCCTAAATATTCCCAATCCCATGTTCCACCAGCAAAGCTACAAAGAAATCAGACACATCGTTTGATTTATTATCAGTACAACACAGTACAAATAATCAGATCCTTGTCCTTTGAACATTACTTCTAACTCCTTTGCTTGGAACTTGCTTAACCAAAGACCAACTACTGAATTTAATTAAAATAATTGTTTCATTATTTCTTTCAAATTCTACGTTGTTTTATGTTTTTGTAAAATGGTGGAAAATTAAAAATCACCATGCTACACCAGAGTACTTTTTATGATTGCTTCTATTTTTAAGTGTTCATATAAAAATAAGGGTTCAAGGAATTTCTAATCCTTATAATTAGTACAAACAAGAAAATATGCTTCAATTTATAATGGCAGTATAAGTGTCTGAAATAGAACAACCAAACACAACTGCTCTTTAATGGATGAGTGTGGATTACTTACAAAACTTTACTAACATCAGATATCCAATTTCCTCACAACTTTTTACCAGAAAATACAAGTATGACGATAATAAGTTGGCAAGGCTTCCAAATTTTACATTATAAGATATCTATGACTATCAAAATGACACATTAGAATACTTGTTGAATTATGAGTTCATTGAAGTGTGAAATTTACCTAGCTTAATTTAGTCTGAGAAACCACACAATGACCAACAAAAAATAACAAGAAAAACAGAAACAGTACTGGAGAAAAAAAAAAAATCAACAAAACGAAGTTAACATACTTTTATCAGCTATCCATATTTCAGGTATAAGAAACTTTCAGGGATATCAAACCCAGGTGGACAAAAAATACACCTGCTGCCTCTGTGGCTGGTGCTAGGGTGAGGTTCAGAGTGTGTATCCTTTTTACCTGCGTCGTGGAGCTTCCGGTGAGTCTGCAGGAGCAACTCCCCGAGCCACAGATGCCAGGAACTCTTGCCTTTTCTGCTGTACAAGGCATGCTGCCTTGATAATCTTGTGGCGGGGTGTGCGAAGGTAAGGCCTATTGACTTTTTGGGCAAGGTCTTCAGTGACCATTTCTAGGTCTGTCTACGTTAAGAAAAAACAAACAAAAAGATTATAGGATAAATGGGTAAGTCAATAGCAAATTCAGTGTCTATCTGGTTAAATCTAACTCTCTTCTGAAATCAGAAAGAAACCCAACTTTCATAATAACTTCCAATTTAACATGTTTCTACTTTGCAAATTTTAGGAAAACAGCATTCATTCAACAGGCATTTTCAGCAATATAGTTGCTATGGATTACAAAGCAGTAGTGAGTACAGCAGCTGTATAAAAAAATTTGTAACTTGCCCTTGAAAAAGAACTAATAAAATTCAAAGCATTGTACATGCAAGTGCAAGGCCACATGGCACAGACTATGCAAATACTGAAGGAAGGTGAGGCAAGGCAAAACCTTTGTGATTTGGGGTTGGGTCTGGAAGACCTCATGCAGAATATGAATATCAGGCATTGAAAGAAATATAAGACACAAATTAGTAGAGGGGAGTTTAAACAGATGATAAAAACATTTGCAGCAAGAGAAGAAAGTTTGGTTACTTCAAAAAAAGAGGAATGTATAATGTACTTAGTTGGCTACACTCATGTCAGTTGGCTTAAATGTTTTATTTTATTTTTAAAAGTGCTCTAAGTTTTTCTCTCAGTTGCACTGTTAAAATGAACTGGCAAACACCAATTTTCTCATCTAGTAAGTGTTGCTGTTAGTTTCATTTTTGAAGAGAAAATTCTATCAGGCCAGATTTCAACCTCAACCATTTTAAAATAAATTAGTAGGAAATGCTCACATAGCTCAGAGCTCACTAGAATCTGCACAGTGACAAATTCAAACATAAACAAAATTTCAGTTTATTACTGTAACTTTTGCTTTATTTAAAAGCCATTCTAAAAATGCAACAAAATTGTTAATTACACTCTAGTAAGATAAAACTTAATTATAAAGCAGTTGAGAAAGGAGAAAACCTGTTTTTCATCATAACTGCATTTAAGTTTAATAAAAAAAGACATCTTACTTGCATGAGTTCAAAAATTTCTTTCTTTGTGCTTTTAAGTTCTAAGAAAAATCCATATGGATAAGAACACTTAAGAATGCGTCGAGTTTTTAAGAGCACATGAACTGCATCTTCAATGAAAGTGGTATCTGGACAGGCTCCTTCTGCTATAAAGTAAACCAGGCACGGTAAAAAATTTTTTTGCAAATAGACTGTTACAAAAATAATTAAACGACTAAGTTTTCTTAAAAGAAAGAAAAAAAAAAAAGGACAAATCTCTAAGAAGAAACTGAAGAAGCTATATCATAATATTTAGTTGAGTCAGACTAAAAACCTAAGTAAAACTCACACATTTTGCATTTATGTGACCGGCATACATTTATAAACAGAACACACCCCTGCAGTAGCAAGGAATGCCGTCCTAAAGGAATGCATACAATGATCATGGATTCTGTTCTCACCCTGTTTGTAAACAAACCTAGCTTTAGGTCACCTCAAATGTTCTAGGCTTTACTATGTTTCTCAGATTGTCCCTAGCAGAATTTTGCTTATTAAAATTTAGAATAAATACCCTGCCAAGTTTTTTAAAAAAAGTCAATGAATGAATCGCCAATCCAAGTTTGATGCATGATACAGAGTGCTCGGGGCTGGTGCACCGGGAAGACCCAGAGGGATGGAATCGGGAGGGAGGTGGGAGAGGGATTCTGGAAGGGGAACACATGTACACCCGTGGTGGATTCATGTCAGTGTATGGCAAAACCAACACGATAATGTAAAGAAAAAAAAACAAAAGAGAAAAAAAAGTCTAATTATAAATTACGCTTCTGAAAAGACGATACTGTAAGGTAAAAGATACAACATTGTGGGGGAACAACTGGGTAGTGAATGCTATTAAGCAGTAAATCAACACTTCAGGGAGAGAAAGAGCAGAAATGGGGAAGGAGCTTTATTTCATCCTTTCTAAATCTTCTTTTGATTCTTTCTTATATCTTACTATGCTGTCTAGAACCTCCAAAAGGTTGAACAGAAGCAGTAATTAATATTTATTTTATATTTACATGTTTTGGGCACTGTTTTAAGTGTTAGGGAAACATCAGTGACAGAACATACTGCAGAATCTGTGAGGATTTTTTTCTTTCAATTTTTACTGTGGACAATTAACACTTCAAGAGTTTGCTATTGGCTTGACATAGTTATGTCATTACTATGGTCTAAGAACTAGTAATTAACAAGGAGATTAAGCTGCTATTGATGCTTTTTGTTCCATTCTAAGCTATTTAGCTTACAGTCATTGTTTTAATAAGGAAGTTATTCTCATGAAAAGGCTGTTAGTACTACTTTTATAAAATGGACCAAAAAAACATAAAGATGATTGTTTGCATTTTAGGCTTAAAACCTTTTACATATAAGCTATGATAATTTAAAAAATATGACTTTTTAAAACAAACATGCCAGAGCCTGTATGCCGTATAGTCACTGTGAGGTATTTATTATATTCTAATTATGTAACTAGTATCTAATCCATTTTTAGGAATGTTCTTTTTGAACTTACATGTTAGGAACCATAAGTAAGCGCTATCTCATGACTTTGCTTTTTGACTCCAATGTCCATTATTTACCAATGAGATGATTTTCTCCCAAACCAGTACTTGACTTCCATTCCATAAGGCATTCTGCTAAATTTCTCAAGAATCTTGGGGAGTTAGTCATACGAGTCATACAGTTGGTGAATCCTGCTCCATTGACTAGGTCAGGGATGCCTTTTTGGTCCATACACTTTTGCCCTCATTGTAGAGCATCGCAACGGTGCTGAGTAAGCAAAACCATGATGTGTGCTTACCTGCCAGCAGTGGAGGTTGCACTGAGGAGCAGAAGAGGTAAGCCAAGTGGAAAACCTAATCAGAGGTCTGAAATGCTACACTGCACTCTGGACTTCAAAGAGCTCCAAACTACCAAATGAGCTAATGGAGATAATGTATTCCTTTAACGGTCTTAATCTCCTATCAAAGAAGTGACTTAAGCATGACAGATATTTTATGTTAACTATCATATATATCACTTATAACTTACTTTCTTTCAGAGCTCTACTCAATTGTTCCATCTTTTCTTTGGCTGTTTTAAGAAGGCGTTGTTCTAACTAAAGGAATAGAAATAAACACATCATTTTCTTTCTTATTCACAACAGCATTATTCAGTACATCTGAAATGACACAGGACATACCTGATAGCTATGTTCATGATTTTTAAATCTTGTGTAATAGTGCATAAATCTGTCAAGTTCCTGAAATCGCTTGTGTTTTTTTTCAGCCTAAGAAACAGAAGTCCACAAATGACTTTGATAATATAAACAAAAGTACTAGCTATTACAATTGGGCTTTTTTTGACCACACAAAAAATTTTTATTAGTAAAAGATAGTAATGCATACTAATTTATTGCTTGCTTTGTTGAGAAAATAATAACCAATACATTTTAAATGCTTTCCAGAATAAAGTCCTGCATTTGTATTTTCTGTGACAATCCACTGCATCCACTATTCCCAGAGTGTGAAGTAAATACGTCTCTCAAGACCTATGGTCATCAAATCTTCAATGTTTTATTATACTGTTTATTGCTATGGACTGAAATGTGTCTCCCATCAAATTTGTATGTGGAAGGTCCAAACTCAACGTGCCTATATTTGGAAACAGGCCCTGTGCTATCACCCTGTGAGGTGAAGAAGGTGGAACAAGGTCATGAGGGTGGAGATCTAATCCAACAGAGCTGGTGCTCTTACAAGAAGAGGAAGGGACACCAGAGCTTGCTCTCTCTCCTCCCTGTGAAGACACAGTAAAAAGACCACTGTCCATTAGCCAGGAAGAGAGTCATCACCAGAAACCACACTGGCACAGACCTTGATCCTGGATTTCGCAGTCTCAAGAACTGTGAAAAATACATTTTTGTCATTTGAGCCACTTGGTCTATGGCATTTTGTTATGGCAGCCAAGCAGACTAGAGATATGCTGGGATATATGTCTTTTCTGATATTACCCATATAAACAAGAAAAAATTCTAAAAAAAGAGCTCAGGCTTATAGAGCCATTTTGTTTAAATTAAAGGCTACTTAAAAGTGTATTGAATTTAATGCCTCATTACAATAAAGGTAGGAAAAGAAAAAATGCAAAATATTATTTAAGTGGCTTAACCAGAGGTCTGGGCTTAAATAGTTTCCTCTACCTCCACAGTCATTTCCTTGGATTGTTCCTCCACATGCTGAATGACTTCATAGCGAGTGCATCTGTAATATCCTCCAGTGGAAGAACTATGTTTTTTCCATTCTTCCAGACAAATCCAGCAAAAGTCATACTTGCACTGCAAAAGAAAACATATGTGCAAACATCTCCCCATGTTGGTATGCAAATTACTTTCCAATTCCTAGTTAATCAATTTGTTAAGAGATTAAGCAATCCTGCCTGGGTGACCAGGGACAAATCTTCTCAAAGACATGCCCTCTGTTTCAGGTTTTCTCTGAAGGCCTTAATAGGAGAGCTGTAGGGGTAGTTTAAAATTATTGTTTATATGGATAAATTAAAATATAAATAATATTATTAAGTAATCTCAAGGAATCTTTAAAAATATCAATATGATACTCTTTCCAAATAACAAAAACAGATACTGACAAATGTTTCATTTTTCACGTGCACAGTAATCTTACTGTGGTCTCTAAAGCTCTATTAGTGTATCTGAAAACTTCTGTTGACTTTGACAAACTGGTTTTGAAACTGGAAATAAGTTGAAAAGGTCTTAAATCAGAACATCTAACAAAAAACCTATTTCTCATTAAAAAAATTCTTTCTTAATTACCGTAATTTGCAAATGATGCCAAAAATATATGAGCATTCCAGTTTGAAAATACATCCTCTTATTCTCTTAAATGCTTATGGATTTTGAGTCAGAAAGATCTTCCTAATTTAAATTGATGTTTTCTCGTGGTTTACAGCTTATTTTTAAAAAATATTTACATCTTTGATCTGTTCAGAATTTATCTGGGTATTCAGTATGAATTAAACTTTTTTCCACACAGCTGTCCAGCTGTCTCAATACCATTTATTATACAGCTCACATTTCTCTACTGGTTGGCGATGCTTCCTTTACCAATACTAAATCCCCATGTATGTATCTATTTTCTGGGTTTTGCTTCATTGATCTGTAGATTCATGTACCAGAGCTATGCTGTTTTAACTCCTGAGCCTTTACAGTGTGGCCTACTATTTGGACAAGGATAGTTCCTTCTCACTGTTCTTTTTTAGTTTTCTGGCTCTTATTTCATTTCTCCATATGAATTTTTGAATTAACCTGTCTAGATGCAGAAATAAAACCTGCTGGTATTTTTGTTGTCATCTTTCTAAGAACTCTGTTGCTTTCCATTTATCTGTCGGCTTCTGTGACCTAAAGATAGGGGTCTTGATATTTTCTTCAGGTACTCTTAAACATTTCCTAAGCTTCTTTCTAGATAAAAGAAGTCTTTTCTTTCAGCATATACTCTATCTAGATGTTGCTGAAACACGTGAAAGCTATTACTCTCTGCATATTGCTTTTGTATTCTGCTAGTTAATTAAATTTTTATTACTTGCAATAGTTTTTCAGTTGATTCTTGTGGGTTTTCTAGGTATACAATCATGCTGTCTGTAAAAAAAAAAAGACAATTTTATTACCTCATTTCTAATTACATCAATTTCTTTTCATTGTTGAATTATGCTGACTGGTATCCTCGATCCAACATTAATATTTGTGATGAGAGCATTTTTATGTTGTTCTCAATTTTAGGAGAGTACCACTAATTTCCCCACTAAATACCATGCTAATTTTTGGACTAAGGTAAATTTATTTTTATCATACTTAAAAGGAAAATTTTATGTATTTCTATTCCTTTGTGTGTCTTATAAAGAATGGATGCTGAGTTTTTGTTAAGTGCTTTTTTAGCACCTATAGAAAATTTACATGGTTTTTCTTCTCATATCTACTGAAATGAGGTATAGTAATAGCTTTTAAAATATCAAACCATTCTTATATTCCAGAAATAAACCCCATGTGACTAATTACCTTTTTAAAAAATTAAAAACATATTTTTTCATTTAGATATAACCAACGGTCAATTACTCTTCTAATGCACTCTGCTGGACTATATTTGCTAAAGTCTGTATTTTCTCCTCCAATATCTTATGTAGGACTCATGCATTGTTATTCATAAAAGAGACTGATGTGTATTCAGTAGGGTTCCCATGTGGTGTGAGTGGTAAAGAACTTGCTTGCCAATGCAGGAGACTTGTTAGAGGTGGGTTTGATCCTGGGGTTGGGAAGATCCCCTGGAAAAGGAAATGGCAACCTGCTCCAGTATTCTCGCCAGGGAAATCCCATGGACAGAGTCTGGTGGGCTACAGTCCTTAGGGTTGCAAAGAGTTGGACATGACTAAGTGTGTGCATGCGTGCATACGTACACTCACACACACACATTCAATATTTATCAAGCGCTCATATCAAGGTTCTACTCATTTTATAATAATGATCTGAAAGTTTCCAGGTTTTTCCTTTTTGTCCCAGAAACAGTTTAAAGAAAACTGTTTTCAAACAAAACAGTTTGAAAAAAACTCTTCTGGGGAGTGAGTTTGTTTGGATATTTCTTCTAGGGTTAGTTTAATAAATTAAATTTTCTTAGAAAATCAATCCATTTCAAATCCAAGTTCAAATTTATCTGAAAGAGTTGAGCTAAACTATCTGTTACTATTTTACATTCGATGATAAGAAAAAGAAAATAAAACTTTGATAATTTGTAATTTTTTAGTTGCAGCACATAAATTTATCACAGAGCCAGATCAAATTTCAAGTGATTTAAAATGTGGGAGAATGTAAAATTTAAATAGTTTCCTAAAAATCATCTAAAGAGAAATTGAGTTTTTTTAAAAAATGAACCAATTTTTACATTGCCAAATCTGTCATTCTTTTAAAATGTTTCACAATTTCATTCCAGATAATAAAAACTATCTATTGAGTAATAATAAACACTGAAGAATTAATAAAGGTATATTATCATTTAGTCATTGTGTTAGAATATGGATTCAACTACATATGACGTCTTCATCCACCTTAATAGTTTAAATACTAAAACAACAATTTCTGTAAAGCAATTATCTTTCCATTAAAAAAAATTATTGGAATGAGATAGCACAAGGCCTGAGTTTGCTGGAAATAAATTTTGTTTGATAATGTACAGAAATTGACCAGAAGAAATAGGTATGCATTTATTTACTCCTTGGAAGGAAAGCTATGACCAACCTAGACAGCATATTAAAAAGCAGAGACATCACTTTGCCAACAAAGGTCCGTCTAGTCAAGGCTATGGTTTTTCCAGTAGTCATGTATGGATGTGAGAGTTGGACTATAAAGAAAGATGAGCGCCGAAGAATTGATGCTTTTGAATTGTGGTGCTGGAGAAGACTCTTGAGAGTCCCTTGGACTGCAAGGAGATCCAACTAGTTCATCCTAAAGGAGATCAGTCCTGGGTGTTCACTGGAAGGACTGATGTTGAAGCTGAAACTCCAATACTTTGGCCACCTGATGCGAAGAACTGACTCATTGGAAAAGACCCTGATGCTGGGAAGGATTGGGGAAGGAGGAGAAGGGGACGACAGAGGATGAGATGGTTGGATGGCATCACAGACTTGATGGACATGGGTTTGGGTGGACTTCCGGAGTTGGTGATGGACAGGGAGGCCTGGTGTACTGCAGTTCATGGGGTTGCAAAGAGTTGGACACGACTGAGTGACTGAACTGAACTGAACATACATACATATAATTTTAAATCAACTTAAAAAATGTTGAGCAACAACAACAAAAATAGGACTATTCTTACAGAATGTAAGTAAGTGCTCCTTTTATATATAACAGAAGCTTAAGCAAACTTTAAGATAAGTTACCCTGTATCATTAGCCTGACTAGTTAATAAAAATATTTATCTACTTGATATGTATTCATCAACTACTTACTGTTGGTTAGTGCTATGAGTGAAACAGTGAGTGCTATGACCGAAATAAAGGTAATGGTGGATTTGGTCTTTTGATTAGTACCCCAGCTGTTGATTGTTTATGGTTAACCTTTTGTCGTGTAAAAAACTTTCTTTTACGCATCTATGTAGTCTGTATCAGACTGTCCAATAAAAAACTAATATGAATGTTGGAAATACAACTGCATATAAATGAAAGAATTTTGGCCTGATCAGCTGAACTAACAAGCACTCCTGAGCATTCAGAACATTGTACAAAGTTTTTCTTCTGAGGAAATCACTGCTGTCTGACTAAGACAGTCTACTCATGTTAATTTATTATAACATAAAATCATCTGGTAACTGTTATTATTTTTGAAGTAATAGTAATGATCATTAGCTTCAAGGTAAAAAATCAATAAGTACTTAGAGAAGATACTGATGCATTTTATCGAAATCTTAACTGTATGGGTTTCTTTCACATCCTAAATCAGAATAATTATATTGTTCTTCTCTCAATATTTTTAAATAAATATTTTTCTATATATGGCATTTCCAAGGAAAAGGAAAAAAATTGAGACAGTACAATTAAACAAAAATAGTCATGAAAGTAGGCATGGATTAATAAAATATTCTTAACTTCTAGAATATTTGTTTTAAATATAATAGTTTTCTTTCATGCAACTAGGTCAGGAGGGTAGCCTTCTAAAAGTAATTATGTATATTAATTTTTAGCCAAGTGACATTTTCACTTTCAATATAGTAATGAGTTACTTATTTATTTTATTAGCAAACCTAAAGTCTGCACATTGCTTTGGGCACTTTTCTTATATAGGATTTAAATTTGGGCTTAAAGGGGTTGCTTGGGGCCTGATTTGAATGTTTAGACTAAGCAGTATGCTCCAAAATAAGCTTTGTAACATCTCTATGTAAGGTAGCAGTTGATCATTTACACATTTACATATACACAGAATTCTCTCAGGATCAAGGACTCTGGCATCTCTGATCTGGACAAGGACCATTGAATCCTTACCTTTGTTTTTAACATGATTATAAAATTTAGTAATATAAGTCAACATTTACGTTGGTTAACCAAGAATGTAGAATACAATCTCCTAGAATCACTCTGAAAGACAAGATTTTTATGCTTACAGTATTTTTCCTTTGGATTCACAATCAAATTAAGGTTCTAACCGCAAAGCAAGTACAATCCTCTTTAACTTACCTTAGCACATTGCATGTGATTGCATCCCTCATTTTTCTGTATTGGAGACTTACAATTAGCACAAGGCTTGGAGTTAGTTAACAACCAGAGACAATTGGCAGCATCCTCATAAGCTTCACTGACTCCCACAACTTTGGGGTATTAAGCACAAATACAAAAATAAACAATTTAGTGTACAACTTCAGATGGAAAAACACTCAAAGTTTTCTTTGCAGGTTGCCTCTCAATTTTTTATATATATATATTTATTTTCCTATCAGAGTCTATGGCAAAGTTTTTACCCACAATTATTTAAGATAAACTAAAACTGAATCCAATGCTATGTCTAGAATTAAACTCATCATTTCCCTCAAATCTTCTCCTTTCTCTATCCCCTGTCCCGGTAAACGATTGATTATCTACCCCGAATCAGTCTAGGAAGAACATGATCTTGGACATCTTCCTCTTTGCCTCATCTGCTGTATCCAATGGCTTCTTTCTTACTCTTTCATACTGTAAAGCGATCTTTTAAAAATACAAATCTTTAAATCTTTTAGTTGTTCCCCATTGACTACAAGATTAATCAAATTTCTTTAGCAAAGGACGCAGCAGCCTTCATGATTTGGCCACAGACTGACTACCTGGCGAGGTGCTCCCTACCTGCTATTCCCACACCAATCTGATACTCTTCATGATCTTATAAACTGTTTATTCTACTTTAATATGAGATCTGCAATCCTAAAGAATGCCAGGGATTTTAAAGACTCTAAATTTTACATTTTATATTCTGTAAATCCCCATCACCACCTATGGAGAGATCTAGGGGCTAGAGAGAGTAGTGGATGCATAATTTAAAATTTATTTTTTCCTGCAAGATTGTCAGTACTCAAGTTTGTTTTCTAACTTCAAGTACAAAGGGAAGCTCTACATTTTCTTCACTGAAAGAGATTCTGAAAATCACTGTGAAATCCTTGAGAGTGGTCCATTCTATTAAGGCCCTCATTATATGCAGATTATCTAGAAAGGTGGGGTAAGAGGTTAGCCCTACAGATTAAAGCAGGTGAAAAATCAGAATCTAAGTTTTGAAGTTTAAAAGAAAAAGTCACTCAACTCCTAGATTCAAATCCCTGGAGAGGGAGCAGGACAAAGGCTTGCATGGTCTGACCCTTGGGAAGTCGTTCTGCACAGAACTGGAGGAGCTGAGCACCAGCAGGAGCCCTTCGATGGAGTACAGCAGTGGAGGGGGATGGTGTCTTGCCACAGGGAGCCCTGAGCACCTACCTACTTAAGTTTGTGTCAACAACACAACAGCTATTCCACACAGCAGAGAAACAGCTGCAACAATGAACTGCTCAGACTCCACTCCATTTCTAAACCCACTTGGTAAGATAAGTTTTATTAGGGTGCTGGTGCAGAGAATTCTTTGGTAATTTGGTGGAAAACAGGAGTTTCTGAAGGAACTTACTACCCTTAGTGGTTACTAATCAGCTCTGGAGGTAATGCCGTTTACAAAGGGTACTGCTATAAAACCTAATTACTAAGTACAATGTCTGATTTTTGTTTAAAAGTAGTGGCCTTTCTCCTCCCTTTAGCAACAACATTATTTTTAGCTCAGAGGCTTCAATAGATTCTTATGACCTTTATTGTCTATTGTTACAATAAATAAAGCACAAAGGCAAATAGACAAAGCAGCTGTGTGGCCTGCAACATAACAGTTTTTTTCTCGCACCCTTGGAGAAAGAATGCGAGTTTCTGATTGCATTCTAGGGGATACATGAAGTAAATGGTGTTCAGAAAATAACTATCAGAACAACAAATCCTTGTGCTAGAAAAAATGCCTTCACTACCAGTGCTCTGAACACGCTCATTTCAGACATCTGCCCTTTGTATATAATTTTCTCAGTATCTCCAGCACCCACGGTCCCTTCAACCTACCTGGTGAGCCCTCTTCACCCCCTCAGACTTTCAAACTCTTCTTTAAGCTGCAAGTCTAATATAGCTTGATCTCCTTTCCTTAATAATCAAGTCTCTTTGTAAGAAAAATTAACTTCATTTAATCAACTATTACAGTATATCATGTATGGATGTGAGAGCTGGACTATAAAGAAAGCTGAGCACCAAAGAATTGATGCTTTTGAACTGTGGTGTTGGAGAAGACTCTTGAGAGTCCCTTGGACTGCAAGGAGATCCAACAAGTCCATCCTAAAGGAGATCAGTCCTGGGTGTTCACTGGAAGGACTGATGTTGAAGCTGAAACTCCAATAGTTTGGCCACCTGATGGGAAGAGCTGCTTCATCTGAAAAGACCCTGATGCTGGGAAAGACTGAGGGCAGGAGGAGAAGGGGATGACAGAGGATGAGATGGTTGGATGGAATCACTGACTCGATGAACATGGGTTTGGGTAGACTCAGGGAGTTGGTGATGAACAGGGAGGCCTAGCGTGCTGCGGTTCATGGGGCTGCAAAGAGGCAGACACGAATGAGCGACTGAACTGAACTGAACAGTATAACAATATATTAATAGAATCAACATCCATAAGTGAAAACAAAGTTGCTTTTAAAGACTGAATTCTTAAAAGACTATTTGAATTTCATTTAATAACCATTATTATGTGCATTATGAGAAAACACTGGTGTTAAATTTTTATAAATTATCATTTCACAGAAAATATAATCATTCCTGTTTCTTGCTCTGATCAGCTACAACAGAGGTAGGCTCAGTACTGAAAAACTGTTTCATCTTTATATGGAATTAATCCTTTCAATTGAGCTCAGTATATTTTCTAGTATTTTCCTCATCAATTAGATTTTGTCACTCTTTTTAAGCCTCATAATTCAAAGACTGTGGAAAACCAGGGATAAGGGAGAAAACAATCTCATGAATCTAGCAGTTCTGTTGAAAATTCTTATGCTAAATATATGTGACCCTGACCCAAACTAATATGTAAACCCAATACAGCAGTAAATCAAACTTTTCTTGTTTAGAGTATTATTTTTGTATTAGTTTATTTAACAATGATATTCTACTTAAGCATTACAATTGGCCTATTATTGTTTGCTTTAAGTCTTACCATAAATTTCATACACTTAAAAGTGGCCATTAAGAGTTTACTGGTCACCACCAGCTTTCACTGGTGGGTATACATCAGGACTATGAGTAATTTTCTCTGCAGTCTTGTGTTGGCTCCCTCTACAGTAGTCCACTTGTTGGTGTCCTGGGTCTCTTGCTTCCTATCCAATATTCTGAAGTTCCTCCATCTTTCTGAAATAAGATGCCATTTGGGACTCTTTGAGGATGATCTTCAGTTTTTAACTTGAGGTCTCCCTATCTCTGGGAACCAGAGATAGCCATCCATGTATACTCTCTGTGCACCATTTTCTAAAGCTATTTGTCTTCTCTCTTCATTACAAAGATCTTTATCTTATCCAAGAACATTCTGTCACAGTTCACCAAAAAGCTGTACTGACTAGCCAGGTCATTCTCTCTCTCCTTCTCTAATAAGACTTACTCATGGACATGGAATGATTGATCCAACTTTACACTGTCAAGGCATAACTAAAAATACTCACCCCCTTCAAAATACTTTCTTTATATCTCAAATCAGATACTTCTGACTACTTTCTATTCAAGACTTAAATAATATATTGTACTCCTTGTTATAGTGCATTAATTCTTTTAGGCAGCTAGTAGGTACAATAGATTAAAAATGTAATAAAATGAAGTTATCTTATTTCTCTTCTCTATACCTTTCCTCCCCCAAGTGTAGTGCTTGTCTTGTTCAAGCCCTTGTATCATCTTACCTGTACATTCTGAAGTTATCTCAGAAACAGTGCTCTTACCTAGTATCCCAAGAGTCCCTAATTCATCATCCACAGTTTCACCTGACTGACTTTTCTACGCAAACATCTTCAGTTATCATTTCCTTCCACAAAACTCCTTTCTGGCATCTCGGGATAAAGTGAGACCTCCCAGCGTTACACACAACTGACCCCTGCACGCGCAGGTCCCTCTGCACGTTTGTGCTGACTGGCTGGACTTGCCTGCAGTCCTTGGATAGGCCGTGCTGTTTCACAGCCCTACTGCACCACGCGCCTAGAATGCCCTTCCTATTCTCGTCCGTGTGAAGAACATCTACCACCTTTCAAGATATGGCTTAGGCATCAATCCCTTATAAGCAGCTTTTCCCACCTCTCTCCGAGATGACCTCTTAACTAATCCCCTCCTTTGTCTCTCCGCTCCCTCACAATGTACCACAGGTGTACTGTTCTCTAACAGCGTCTCTAAGACTTACTGTTCTGAGTTTGGGGCACAGCTGTCTCCATTTCTAAAACGTAAATTTCTAGAGCACAGAGGGCATTCTATTACTGTATTCTACCATAAAACAGCACTAAATAAATGCTAAAGACATAATGAAGATATCATTTAAAAGCAACAAGTTATTCCTAAGTTTTCTCAGCATCTGTTTTGAGCTGCAGACAGGCACTTGTTAAAATCCGCTGGACATCTCCACACATACGTCTTGCTAGTAACTTGAGTCCAAAATGGCCACAACAGAATTCATTATTTTCCCCTGAAAGTTATTCATTTACCTGAATTTCCTAAGTTGACCAACGACATCATGATCTACTCTCGGACCCAAACTAAAAATTTACCTTCCTACTTCTGGTCTATCCCTCCTTTAGTCTATCCTTCCCAGTCATCAGGTATCTTAATAAACAGTATCTTTAATGATGTTCTTTCCCTACTCGAACACTGCATTCTACGGCTTACCCTGCTAATAGGATAGATTTAGACAACTCGGGAAGAACTCTTTCAATCTGGCAACATCTATCTTTCCAGCCTCATCTTTGGCAAATTTCTCCCATGGACCTTAGTTTTAAATTCCACAGACTGTATAAAGACATGCAGGTAGGTGGGCAATAGCAAGCCACCTCTAGTGGGAGTATAGATGTTTCCAGGTGTCAGAAGCAGGAAAAGAAAGCAAAATCCAATCATCTTGCCATATTTAAATGTGCTGGAGAGTAATGGTATTACTCTCTCTGTGGAACTCTCATACACAGACATACTACACACAGACGGAGAACAGGGAAAATGGATGGGTGACCAGACAGCAATGACACAGTCTACCTGGTATTCAGAGGAGAGATACGATGGACCAGGGGACCGAGAACAATTTATACAAACCCTTCTGATTTGGGAAGCAGGTATTCAGAAGATACTTAAACGAATGATGAATGTTCAGGAAAGAAATGATTAATCAGATATCATTATAAAATATCCTAAGACTATCCAGTTGCCTCTGCTCCTGTTTAAAGGACATGCGTTAAACAAATGGGACCTAATTAAAATTAAAAGCTTTTGCACAACAAAGGAAACTATAAGCAAGGTGAAAAGACAGCCTTCAGAATGGGAGAAAATAATAGCCAATGAAACAACAGACAAACAATTAATCTCAAAAATATACAAACAACTCCTGCAGCTCCATTCTAGAAAAATAAACAACCCAATTAAAAAGTGGGCCAAAGAACTTAACAGACATTTCTCCAAAGAAGATATAAAAATGGCTAACAAACACATGAAAAGATGCTCAACATCACTCATTATCAGAGAAATGCAAATCAAAACTACAATGAGGTACCACTTTACACCAGTCAGAATGGCTGCCATCCAAAAGTCTACAAGCAATAAATGCTGGAGAGGATGTGGAGAAAAGGGAACCCTCTTACACTGTTGGTGGGAATGCAAACTAGTACAACCACTATGGAAAACAGTGTGGAGGTTCCTTAAAAAGCTGCAAATAGA